>BROE01000018.1:10518742-10731615 GCA_036571765.1 Plecoglossus altivelis
CTCCCTCCCTCCCTCCCTCCCTCCCTACTACATTGACCCAACTGCTTACCGCCAACACCCAAGTCAGGAGCATCAGTCCTTGTGCCTGATATATTGAACGTTAATCTGTAAACACCTAGTATAGTTTGCCATCCTACTAGACTTGGCGGTGGCAAACAGGTTCTCGGTTCAGTTCAGAACGAGCTCCGCGTCCCGAATTTCAGGAGCGTCCAGTGAGCCGGTGTCATTGAACTTCGCCGTCATCCTCGTTGGTCAATGAAGGGGGTCTTGTCACGGCCTTTTGATTTATCCTGTGTTTTTTTGTGGGGGGGATCTATTCCTGGCCGCGAGGGCCACTGGCCCCTGCCGCTGAGGGGTCCTCTCAGGTTGCCAGTCCCAGTAAAGCAACAGGCTCCGCTTACACTCGCTGTCACTCCGCTGGCTTGCTGTGTTTGGGCTTTTTTATCACCCACGCCGGCAATCTGGACGACGCCACGGGACAGCTTGTTTGTGGTCGGGTGTGCTTTGCGTGCGTTCCTGTTTACAGGGGCTGCGCTTGTTATTCCTTCATGTGTCAGCGGTAGGAAGCTTCGTAGGGAATGAAAGACCTGCCTGTTGATACGATCAGAGGTGAATGTCCTATGTGTCTTTTAGGATAAGCCCTGGAAGTGTGCGTGCGTGTTTGCGTGCGTGTTTGCGTGTGCGTGCGGGCTCACACGTGTTCTTTCTATGTCTCTCCATTCCCCCCTACTGGGTTTCTATTTCAGCTGAATCTGTTTCTGGGTGACAGACTGTAAGGCAGGGATGTGGATGGTATGTTCGCGTTCAGCCATGGCAGGCTCCTTTTTCAGTGCATCATCTCCTCCTGCCACACACCAGCTCCAACATTGCGTGTTTGGGATTTGGAGGGAATTGATGAAGTATATTACAATTCAAATGTGATTTATTTGTTAAGTGTAGGGGTAGGGGTGGATTGGTGTTTAACATGATCCTTTAACATGATCCTTAACATGATGTTCTGTTCATGGCCGCACGTGTGATATATCATTTGGGATATGGTTGGCCAACCCTAACCTTTGTGTATGGGCGTACACGTGCAAGCCCGGAGGTGACTCTAACCCAGATCCTCCGGCTGCAATCAAATACGAAGCAGAGTCAGGTGTACAGGGGCTGGGTGGGGCCAGAGGGGACCCCCGCTCGGCCCCTTGTACCCAGGACAGCCTTCCTGTCCCTGGCCCCTGCAGCGCCGCAACGCCTGCTTTCTTTGGCAGAGAGCAGGAGACATAGAGACACCAACCCATACAGCAACGCTGGTTTTACTGCCCAGCTCTTCTGCCCCGCTGTCCACCCCGTCCCACCCTAAGTGGATGAGCTCACCCTGGCCTGGTGTCTGTTGCGTCACCCAGTTTCCCCTCTAGGGGGCGTCCTTGGCGGGGCCTGTGTTGTTGTGGTGGGTGAGGGCCAGCAGGAGATAGAGATGAGTCTGGGTTTAATGACTTAACACCAGCGTTAAGAGACTCCCAGCTGTTTAACGGATGGTGAGAGTGGAGGGTCTAAATAAATAAGCAGGTCATTCTGGCAGAGGGACCGTTTAACTTGTTAGGGTACGGAACTTACATCCTGTAAGTGCTAATTGTCGCGCCCGTCTTTTGGAGAACGGCCTGTAGACAGGAACACTACAGTTGTTCCCGTGTCACTCGTTTGTCAGAATAGATTAGGGAATATATCAGTTTTTTTTTTTTACAGTCTTGATATGGTACAGCTTCACAAGTTGGCATCCCGTTGAATTGAGGTGTCAACAATTAAAGTCGGCCGCCGTCTCTTGTATGATGAGGGAAGGGCCTCACAGGACATCAGTGGGGAAGTTTTATTTGCGTGTGTGCAAAATATGCGTGTGGAACCCAAGACCGCTATGAGGGCCCATCCATCAACGCCGTCAGCGCTCGGCACATTCTGCACGTTCGTCAGAGGACACTACCTCCGCACCCACATTTGACCCTAAATCCCTGGTTTTCACCACGCTCTACGTCACCCGATGTAATTTTCTGCCAGTTTGATGATTGATGGTCGTACACCCTTCCCGGATCAGCTATAACGCCCAGTAAACCCTGAGTCGTCGCATTTCTGGCCTGCCCGCTCCCTGCAACTCAGATCGGTGGCGAAGAACGCCAGTTGCTATGAAAATGAGTGACGGCCTCGTCTGCTCGGGCCTCCTCAGCCTGGGGCTCGCCTGCGAGACAAACCCCTCCCCGGGTGGCACGTTGTCGAGCGGGGCCCTCAGGGGACGTGCTTGTACCTGCTTACCCCCATGAGGTGTCGTGTTTGCTCCGGCTCTTCCTGGAAATCTCCGAGCAGGTTCTCGCCTACCTTACCAGGATTAGCAGCGGCTTTCGAAGGTCGTTCGGTTCCGAACCCCAGGGCCCTTTTAGCCGACGCTTTATTCGTCCTGATACAATCGAGGTCCCGTCCAGGACCCCCCCCCCCCCCCCCCCCCCCCTCCCCCCCTTACGTCCGCGGCATGTGGGGTGCAGAGAGCGCACGCGCCACCGCCGCGTCCGCACACCCGTGGAGACGATGGGAGGCACGGATATCAGGAAGGGAGAGTGAGAACAAGTGCTGAGCGCACGCGGTCCCCAGTCAGCCTGTTTCCATCGAGGGACGACACGTTCTTTTGTTTTCACATTGGCAGTGTGTTCACAGCACTTCTGGTGCATCCTCACTTTTAAAACCTGGTCAGCTGGGACACTTTGTCCAGAGAATTGATTTGAAGAACCTTTGCTTCAAACCCTGGGCCTCCATTCAAGTTTTCCCTTTGCACCTTGCTCCTGACATAGTTGTGAAGGAGTGGAGCCAGACATGTAGGCCTATCTTGTTTTAAAATCCCTGCCAGAGACGGGACATTCTTGCGAGTGTTTTCAGCAGTGTACTCATTGCAGAGGGCCTCTATGCAGAGGGACGTTTCGTTGCTAGGCTCACATTATCCATAAACGGTGGGACTTGTTCTCTGTGGGAATCCTTCCTGTTCTGTCAACTGTTGTGTTATAGGCAACAGAGGTGGGCTGGAAACAAGCTTATGCAACTACGTAAGCTTGGATGGAGGAGCGTGTTGGGAACGGCACAAGCAATTCCCGCAGGGCCACGACTCTAAGTCATGCTGGTTGACACTTTTACCAAAAGCTTCTCATATATTTTTACAAGGCAGTGGCGTGGGTGTGTTTTTTACCGGGCGCATTCCACCGGGAGCTCCGTGCCCCACGGTGACACGGGAGTCCTGAAAGATCGCCCACTGTGGCAAACACGATCCCCGCAGTCCCCATTCCTCGCTCAGGCCAGCCATTGGCTCGGCGAGACGGGTCCTGCTACGTTGGCGGCAAGCTGAACAGCCAGTTAGGTTATGAAGATACTTACACGGAACAGGGGGCGGGGCCATCCAAGTTGGACTGGGTGCATTCCGACGTCTGCCATCTGTGAATTTCTGTCACTGTTGCCAGTTGTGAATTGTCAAGTGTGATGCGGTCTGTATTTGTGTAGTGTGTCCTCAGTGCTGGAGTAGTCTGGTCTTTCAATGTGAAATGTTGTGATTGGAATTGAGCTGCTGCTGCTGCTTGTTCACTGCTTCATTAAAACCTTTCCTGAAGTTCAGGAGGTGGGAACTTAGCTGTGGCCTGGGCAGATGTGCCTAGATTCTGTTCTGATCTAGTTGCATTGCCCTTTAGTATAACCCTAACCCCCAGAACTACAGCTAAATCCAACCTAAATGTGCTCCTGGGCTGGCCTCCACACTACAGGCCCTTACCTGGACTGGGTCACACCTAGTTTTGACATATCTTGGAGACAGTGGAGGTCAGACAGACTATGGCCATATTTGGGGCACTGTCCTCCATCCATAGTACACGCTTCCAGGGATAGAGGTGCCTGGTTGCAGTGTCGGAGAGCATCTACTGCCCCTTGGTGGAGGAGTCTAGATGATGCACATCAGTTGGCGCCAGCTTTGGTGTCAAGACAACACTTTTTTTATTTGATGATGATGAGCAAATTGACATTGAAAAGCACTAAGAGTTCAAATAAGAGTATTCATCTAATGCCAAATGCTGATTGTGTGTGTGTGTGTGTGTGTTTGTGTTTTCCTACATTGCAGGGCGATCTGCGAAGCTACATGTCTCAGCAGGATTGGATGTTCAGAAATGCTGAGCTGCTCCAGCTACAGAAGATGGCCTGTGAAATAGCTGCTGGTGTCACTCACCTTCACAAACACAACTTCCTGCACAGGTAGCACTTCTCAGCCCCCTCTGTCTGCGTCAGCCCGGAACGGATGCTCCGTCCCAGGGTGGATTTAAGGTCATACACTGTCAGAGCAGAGCGGCTTGTTTGAAACGGGCATAGAAAACCAGGCTGTTTCGTTTTCCTGTGCAGCAAAGTTAACCCATTCACTTTGCGGGGGGGGGGGCATCATCAGTGACGGTCAAAAACACAGACCACAGGTGTTACTTTTGCCTTTTACTTCACTGCTGACGAGAGAAATTCACTCCAAAAACAGCATCCATTGCTCAAGCCCTCATTTGGTTTCATTTCATTTTTTTACCAGTGTAAGGGCAGAGCAGCCAGGCCTTGTTACAGGGGGCTGGGGGGGTGACGGGCTCTAGGATAACATGCGGCGCTCAGCTCATCGACTCTGTTTTGCATGCTCAGAATAAGCTCAAAGAGCTCCAATTACCCAGCTCCCACGCATTGCCATGGTGTCAGCTGTCGGCTGCCAGAGGGATATGATGATTCTGCCCTTTGGGGGTAAAACGATAGCTTCTTATTGGGCGTTTTTCATCCATGTTACAACTCAAAAGAGGACCTTCCTTATTCCCAGTAGAGGATTGTAACTACCGTCGTAAAAAATATACTAGGGCACTTTTCCTTTATGGTCGCAAAGATGATTTACTGTGTGGTTCCTGTGTTTGACACCCCCCCGCTCCCCCCCCCCACCCACCCAAGTGATGTAGGTTTCAACACACACACACACACACACACCCCCAGTGATGTAGGGTTCAACACACACACACCCTCCCCCAGTGATGTAGTGTTCAACACGGGAGCGAGACAGAGCTGCGATGCCCTCCTGGGCCAGGCTGCTGAGGACAGGATTGGTAATCAAGGGTCATAGACCAGCAAGTCATCTGTGGTTCACAGTCTACTCCACGAGATGACAAGCAGGGTGCTCTGAGACCTCCCGCTTCATCCACGCTCAATTTTTAATAGTCAAAATAAGTCGAGTGTGTGTATCGACTAGCTTGAACCGGAGTCTCCAGCCTCTCGCGGTGTGTCCCGGATGGCGGCAGCACCGCGCATTAGCCTTGTAGGGATAGGATCTGGGAGCCGATTCTCTACGTTAACTGTACGTTCGCTGCCTTGCCAAAGGCAGGGTACGGTACAGAAGAGTTTAAAATATCTCTCCATTTATCTTGCAGGGGTTTCAGTGGGCCTGACAGTAACTCTGCGGTTTGCAAACTAGACCACTAGTGTCAGCGATGTCCACGGATGATACGGGGGGAGGCGGGTTAAAAGGGACACGCTCTTGGAAATAGTGCGCAGAGAATGTCGCAAGGCCAAGATGGAAACCAGAGCCTGCTGCTCCATGAGTCTCCCGGTCTGAATATGCTACCATATGTTCCCAAAGGGCCCCCCCCCCTGATGCCACCGTTACGCCCTCTCCTGGCCACCTCTGGTCATCCATTCTGGTGTAGAATAGTGGGGTAGTTTAGCCCTGGGAACGTTATCCTGATGCTGTGTGAGTAATTGGGGGGGAAAGAACCAGAATAAGGGATTTTGTTGCTAGCGAGAGGAGGAGAGAAGCGACTGATGCAACCTAAGAGTGCCAGTCACTGTTGGTCCATTGGCCTGCTGGTTCATGTTGCTGTTACGATCATCTAGACTGACCCAAAGGGGTTTTAAACCTCTTACGTAGCCAATATGTTGCGTAGTCTACAGCTGCGGCCGAATTAGCTGAATTCGTAAAAGATGCTAAAGATGCGATTCAATGAAATGTCCACACAAGGGCAGTACAGAGCCAGCATTATACCTTCTGTTTTCATCTTCACGCACGGCGGGGATTGGCAATTACTCGCAGAGTGGACGGCCACATTGTTTAGGCTGGACCCGTTTAGCACAGCTCATACCCTGTCACTCGATCCGGCTCGTCTTATTGAAACCTGTATACCACGTGCCTAATATTTAATGGATGATGGGTAACAGGTTACAGGAAGAGTCATTTTCCTTTGACAACGGACCAACATTACTTTGGAAACTTCTTGCGGCACCTTTGGCGTTTTATTTTGAAGGTACTTTGAGTTGTTTCGGTTGTAAGGTGATATTTGAGTTATTTGTGATAAACACTGGCGTTTTGGAGAGTGTTCAAACATGACATAACAAAGAAAACGCCATCTTTGACATGCAACACAATGCGTTCTCACTCTTCACATGAATATGGGTTCCTTAAGAGTTTACTTTGGTTTGTAGGTTGTAACTTTTGTATATTCAACATGCATGACCGTACGGTTGTACACACCTAGCTGTTGTCCTGTTAATTAGACACAACCAACTGTAGACTGAGCAATGTAAAACAGTTTGTTGATCCTAGACACAACAAAGTTGAAAAGAGGGCCAAAGCTTGTCAAATTGGAGCACTTCAGAAAACGACCCCTTACCTCATCCTGGATTCATATGATGTTGCTCTAACAGTGATAAACGCACAGCCATGACATTTTCACTCTTTGTTTTCTATTCCAGTGATCTGGCACTGAGAAACTGCTATTTGACAGCTGACCTCACAGTCAAAGTAGGGGACTATGGCATTGGACCGTACAGATACAAGGTAAGCAGAATGCTGTCGAATTACTGCCCCTCAAATTCCCTCAGCGATGAAGGGAGTTTGGCCCTTTTTTTTGAGGGGGGGGGGGGGCAAAGTATTTGCATGACAACATACTCAAGTGACATCAATGCCATCAGTGAGAAGATGCATGTTTCCCAGCGGGAGTTCATCTATGTACAGCTGCTGGTTGTTGATCCCTTTGGCCATGGTCTTGATATTTTAGCTTGCTCTGCAGATAGAAGAGCTGATGTGGCCTCTTGGTCTGTTGTAACAGCACCCCCCGCCCACCAAAAATGATGCTTTTTAATCAGCCCCTCCAGCTTGTGAGACGTCTCATGGACGAACATGTTGTCAATGTTGGAGACCCTATGGGTGTTGATGGTTCGGTAGTTGCCTTGTGTTCTTGAGAAGTCAACAGCCAGTGAAATCCTTTTTGGATTTCAGATGGTAATCGTACCCGTGCCCACGTAGACGTCAGTGCATTCTCGTTCGATTACGGTCCAGGTTTCGCGTCTCAGTACCTCTTCTCATGTGACCCGCAGGAGGATTACGTCATCACGGAGGACGACGTGTCCGCGCCCCTGCGCTGGTTGGCCCCAGAGCTGGTGGGCGAGCGCCACGGGGGCGTCATCACCATGGAGCAGACCAAGCCTGGCAACGTGTGGTACGTGCGCTTACGTCACCATGGGGAAGCGCTAACAAGTTAGCATAGATAGCACATCAAGCGTGGACACGGGAATGTCCAGATCATTAATGCACAAAGTAGTAACCACTGCAGTTACAGAATGAGGAAGACATTCTGAAGATACAGGTGTATTATCATAACAGATTATATGGATGGGAATCTTAATAAATAATACACCAAAACCCAAAAAATACAGATAAACAATGATTTCAACAAATTAGCCTACGACCCTGGGACATTCAGCATTTTATCTCTGACCAGCTACCTACCTTGCTGTCCGTGAGGTTAGACGTAAATGGACAAAGTGACTGAGACCATACAAGCTAGAGTCTCTCTGCTTTCCCCAGATCAGGGCCTCTGAACCTATGGTATTGGGCACGCGTCCATGTTTCCTTGTCGTAAATCATGTGCTTATGTAAAGACGCTCAAGTTACCGTCAATACCAAATTCACCCCTAAATAAGGTTGTGGTAAGTTGTTACCACAGAATGCTTAAGTAATAATTATGTCGTTCGTTTGAAGAATACATTTTGTATGGACTGCGAAGTTTAGGTTTGGCTGTAGAGACTTCCTAAGTGAACTTTACTCACAAATAGAACATGAAAACAATTAGCAGCACACTTATATAAGGATTAATGTAAAAAAAAAAATAATAATATGAAAACTATATGTACTTCAAGAAAATGTTTATTATGACTATGAATGGCAATAATTGTCTGTCCACCACACTCCTTTGCTAATTTTTTTTTTTTTATCAACAAGCCATATAACTGTGGGTCTTGGGTTGGCTTTCTGCGCAGGGCCCTGGGAGTGACTCTGTGGGAGCTGTTTGAGAATGCGGCCCAGCCCTACTCACACCTGTCTGACCGGGAAGTCCTGAACCATGTGATCAGGGAGCAGCAAATCAAACTGTTCAAGCCTCAACTGGAGCTGCCGTACTCTGACAGATGGTGATTTAACTCAGTCTGAATGCAATTTACATTTTGTTTATTGTGGTAAATTGTATTCATTTACCAGACATATATTGTCCATTTTATCCAATGTGAAAAATATAAATTAGAAAGTAAGGCTGAAGTACAACAGAAGTCTGACTTGATGCATGTCTGTGCTACAGTCAAGTAGTAGTAAATATGATCTAGTGTCAAAATAGTTTCTTCGAAACAATATTCATATGTTGCATCATGTTGTCATGCATTCTTCACGATGCAGGTATGAGGTGCTGCAGTTCTGCTGGTTGTCGACAGACAAGCGAGCCACTGCTGAGGAGGTCCACCGGCTGCTTACGTACCTGCGCATGCAGGGCCAGAAGGATGTGGAGGATGACTTTGAGCAGCGCTGGGACTCCCTGAAGCCCAACCCCGCAGCCCGGCAGACCACAGTCAGCCACTCTTCCTACCCCATCCTCGAGCAGTTTTTAGACGACGCCTTGCGGCCGGAGATCGATGAAGTGCTCACCGTTACCGAGACCAGCCGGGGCCTTAGCTTCGAGTACGTCTGGGAAGCTGCTAAGCACGATCATTACGACAGCAGCCACGGCCGCTCTGCCATGGACACAACACTCAACTACCACAGCATGTTCTTCCCCGTTCCCAGTGAGGATATCCAGGCCCATTTTCCTGACCCTGCGGGCAGGACTGGGAGCACTGAGACAAGGCACACCCCCTCAGGGATCCCTGGGATTCTTCCCGTCATTGATGCTCAAAAACCCTCTAATGGAAACGAGTATTACATCCAGTTAGAGGAGCAAGGCGAGAGCAACGTCGAGGGGAATGACAACACGGCGTCCGACACAATTTCGGACGGACAACAGTTTGTCGTTCTTCAGGACGTCCGTCTGGACGAGTCAAGCACTGATGCAGATTTTTTCAACCGCAGCATCGACTCCAAGGACTCATTCTTGCAGGATAGCCACATTTGGTCCTCCAGTGAACACGAGAGTCCGTACCACCCCAACATCTTCAGCGAGAGCGACTCCAGACAGGAAATTTCACACTCTTGGGACAAGGATTTCATGGAACTTCCAGAGCTTAATGGGAATGAGCAGGAAGTCACATCAGAAGGAGTATCCCACTGGGAGAACAAAAGGTTTGGAGATTCTTTTTTAGGGGAACATTCAGAAGCCAGTCACCAACAAGATTTTCTGGCGGCGGACTCGAAGGATGTGTTGAAGCTTCTGAACACGGAGAAGTTAGCTGACAACTTCTTGTTCCTCAAAGAGAAGAGCCTAATGAAGGACAGCTCTGGTTCTTCAGGGAGAACCACAAGTGTGCAACCAGACTTCCTTCAACCTGGCCTAGTCCACGATCCAGAGAACAGCTTCAAAATGAGTTCATGGGATAACCTTGTAACCTTAGATGGCTTAAACATAGCAGAGAGCCACTTAAAATCTACTGAGAGTCCCATAACTCCAAAAGAGGAGCTTTTTGATTTGGTCAGTCCCAGTCTGGAGGATGTCCCTCACCCTTTGGAAGAAAATGAAACAATGGTGCCTTTGAATACACTGGCTTCAGAAGAAATTGTTAGCGCTCAGCTGCCAGTTAGACATAGCTCTTCTAGCAAGGACTTCAGTCTGCTTCCTCCAGCTGATATGGGGGATGATTCTGCATTGGACTGGACCTCAGAGGAGGCTGATGTCCCTTTCAATCCGTACAGTACTTACCAGTCTGAAAGTGCCACAATCAACCTTATGTGCACAGATGCCAAAAAGCCCAGCCTTGAAGATCGCCTTGGACCATTAGAGGGTAAAGTTCAGTCCATTGGATTCAAAGAACCAGCAGACTTTCAAGGCCCCCCCACATCCTCCTCTGTTCATGGCAACTTGGCTGTTGTTGAATATTCCCACAGCGAAGGCCTAACCAGCGACGACGTTCTTAGCGAACTGATTGATGACACTGAGGTAGAGATGGACACGGTAATCTTGGACAATGAAGAACCATTAAAGGATGATGGTGCACCTCCAATAAGGTCTTCTCTCTTGGTGTCAGGCCCATCTATGGACCAGATCAGTCAGGACAGCCTATTGGAAGACAGTATTTCCACCACTCTTCCAACTGTAGAGAATTCAGCCAATACGCCAGATTCCTTGGACTCTCTTGATATTCACAGGCTAGATGGACAGGTAGATCTGAACACCCCCATAGCACCTCACAAGCTCCAACCCCCATACAAAACTGCAGACAGCGGCTATGAGACAGAGAACTTGGAGTCTCCGGAGTGGAACTCCCAGCCCATTGCCAAAGAACCCTCTGTAGAAGAAAATGATGTGAGTATTGCGGAAGAGCAGAATGAAGCAGCACCTGTGGTTTCTGCTGCCCTGGTTCCCCCTGAAATCATTGTCTCTGAAGTGGAGAGTATTCTGGATGTTCAGGATGAAGACAACGGCTCTGATACTCAGCAGCCAGAGCCTGTGGTCATGGGTGATGAACCTTTCATGGGTGGCAGCTACAGGGACTCAGCCTACTTTTCTGACAACGAGTCTGAGCCTGAAAAGAAGTCTGAGGAGACCAATGGGGCGAGTTCTGCTGAAGTGTCTTGGTTGAGGAGTTCCCCTACTGATGATGTCAGCGGTGACACCGGAGGGCTATCGGCTTCACCAAAGCATCCAGAAGAAGGTCTTTTGGGGAATGCTTTAACATCACCTGTAGAGTCTTTGGTAACCGCAGAATCCTTGTCGAATGTTGGAGTGATAAACGGTAAACCTCTTTCCCAGGGGGATAGTGGTTTGCCTGAACTTGTTCTTACCTCAGAGGAAGACTGGGAGAAGGTGGTGCCTGTGTCCATTGACAACAGCGAGGAAGAGACCCACAGACTCGAGGCGTTGCCAGATGTAGTGTCCTCGGCCCAGTCTGAGGACGGCAAACCTTTCGACGATGCACCGTCATCTGCCGCTACTTCAGTGAAAGCCTTGCCTGAGAACATGGTTCACGCAAAGCTGACCAGGACGTATGCTAGCGATTGCCCAAAGCTTAAGGAGCCTGACATGGAGGGGTTGTACCTGGGCAGGCGGGACGGCTCTGGCGCAGACGGACCAGAGGACGGGATGGAGGCCGACGAAGAGGACGAGAACAGCGACGAGTCGGACGATGACATGCGGGCTTATCGGCTGCACAGCTCCAGCTCTGAGAGTGAGGACGACACGGTGCACCTGGTGCCTGTTATCGTCTCCGATGATAGCAGTGCGCGGAACTTGAAGAGCCTGTTAAAGCCCACCAGCCTGAACGCTGCTTCTGAACCTCCTATGCCACCAGAGGCCCAGAGTGCACCCACGGCCAAGAGAGCTGTGTCCTTCTTTGATGATGTCACAGTTTATCTCTTTGACCAGGTAAAGAACAATCATTTTTAAGTAGAATCGTCAAGTTGTCTTCTATTACAATTGACTTTGGCAAGTGACCGCTAATGGTTATGCTCGGGAGATGAGATGTTTCCATTTCAGTGACAAGTCAAAAACCCTCTTTGTGTTTTTTAGGAGACCCCCACCAAAGAGCTTGGAGACCACTCATCAGGCTCCAACAGTCAGGTGTCTGAATTCAGCAGTCCTGTGCCCTCTGCCAGCTATCTGAATAGGTTTGCCAACTCTGAAAGTTCCACTGATGAAGAAGGTAAGGTTATACATGACATATGTATACATGACTTAGTTTGTGAAGTTAGCGATGTATAATTTGACCTGAGTGCATCCCTACTTCTCTCTCAGGTGGAGGTTTTGAGTGGGATGATGACTTCTCCCCAGAATCTTCCTTCCTCTCCAAGGCAGCTAAAGACCTGGCCCAAGCCAAGACCATGCCCCCATCTGCTGCCTCACGTTACTTCTCCCCTCCCCCCGCGGGCCGCACTCCAGAACCCAGCTGGGCCGCCTCCTCTTCCAACTATTCACGCTTCTCCATCTCCCCGGCCAGTATCGCCAACTTCTCCCTCACACACCTCACTGACTCGGACATCGAACAAGGAGGCAAGTAATACACACACACATTCACCAGTGGTCTCGTTCATAACTGGAGTCCTACAAAGGAATGAAAATCTTGCAATGCTGGACTAGGTAGATAACTATACTACTCATGTAGCTGTATAACCTTTGATGTTAATGACCTTTAATTTGGTGCTTCTTCTGTTTGCCACTTCAGGAAGCAGTGAAGATGGAGAGAAAGACTAGAGTCTTACTGGATTGGCCTGTTTTCTTTCTTACTCTGAAGGGGAACAGACCCAGATTAAGACTGATGCGAGCCAGGTTGAATTTAGGACAACCTAACAGACTCACTACGGCATTGGCGTTTGGATGCTTCTCAGGCAGAACATGCTCTTTCCTCACAGAGGTGGCCATGAAGAGGACTCTACACAAACTGAGCTATAGGCTTATCCCTCCTCCCACCCCTTAACTACTATTAGCAAATAAGACTGTCAAACCTCTGAGCCACATCAACCATTGACATACATCAGTGTGTGGTTTCCTAACAGTGCAATTCAACAGGAAAAACAAGATACCTACGGATCTAGCTTTTCCATGTTCTCTTCAAAGACTTGTGAAGCTTAGTCCATTCTTAGTTTTTGTCCTTGGTTTTTTTGAGCTCCTTGTTGTCAGGAGATTTGGTGTCACCAAAAATACTTAAGTTATTATTTAATTTTTTTTGAAGACCTGAACCATTAAACTGAAAGATGAGCTCTGCCAGCCTGTGTCTGCTGCCAAATAGGAATAAGCTCTTTGTATTCGGCAGACTGAAAAGGTGCGCGGATGTTGAACCACTGCTTTGTGTTGTGCGTTTATTACGGTAGTTGCCTTTTTTGGAACGTCGTCTTTGTGTTTCTCTGCCTCTTGTCAGGGCCATTGATGGTCTCCTCATTGGAGAGACATTGGAGTATGTACATTAAGCTTCTATAGAAGCCCTTAGGTGGAAATGGGGGTGGGGGTTTAGAATCTTGAGAACCTTTTTGGTGTGTCCACACACCCACAGCACACCGTATTCATACTGGAGACAACAGAGCTTTATGCTATAGGAACTGTCTTTTGACACATACCTAGCCTTACCAGTATGATCAATCACCTTTCAGAAGGAAATTTATTTGCGCTCCATTTGTAATTTATTGGAATAGGAAACACTTGAGAAAAGAAGCCATGGTCTGAGTGATAGACATGACTTCACATGATTCGTATTTGTCCAGAGGTTTTGGTCTCGAGTGCCTATTGTACTGCAGACATATTGTCCTTCCTCCACCACTGAGACGGAACTCTGAAATGGAAGCTTTTGTCAATTGTTTTATTTCAAACGATGGTAAGGAATATAATCGTCCAAACGCGATAATGTCAAATGATTGTCGAGGTGTTTTTGTGAAACAAACGTGCAATGTGAATGTCTTTGATCTGATGGCATTTTTCATACGGATTCGTCGAATGAAGTAGAAAGTGGCCCACGTCTGCCCTGGTTGTCTGTTGCCGGGATTTCACCCGGGTCAGAACTATTCTCCGTCTGCTGTTGTAGTAGTCTCACACAACCTTTACAGAGTTCACTCATTTACCTGGGGTTACTGCGTTGAACCAGTTCTACTCTGATCTGATATTAAGGACAGAAATCATGATGAATTGAATCTATTGTAACCTTCACCCAGCTATTATTTGCAGGCCATGCAATTGTGTTCTCTTGTGACTCTACTGTAGCAGTGGGTGGGATTGTGTATCGAGATTCATTCATGTATATAAAGAATATTGAAATTGTTATACGCTTCAGGATTGAAGATAGGAGCTTAAAGGTATCCAAGTAATTCAAGAACAGTTCTTCCAAAACTCAGAGGTCGTCATTTGCAGGTGAAATTGTATAGCTCACATTTCTGTGACCTGTTGATAATTCCCCAAACATTTTTTTTTTGTCATTTGAACAGCAAGACTTTGTACATGTAGTGGATAGGCACCCTATCCATCACATGCATTTGGCTCTGAATATTTGACAAGTTTAACCTCTGTAAAAAACCAGCAACTTGTGCTTCAGTCAAACTTGAACATTTTATTTAAGAAAGTCCTCATGTTTTATTCTACTACAGTATATACATTTGCTTAATCTTGCACATTGGAGAAGTGTAACTTGTTGAAATGTACTGATGTATATAAATGTTAATTTTTTGTCTGTAAATGGGAAATGATGTAATCAAGTCCTACGTAGGTATCAGGTTTCATTTTGTAATTTAAAGCTGAGTTAAAAAAGCAACATATCACAGTCATCAGAAGCAGTTAAAGACACACGAAACAGATGTAAGACACATTCTGTCCTTTCAACCTGTACATTTTAAAAAATTGTAATATTTTTACTTCATATTGATGATCATGCTTAGCGTAATTGAATGAAATGTTTATAATTACAGTTTAATATGGAAATAAATGCAAATTTACTTCTATGTTGCAGGTCTTCCAATGCGATTAACTCTGCATGTTCTTGAATACCAGTAAAAAATGAGCAAATAATGAGCATTTGATCCATAATGAATTAACCTTTCAGATTGAAAGAATGAGATTGTCGTAAATCAACCAAGCAGTTCTGAAGTTTATTCCCAGTTCAGTGACCTTGTGAATTCCAGCTATAGGTACTGAGATTCAAACTCCTGTATTTAACAGTCATGGTCCTGGTCAAAATATATTTGAATGTAATACAGACAGGATAACAGTTCAGAAAACATTTCTTGGACATCGCTAAACCCAAATCCATGTTCTAGGCTTTGAGAAGGTAGTGTGACTTCTTGGAGATGGGAGGGGTAGTATATTTGTATCACACATGTATGTATAACTCAAAAAGAGTGATCGTCAAGGTTACGAAGGTCCACAGTAGATCCAGGAATGTCTGTTTTGGTTTGGAAGCTGAAAGAAACTATTACACACAAAACAAATACTGCAAACACTGAACATCTTCAGGTTGAAAATAATGGATGAATGGGTATACAGAAAAAAGAACTTCAAAATATCTTCAACTATGTCAAGCATAAATTAATACTGAAAAAACAAAACAAACAAAAACTCAACAAGCATTTAGAGGACAACTATGCAGTCAATGAGGGATGGTCAGGGAGGGGATTACACTCAAGCAAATAGGTTTCCTCCAAACCAATTCAAAGCCCTTTACCAAACTCTTTCGTTGTGTCATCTTTCCTTATTGTCCCAGAAAGCTACATAAGTGCTACAAAATAACCAAATGGATTGTTACGCAGAGCCACCTCAGTCTATTCAGCCCATTCCTAACAGGAGGCCGCGACCCACAACCAAATAGGTTTTTGTGCTTGTGTTTTAAGGGAAAACAGGACCCGCGCTCTCGCATTCAAACATTCACTGTTCTGTAAAGTGCCATTGTGAGCCTAAAAACTAGCGGAACTGCAAAAATCCATGGTCACGGTTTATTCTAGAACCATGCTGTATTTCCTACTCTTTTATTTGCTTGTCTTCCCTGGGATGAATGCCACTATAGATATCTGCTAATGTTACGTTTGAAGTTAGACGGAAAAAGGATGGTTGGAGCATGTGTTGTGCTTCCCTGATGGGCTGGGATTCTGGGTTTGGGGAAAGGGATGGTGGACTGGAACCAGGCACAGATGTGGCTGTTGGGATGGAGGGAGATGATGCTGGCCTCTACAGGCTCAGAGCAGTCCCATTGACCTGACCTTCTGGCCTAGAGAGGGGATTAGATGGAGTGTGGGGGCTGGCAGGAAGAGGGGCGTGAGGGATGAGGGGGCTGGCAGGAAGGGGGGCATGAGTGGTGTCGGGGCTGGCAGGAAGGGGGGCGCGAGGAGTGTGGGGGCTGGCAGGAAGAGGGGTGCGAAGAGTGTGGGGGCTGGCAGGGAGAGTTTGCTGGGGTGGGAGTGCACGCGTTGCTTCAGATGCATTCCCTCGCACACTGATGTGCTCCCATCCTCCCTGTAGAACACACACACACACACATCAGATACATTTCAGAGCCATTAAAGCAAGAGTTCGATACGTCAAAGTAGCATTCACATATCTCTTTACACCTTTCACAGAGGTATTTAAAAGTACGTTACGGGTCGCATTTAATTAGTGATCGGCTGTCGCTCACCCCTATGCCGTAGTCCCAGGATTGGCCCTTGGGCTGCATGGGCCCCACCCCCAGCCGGTGACATATGGTTCCTGGGGGCTCAGAGGTGAAGCCAGGGACTCTGCCTGCTATGATCCACACCTGGAGTGCACAATAGGGCTCGGCTTCACCAATGACAGCTTCATTCTATCATCTTTATGGAACATGGGAGACCCTTGCTTAAAAGGAAAGGTTCAAAGCTTGCATTGTCTAGAACAATTCCGATGGATGATTTTCGATAGTTGTTGTGTGAGGATGGGCGGTCTAGTACAGGTTAGCAAGTCCCAGAGGAAGTATTGTGGGCCTGACCTGGTCCAGGGGTCCCACAGAGACCTTGGTGACGTTGTTGGAGATGAGCTCCCAGGCAGAACCCTGGGGATAGCTGGGGGTCAAGCCTTGTCTGTACCAGAGGTTACCTACACATACACACACACACACACACACACACACACACACACACACACACAAGGTTACAGTACAGTTCAGGGGTTGTGTGTGTGTGTGTGTGTGTGTGTACTGTGTGCGACTACTGACCATTTTCATCCACAGCATAGACGGAGGTCCGCCCCACAGACAGCTGTTTCAGGGCCTGCTTAGCAGGGGAGGGGATGTGATACCAACACTCTCCTGTAGGGGGACCCAAGATGAGCCGTGCCAAAAAGGTGGGGGGATCCCAATGCACAAAACAACACATATAGGAGTTACACAGGCGTCTGGCTCACGACAGGAACAACCCCCCCCCACCTCAGAACGAGGACCCACCTGCAGGGTTCTGGGCAGACACGGAGCCCCTGTAGAAAACGGCTCCGTCCCTGGCGATGGCCCAAACCTGGTTGGCACCACCGATGGAAATGGATTTGAAGGGCTGGTCTGTCCCTATGTGCAGCCAGGAAGTCCCCTGTGACACACAGACAGGTGACGGTAGTGATCCACGTCACTTACTAGTGTCATAGGTAGATGGATGATGGTGGGTCGTACCACAACGTGCACTTAAGGAGCGGTAGGACCAAGTTATAGAGGTGGTGTATCGCTGCATTCTATTAAGCAGCTAAAATTATTCATAATCAGTATAAGCTTTTATTAAATGGTAATTACATACTTTTACGATGACAACCTGTGCTAAATAATAGGCACATAAGGAAACACTTTCTACTGCTCTGAACTATGGTCTAAGTCAGTCTTCAATCCTAGTCCTTAGGGTCCACTGTCCTACATGGTCTTTCAGTTGAATCAGGTGTGTCAGAACAGACAGAAAACATGCAGTTGAAAACCAGGATTCTAAGTTATAGAGTTTGTGTATATTGATGGTGACTTGACGTAATGTGTTGCCTTTTAAGTAAACCTGGAGCAAACAAGCCAGCTGATGTTGTAACGTTCTTATGGCCATAACAGAAGTGTTTGTCACCTGGGGCTTTGAAGAGGTGACCCCAAGGCGACAGAGGACATCCCCCTTGTCACTCAGGGCCCATACAGGGATCTGTTCTATGCAGCTCTGGGCCAGACATGGTAAGATTGTGATGTCACTCAGGGGGATGGGCGGGATCTGCTGCCATGGCCCAATCACACTGATCTGACACTTCCTGGTTAGAAAAAAAAAGTGTTTCATGTTTTCTAGCAAAGTGGATATTAAACAGGTTTATAACAATGTGAAGGCCAGACAAGCTATGGTTGGTGTAAGTGTCAAAAATAGAATTGGTGTGTAAAAATACCTGGCCCAGCACCTGCGCCTCACAAAGTCTTTCATTGTCTTGTGGCCGTGAAACGTCCTGAAGGACAGATAAAAGGTCTCAGATTTCACAGCCACAAATAAACAGTCTTCTTGTAACCAACTTGACAATGAAAAAAAAATCAATAGTGGCTTCCAGCTATTTTCTTCTCTTCTACATACACAGGAAAGTCTGCTGCATACTGCCATCCCTCTTTATCTGTCCCTCCGGGGACACCATAGTCGATGGCCCACTCTGTCACCTAACAAAACAAAGTTATGTTGAGCTGGAAGAACACCATGTATCGTGATACCAACAATGAAATATCCCTGCTGTAGGGATTTGTGTTGGATGTTGTCGCTAGGTCCAGCTAGCTACCCAGGTCCACTGAAGAGAGGGAGGGTGTGTGTTTGTCTTGGTGCACTCCTTCATCCCACTCTCATCACTCCACATGGCCCTGTCTGTAGGGAGGCCTCTGTATACACACACACACACGCACACACAAACAGTTAATGTACAGAAATAAGAGGATTACATGTGGCATTTGAATGTTAAGTCAAGACCAACAGTAGTGCACACTGATTGGCTGGAGATGAAAGGCTGAGTACTTGTCTGTGTATCCAGTCATGGGATTCCATCTCTGGTTCTCGTAGACGCACACACTCCGCACATCTGTCTGGGTCTGAACACTGTCTGTAGTTCCTGCAGACAGAAGGAAACGAGTGTCTGTCTACTGGACAGGACAACACCTGAGGTTGATTACGGTTCACGTACAGTTAAAGTTGATTAAGTTTGACAGGCCGGAACAACTGCACCCATGCACACCAGCAATTGCACATTACGATGCTCAAGCAGTATTAGGCGCAATATGGGGTTGTTCATTTGGTAACTACTTAAGAAACAATTATAGCTCCTATGGTGAGTACTTGAGGAGAAAAGTAGGGTTGCGATGTCTGTAGCTATGGGCCCAGTCTACTGGGGAGGAGTTTTACCCTGTGAGGGCTGGTCCCCAGACTCGCCATGGCGCCCGGAGTAGACCCAGGCGGTACCGTCGCACCCGACGCCCCACACCACCCCCAAACTGTTACATTCTACACAGCGAAGGTGGCCCGGAACCTGTCGCCAGAACCTGGACCAGACAGTTAGCGGTTAGCAGATGGCTAGCATTAGCATTAGCACAGGAAGAAACATCCACCATGTAGAAGAAGTAGTACGTTAGCAGTAGCACAAAACATTCACCACGTAGCAAAACATCCAGCAGGTAGCAGCTACCAGGTATAATAGGAAGATTTCAGAAGCAGACGTTAAAACATCCTGGTGTTAAACTATACTGCTAATGTAGATGTGAAAGAACACTGACCAAGAAAAGGAATTAGCCTGGCATAGAGAAAAGACACAAAGATAGAAGATGGAAGCACAAATGAAAAAGAAACTCTGCCCTCTGCTGTTGGATAAGTGAATGGGTGTGTGAGAGAGAGCAGAGAGAAGGGGAGGAAAGACTGCAGAGACGAGGACAAGACGGAGAGGTAACGCAGTCGATTCCCCTCACATGAGGTCGCAGGCAAGTGGCTGCGTGGGGGCCTCCAGGCAGGGCGTGGGCTCGTGGACCATCACGTCCCCTTTAGAGGTGACAGACCACAGGGCCTGTCTGGACAGGGGTCCTCTGATTCCTCTGGCCTCACAGCAGCAGTCTACCAAGAGAGACACCTGCAGAAACACAGGGACACCCCCACAAGGCCACCTTTAATGGTACAGTCTGCATGGATGGTGACTCCATCCATCCTTCATACCACAACAAAGAACTGAGAAGGCAGCGTACAGTACTTTGCAAGGTCAGTGACTGCACAACTACTTAAGCTTTTCTTTCTTTTCTGTTTCAGTTTCAGAAACGCACACGATCATACGTATAAGTCTGGCTGCTTTTTCATCAAGTTCTCAGCCGTATCGACGTGGTTTATAGATCATTAACACCCCAAAGAATGTGGGTGATTTGGGGGCAATTTCCACATTAAATGTCCACATCAAGGTATCAAACGTGTCCGCTGGGTGCGCAGTCGACAAGCTCAGTTAAATTCTGCCTTTAGTACAAATGGCACCAGACCAGCTGGGCCACAGTGTGGTGAGAAAAGAAGTACCCAGTCATTCATATCCTTCTCCGTGGGGGCTGCCAGCACAAGAGGCCACCTTTGTTTGGTCCTCTGGGCTGTGTACACAGCAAAGGCATGCTGGGAATCCAGCAGGACTGGGACTAGAGCTGTCACCTCGCTCACGAACACATGGAGGTACTGAGAGAGAGAAAGAGAGAGAGAGATTACAAACACAGAAGAGTGCGAAGGGGAGAAAAGAGAGAAGGTGAGCAGGGGAGTAGAGATGGACGAACAATACAAATACAAGAAAGAGTGAGAAGGGGAGGAGAGAGAGAGAGAGAGAGAGAGAGAGACAAGCCAGTGAGTGAGTGAGTGCTGGCATTACAGAGCCATATTTGCCGTGTGACAAATCCAATGTGACATTTTGAGTGGATGGCCGCAATTCTGTCACCCCTAACAAAAGGTCTTTAAGGACAGCAGCTGTGCGAACAGACTCACCTTCTTTTCGTCATATTGGGTGTAGTAGATGAAGAAGATGCTGTCCCTCCACCCGTTGCTATTGGTGGACTGCTCCAGGGCCACGCCCACATCCACCCAGCGCTGGGGCTTCCAGTCCCTCCACCAGCGCATGCTGCCCTTCCTCATCCACACAGACTGGACACATGCATGCCCGCACGCACACACACACGCACGCACGCACGCACGCACACACACACACACACACACACACACACCAGAACTATGTTAATTTGTTAAGATATATTTTGCGGGGAACATTGCATGCTGTCAGTTTTGCAAGTGAACTGTGACAGAAAAGGGGATGAGAGAAACGTGACAAGACTTGCAGCATGGGACCAAGGCTGGATTAGAAGCCAGGCCGCTGCGATAAGGCCTCAGCCTACATAGTCCGCCACACTGATCCGCTGAGTTACCAGGGAGTCCCAGAACTAGGACTCCAAACGTTCGTCATCGGGGTCTTACCGCGCTCCTCTCCAGCGGCCTCTTGCTGTTGCTGTCTCTGTGCTGCTCCTCCTGTTCCTGCTCCCTCCAGGCTGCTGACTGGACTGGGGTCAGCGACAGGGAGCTGGTGAGAGGACCTGGAGGACAGGGAGACCAGGCAGACAGAGACAGAGCCACAGATGTGAGGTTATGAAGGAGATATTATGATTATGGGGGGGAGAAAGCCATCCGATTAGTCAAGCAGTTATACAGGTAGATCAACAGGAAAAACTAAAGTATTTATATTTGTCTTTATTTGTCACATACCCTTTTATTTACATTGTATGTGTGATAACCGAAACTTCTAAGGTGCCTTACTCATTGCCTCAGGGAAATTACTTTCACATTACCACACCTGTGGGACTGAGCCAGCTGATCTGAGAGCTGGAGTCCACATCACAGCCCCCTCCTGTGATCCAAGCCCACACTGGACCTTCCTCTTCCGCCACACCCTGGGAGGGCTCCAGACCCAGCGGGTAGGTAGCCGCCGAGGAGGGGGGCCCCGCGGCCCCAATCTTAGCCAGGGACGGACCCTCTGCCTGGGTTCCCAGGGCTCCCTCAGCACCCTCCAGGTCCACGTTGCTCCAGGGGACCTCCGGCCCAGCCACACCTGGGGAAACAGGGCATGGGACTGGGGCTGCCTCCTGGTGCTCTCCTGGGGGTTCCTCAGGAGAGGACGGTTGGGGGGCGGGGGTCCTCTCGCGGTCAGAGACCAGACTGGAGATGAAGCTATCGCTGGTGACTTTGGGGACATGGGGCTTGGGCGTGTCCCCTAGTCCGGGGACTGTGGTGGAAGATGGGGAGGATGAAACGTCAGTGGGGAAGGTGTCGAGGTCTGAGTCTTCGCAACCCAGCACGCAGCCCTGGGACGCCTCGGTCAGTTGACCACCAAACTCAGGGCCATCGCTGCACAAGAGGAGGAACACAACATTTTACAGTTCACCACGTCACCTGAGGCGCATCAATAAATAGCATAGAGAGCTAAAATGACAACATGAAGTTGTCTTTTGTGATTCTTCCTTCTTTGTTGTTGTTGTTGGTGGTACAGACCTGGGCGGGGCCATTTCCCTGCTGTTACCCCATTGGGCCAAGATAGGGATCCAGCCCCTACCACTGGGTTCAGAGGGGGTGACACCCATTCTGAAGTACAGCCCACGGTCCTCGCCAACACCCCACACCTGGCACACAGGAACACACGCACACACAAACACACGCACACTAGTTGACAAGACTTGCGCCTGCCTCAGCCAAATTAATTGTGTGCTAACTAACTTACAAGGTATATTTAGAGGTGGAATATATACCACTTATCTATGACCTACTTAGCTTTTCAAAAGACCCTTAAATGCATTCGCTGGAGATGTTATTAAAAAACCTTGACAATCACGAAAGCTAATGAGGGCATGGTAACCCCAAGACTCTGAAAGTGCCTTGTGAAATACCGAATTCTCCAAAATAGCTAGCTAGTGCATACATCTACCAAATGGTGTTCCAGTTCTACTTTAAAAGGATACACAACCTCAACCGGTGCCATTGAATACAACCCATATCCATAGCTGCTGGACTGCAGTATTGAAATATGAAATATGGAACATGATGACGCATCGGCTAGACTCGAAAATAGAAAAGCACACGAATGGCAGTCTCGATGGGGGGGCCCGGGAGGAGGGCAGGGTAAGGTGGGGTGAGGGACGGGGGGTTAAGGTTGGGTTGTGTGAGGCCTAGCAAGTATATGGACCGATACATATATACTGTATATATGTACTGTATATATAAGGGTCACAGTTAAGAGCTAGTGCTGGCACAGATGCACGGCTGTCCTTAGGTTACGGTGAAGGCTGGTGGTGGTGGTGGTGTGGGGGGGGTAACAGAGGAGGGGAAAGAGGAGGAGGACAGAGGGAGAGAGAGAGAGGGGGATAAAGCTGTGGTGAGGAAGAGGGGGTGGGGGTAGTGGGGGGGTGGAAGGGAAGACAGAAGGGGGAAGAGATAGGGACAGTGAGCTGGAGGGGTGGCGGGAGGTCAGGACGGGTTTGCAGCGCTAGCAGGTCCACCTTAAGACTCAGCAGAGACGATCTGAGCCAAGCGCAGCCCCCAGCCCTTCCAAACCCAACCCTGCCTCAGCTATACCGCTATACAGCTATAGCTATACCGACCCTGGAGCAAGGGAGCCAGACCTACGAGCTGTGAGGGCCAGGGAGAAATGGGAAGAAGAAGCCGTGGGCCGTGTTTCCATAGGAACCACGTTCAGTCCTTCTTCCCCAAGCTACTATGGGATTTAACGGAACTAAACTGGGAGGAATGTAGGATGTTCTAAGCATCCATCGGCGATCCATACATGCTGAATCGCTGAATTTGACCCGCAGCCTGTGGCTGGCTGGATGTGGTGCGTTGGGGAACACTGCTGGGAAAGGTGGGGAGGAGGGGAGCGGGGAAGTGCATGGAGGACTGTGGGGAGGTCTGGGGGATCTGGGGGAAGGGCGGGGGAAAAAAGGGGAGTGGAGCGAAGTAGAGGGGGGTGTACTACCTGATCGTTAAGCCCTACATCCACCATCAGCATCTCCCCTCCGACGCTGATCCACCCGGAGCCGCAGGGGTTGTGGGAGTTTACACCCCTCCTGAACCACACCTGCACAGCACACCACCAACACACACACACACACACACACATACGCGAACACAGACCGACATTCACACGCAGGTGAAAAAACAGCATCTCTGCTGTTTCCAGAGGGTATAGAGGTTGGTTATGATGTGTGTCACCTTGAAGTCCTTAGTAACCACCCAGACCACGCCAACCCCCACGGCAACGTGAATAGCAGTGCCCTCTTTGCCTGGTGCGTCCACCCCCACCCATGAGGTGCCTGTGAACGCACAAACAACACATCCTTATGTTCAACAGGTCGCAATCCGACAGGAAGAATCCACGTTTGTTAATACCTTCACGGTTTGAACATAGAACTACATTTGTCTAGCATGATACACCTTTCCAGGATATGTGTGTGTGTGTGTGTGTGTCTGTGTGTGTGTGTCTGTGTGTGGTGCTGAGGACCTGTGGGGCTGTCCAGGGTGATGCCTGTCCTGACCAGAAGCTGTCCGTCCCACAGCAGCGCCCAGAGTAGGTCCCTGGGGCCAGCAGACAGCTGGGATATCTCCCTGGGGACCTCCACCTCCTCCCAACACGAGCCCTCAGGGACAAGGGGCTGGATACCCTCTCTGAACCACACCTGAAACCACAGCATTACAGCAGTCTTAGGTCAGAGATGGAGCATCCGAACTATCTTGTAAGTACATTTTCAAATGGGAAGAGACTGAATTCATACAAACCCACATGGGGACAACTTAGCAGTTAGCACCTGCCTAAAGTCTCCAATTCCCTGGACTTAATGTCAATCCGTTATATTTATAGATGCGTAAATGGATAATATGTTAACTATAAACACGATAATATTATCCCCAAGGGGATTGCAAAGGATTCCTGAGATGTACAGATGGCACCTAATCAGAAACTCCTAACGTTGGCCAATAATATTGTTTCAATCAAGTGCTGCAGAATTCATGTGTAATTTTACCATCTAACTGTTGGTAAATATAAAGAGATTTCATTGAGTGAGACCAAATTAGTCTTTTGTCCATCAAGCCATTCTTAAAATAAATAAGGCGCAATAAGGCACAACGTGTAGTGTGTATTTGTTGCGCTTGTCCTTGTCTTCTGTGCTCATAAAGGTCAAATAGTTGATGTAGTATTCATTGTGACTGTACAAACTATAATGCAGGAAAAATGTCAAACATTGTCTGACAGTCAAGTCGGAATCATATCATAACCACCAGAAGAAAATGTTAAAGACCGAGCCACCAGTGGCCATGCCTTGTGTAAGCTACAATTGATATGCCCACACTACTCTCTAGTGGTCAAAATCCCTAACTGCAGGATCCTCTACTTAACATCAAGAGAACACAAACAAAACATGACCCCATTAGCCAACGTAGCAGTTCAAAGTGGCTGACCTTACCTGTCCTTGTTGGGACACGCCCCACAAGAAGTGGTGCCTCCCCGGCTGGTCGCTCATCTCCCAGCCTCCGCAGCTGATGTCGCTGAGGGGCAGCGGGGGTCTCTTCGGGTGGTCCAGGGGGATCTGCAGAGGAACACGAGGTACAGTTCACTCAGCCGCCACCTCCGTCATCCAACACGTTGCCTGTGGGGGCGGCGTGCCAGACCGGATCGCGGCTAGCATTACAGTTAGACGACACCGGTGGGATAGGTTCTGTGACGGAGCCATGGTGAGTCTTGTTGCCTTGTAAATGCATGGTTTGCGTTTATGAGGTTAACCACGACAGGACAGGACTAGAGGGAGTGGGGAGTTGAGATGATTTACAGACCTTGGCCCACTCGCCCTGGGCTTTGTATCTCCTGTAGCGGAACCACCGCCTGCGACGCACGCAGGAGTTCCACTTCTTCTCGCGGGAGAAATTTGCAGGGAAGTCCACTGCATACTCCCAACCCTGGTGAAGACGCACACGTTCTGGTTCAGCGGTCTATAGAAATCTCAGATCGTGAGGGTGCCATGTCAGATCCAGGTCTTTGGGTTGTCTGCTCACCCCTGTCTCAGCTGGGTCTCCTCCACAGCTCTGGTCCACGTACCAGTCCCCCTCCCACTCCCAGCTGAGCGAAGGCAGCAGGAAGCTGTGGAGGGGCTGGGACATCATTCCTGTCACGTCACTCCACGGCCAGCGGTCGGTGGGCAGCAGCACGTCGGTGAAGCCATCCACAGGGTTCCACCTCTACAGCAGCGCAGGGCAAAAACATAGGATTCATCGGATGAAACAACACACTCAGATCCACCTAAACGTGAATAGCCTAACCCTACCTGGTTTTCATAGGTCTCTTCCCGATATCGGATGGGCTCGACACTGCGGGTAATGTTTAGGTAAACGTGATGGTCACAGCCAATTCCCCAGCTACACCTCTTTCCAGCGGTGACACGCTTAAGCTCAAGCAGCGAGTCCGCGGTGCGTTCCCAGCGCCCACTGGCGGTAGACAGGCTGTACACCTTCCCGTACACGTCCACTGACCATAATAGCGAGCTGGTCATGATGGGCGCTGTATGACAGAGAAAACAGGCTGATTTTAATCCCCTATTCATCCAACCACTCGTCCCGGATGTTGTGCTACAAAGCGGCGATCGATGCAACCGGCAACAACGAGATGTTGCAGCACAATAGTAATCACCTGTAGCGGCAATACAAAGAAAGCCGCATTAAAGTTTAGGACTAACCTAGTCTTTCAGTAGCCAATATTGTCGCTGTCCCATTATATTATAAAATAGTATATTTTATGCTACAGTGGCATTTAAGTTTAAGCTTCGAGCAGTTTAAAGGTTTCGTCTTCTGGAAAACAACATAGAAAAATAGTAAGCACCTGAATATAGTTTTCCGTCCGATCCGCAGTTGTCAAGTGACTCGCCACAGACGCGTCATGGTATCAGATACTCAGGTGCGTGTCTCCACTGGACACCTGACATCTTAATGCCCCCATCCTGAAGAGATATTCAGTGTCAACGGAACATTCAACATATGCACAAAACGGCGTCGCAAGTGATGTTAGGAGATAAAGAGGAAAGGATTTTTAGGAATGGTCTTGTCCGGCATAGCGTTACTGAATGAAACAGACGGGACAGTGATCAGCTTCACTGAACTAGCCGCTAGTTCTGAATAGAAATGATGCTCATGATACGTACACTTTACTTGCGCGTCACGCCCTTCCAGATGAGGGAAAAACGGCTACCGGTTAGTCAATTAACACCAAACTATCAATTTCAGTTATATTCTTGACTAGGAATATTCGGTCCGCTTCCAAATCCACAACAGGAAACGGAATAGCGCTTGTCATTGGATTGGCTGACATGCTGCGGTTATTGTGAATCTCCTCATTCTATTGGATGAACTGGGTGGGCTCGTATATTTTTCCGACGGACACAGCTGCTTGACACGCAGAGACTGTCTCAATAATTAATTCCGCGCTATTTAAATTATTCATTTAGTGTAGTTAGCTTTAACTCGTCTGACTAGAATAATTGATCATAATAATTAAAGCATAGGTTGAAAATAACCACAGCATCTTGCATATCATAAACAATCATAGCACTTGGTGTCAGAACAGACAGCATTCACACAGGCACGCTGCAGCATATACAATTTAGACAGGTCATGTCATACAGCCTATTTGTGTGGACTTACGCCAGGTCATTGCGTATCACTGTAACACAATTTCAAGTGGATGTATAGGGAGAATGCTCTTGCCCACCAATGTAGGCTTAATGTACACATAACACGTCTTGTTTCAATTAAACATAGGCGACTGTCGTGTATTATAAGATCATCAATCTACCATGATAACATTAAAAAAGAGGCAAGGTTGCCTGGAGCTACAACAGCTACATCAGCAGCAGGACACGACATGGTTTTCTTTATTTTGATGGACTGCAGCTTTAAGAGACGATTCTCCGCACAGAGGCGTAGCAGTAGGTTATATCACGTGATTTTTGTCTTGTGACAAATCCAGACGAAAAGACAAAACAATTTGTGAGTTTCCAACTGAGTTCCTTGGGCGCTTCTGTTACTGTAGAGGTTCTTTTGGGCAAAAAGGACCAGCAGTAGATGTTAATATGGAGATACATTAGAAATTACGGTTTTATTAACATTCCACTCTTTCACAGCTGGCGTGTGATTGTACAGTTGGGGGCAAAGTTGGCGCATGGAGAGGGACAAGTTTCGTTTTTGCGCATAGTGTTTGCTTTGTTGTGGTCGCCCGTCCGGTCAAGTCGCATGACTCTCTAGACAACAAGCCAGATAGCCTAAGTCATATTTGTTTGTTGCTGGTGGTGGTGGTGAACGTCGAAGGACTAAGAAGTCAACTTGAGGACGCGCAACACGTCGGCGATGGACAACAAACCTCTTCTTCCAGACAGACCTCCCGCCTATAACGCCGTCCCGGGGACGTATGAGTATGGTCAGCAGCACAATTATGGAGCTATTACTCCACCAGCACCTGCAACCCCTGGTTTCCAACAACCACCGCCGCCTTATCCCTACCCCGACGGTCAAGGCAAGTAGATCACAGTGGATTACCTAACGAGTGGTGCAACGCTGGCTTCTAAATAATTACGTCGCTGCGTGCCTGAGACTATTAAACGCTTGAAAGGTTACAGCTATAACTTTAAATTTAGGGTATGAACTTGCTGACATTTAGAGAGTAGTCTTGTCAATTCTGGAAGGCAGGTATATCTCGAACTTTGCAATGTGTTATCAAGGACTGCACTGTCATAAAGTAGCACTTGTTTCCTACTTTGCCTTTTACACTGTAACGTTAACTGGAATTTATCAACCACGGCTTTCTTTTGTGTGTGTCGATGAAACAGAGTAAATCAGGCGCCAGAATCTGACTACATTGTCTTTGAAAGAACTGAAAGTTTCCAATAGTAGCTTTCACTTGTTCTGAGTCAATGTGACCTGAAAGGGAAACGTCACTCCTTAGTTGGTGTCTTTGCGAGTCTGCTGTTCTGTAACTACACTGGGTAAAGTCCTTCGTTAGACAAGTCACTGTGCAAAAGCATCATTTGCAAGTAAATCACACAGAAGTTGGTTGCAGTGGTCAGTAGGCACCCTGTACCACACGCACGTGTGTGGTACAGGCACCTGCGTGCGTGTGACACTCAAGTACACATCATCTGAAGTATTTATTTATTTATGTTTTACTAACTCAAAGCCAGCTTTTCGGGGAAGGAAAAAAAAACTTTATTTTATCCGTAACAGTGTTAAGAATATGTACACTAGCATTAATAGTCAAAGCTGATCATGATTAAAGAATGTACCAAGCATGGAGACTTGATGCGAAAGTTTGTAACCATTCAACATAACATGTTTTTTTTTTCTCCTCATCTTGCACAGAGTATCCCCCAGGCCCGGCCCAGATGGGACCAGCCATAGCCCAGCAGCCCTACCCAGGCACCTACACCATTATTCAGCCCTCTGTAGTGGTGGTGGGGGGCTGCCCAGCCTGCAGGTACACACACACACACA
Source organism: Plecoglossus altivelis (assembly GCA_036571765.1). Taxonomy (NCBI): domain Eukaryota; kingdom Metazoa; phylum Chordata; class Actinopteri; order Osmeriformes; family Plecoglossidae; genus Plecoglossus; species Plecoglossus altivelis. Next base: position 10,548,186 of record BROE01000018.1, read on the forward strand.
CACACACACACACACACATACACACATTCTTTGTCTCTCTCAGATCTGAAGGTAAAGGTGTAGGCTAAGTCTCCATCTCGACCGTGCTGAAGGAAGTTATTGCTTGAAGGCAGTGAGGATCCTTCAGCAGCAGAATGGTGTGGTTACCCAGGCGACCGAGATAGCAGTTCGGAGAAATGAACGGTTAGATATTGAATCACGACTATCCAAGAAAGAGTTTGTCAACGGGTTTGGACCTTCCGTGACTAAGCACGTTAGTTGGATCCATGCCTTGTGAGGGTCATGTCAACATCACGATCGTCTCCCTCTTAACAGGCTTCGACATGGTTACGCTCGTACCTAAGCTGCCGACCGTCAGACGGCTCCGTTTTGTGCAACTGCTGTGGTTTCCCTCAGCCTCATTCAACATCGCGTCATCTGCTCAATAAACCACCCTTTGAACATGTGATGTTGTAAAAAAAATGCAGTTTCAAAGGATCTGCCACATCAGGAAGGAAGACACAAGTTACTCAGTGTCATGAAATCACTTCTTGCTTTGTTGACGGTTATTTATTCTAGAGAGCAAAGTGTACGGTTGTTTTCCCAGCAGGAACATAATAGACACCTTACAATGTGGTATTGAAGTCATAGTTAACACTAAGTGGATTGAGTCACGTAGACTTACTTCCATTTATAGGAAGCGAGTTGTGTCGGACCCATTATTTTGCTTTCCAAGGACTCTGGCTAGAGTACAGGGCTTTTGCTGGTCTGGTCTAGTTCATTCATCACAATCCTTGACACCAGATCACCGGGCATCAACAGCAGGCCCAGTTACAAGCCTTGTCACACTGATAAGCGTTTCTCATGCAAACAGCTCCTTCGCAGTACACAGGAGTGACCAGTTCTCACTTGACGTCACGGATTCAAAGACACACCTATGCAGGCAATCGCAATCACAAAGCATTTTTCCCATCTGGGAACCGACTATTAAATTGATTTTATAGAAACAAAAAAAAATCCTCTGGTTTCACCAACTGAGCACTCTAGTACGGCCTGATGCCCCTCTCTACAAGAACCCTCAGATATGGAACCAGGCCATACCTGAATACCAGACATTCCCATCTGATCCAGCTTCCCTCAGATCTAAGCCTGTCAGGTCACACCTACAGGACCCTGCGTGTCTGACTGGCAGTCTGGCTATGCTCAGTCGTCATGGGACTGGGCTCAGCTGCTGTTTTTATCCCTAGACCCAAGATGGCCTCTTCTTGGCCCATGTTCGTCTGCAATGTGATGTGTAAGGGCAAAGGTCACGCTGGGAGAAGCACAGCTCAGGGCTGCTAGAGTTGCTAACGCTTGTCGAATGTCACCAGATGCTAACCGCCAATATTCCTTGTTCTTAGTCTGGAGCAGATAGGGTGACCTGGGAGGATTAGTCCTATTGAAAAGTCTAGTGACTTTCAGATCCTATCTCCTGCATCGGATATTCATCGTGCAAGTTATATTCTGAGGGAACCCTGTGTGAACCCTGTGTGCAAAGAATACTTGTCTTTACTGTGGTAATCATAAACAGAAGTCTTTCTCTTACTGTCTCTCGCTCGCTCTCGCTCTCTCTCTCTCTCTCTCTCTCTCTCTCGCTCTCTCTCTCTCTCTCTCTCTCTCTCTCTCTCTCTCTCTCTCAGAGTGGGCGTGCTGGAGGACGACTTCACCTGCCTGGGGATCCTGTGCGCCATCTTCTTCTTCCCTCTTGGCATCCTCTTCTGTCTCGCGCTGCGCCAGAGGCGGTGTCCCAACTGCGGTGCCACCTTTGGGTAGAGAGACCAAACTGCAGCCAACCATACACACACACACACACACACAGTCTCCTGTCCTTTCATGTTGTGTTTATCTTCATAATTATTGCACACGGACGAGGCCATGTTTTTGTTGTTGTTGTCTGCCATACATTGATGATATAGACACGCATGATGAGGGTCTCTTTTTTTTTTTCTCATGCTAGCTGATGTGTCACAAAGTATTAGTTTAGCGATGCCAGATTTATTGACCGTCTATCTATTGTTGGTGCCTTATGTGTTGAGAGACCATTTAAAGGGATTGTGATTATGATGATTTTTAGATCAGCAAACAATGCATTTTCCTCCGTCAGCCTCAAAAGAGCCACAAATGGACTTTGTGGTGGATGTTTAATTCCATATTAATGCCGCTGATTGTTAGCCTCTGTTATTTTGTATTTTATATGCCAATGCTGCGATTCAGTCGACAATTGTAATAAGTGGCAGATTATCTGTTTGTGGACAATTAATTTCCAACCGTATGTGTATACTTAGGAATAACCTGTCTGAGCGAGGGTTCACTTTAAGGAAGCCTACTGGAAATCACCCAAGGCTTTTTGAACACTGTGAGTTCTCTGTCTGAGCTACAATCACATGCATCCTCTTCGTCTGATGGAGCGACTCTGGGAGGAGTATGGAGGTGGGCCTTGCAGATCACAGCAACCATTCAACCGAAGAAGAAAGTGGCCACCTCCATTTAGCTGTTTTCTTTCCATTTTCTTCCTGGGGGGGGGGCATGTCATATTTGCACTGACCATGTGATCCTGTTGCTATGATTATGCTGTAGGGGCCCTGCAGACCTCAGGTGAAGCGGTTTAAACACACACAAGAGCATGCACACACACATTCTGACCCCAGGAATAGACTCACTTAAGGAAGGGAAGTAGGCAGATATATTTGCATAGGAGCCTGCTGAAGTATAACCTCTGGATCATGTAAGCTTTAGTATAATCTGTGACGGCGCACCTTCTCCTCCCTATGACAATCACCCAGGACTCTCCATCTCCTTTCACATCTCTGTCCTCTGCCCTGGGCAGGGTGTGTCCCTTTGGAAGTTTAAGGCGGTGTATTTTGCGGAGGGAGGGGATAAAAACGTGTTTTTGTTTTCCTGCTTTGAAACACTACGCACGCTGTTGTAAGTGAGGTTCTTACTTTTTTTATATGAAGAATGATTGTAAATAAATTGAGTGCTACTTGCCTGTTTAGACCCGGAATGGTTCTTTTTGTTTTGAAGAATTTATATATATATTTTTTTATTTTGGGGGGAGGGGGAGGGTTGAAATCCTATTTGGACATTTAAGGGCATGTCTGGGGTGTGGGTGTGATAGGGGACACTGGGGGGGCTTGGCAGTATGGCTTCCTTCCACGCCCACTTCTGGTAATCGATCATGAATTTTCTGAGCCCATGCATGCAATGCCAGTTCAGCCAGTTATACCCCTAAAAACCAGTGAATTTGATGCAATGTTGGGGGGAATTTTTAACCATCACCATGGGGTTACGTTAGGTCGGGTTTCAGTCAAGTTACCAGGCAGAAAGAGCAAGTTATGCCAGATTAAATGAAGAGGGGAAAGAATTGAAGAAATAAAACACCTTTTTATTTTCATACAGCAATTCTGCAAGCTCAGGCGGCATATAAGGGCAGAACGAAAGGCTGAAAGAACCACTGTATAAATGATGCAGGAAAATGCCATTTGGGAGAACAAAAACTTACACCGCCTATGGATAGATGATTATAGGTACCAGTCTGTCTAAAGAAGAATTGTCTCTTGACTGTGAAGGGAGAAGATTCATTAAGGCAAGTGTGTATCCCCATCTAGAGTGTCAAACAAAACCATTCTGGGTCCACATTGACACTGATGTCCCAGGTTGTGTGTCCAAGCGCAGGAACGTGTTCAGAGGGCCTGCCGGTAATCAAACATTGAAATACATTAATTTCCCTCTACAAGATATTTCTTCCGGACAGTGTACAGTGTATTATGCCGAGTGACCGTGCCTGTCACATCGCTAAGCATCAACACGATGAGAAGAAAAGCAACACTAATCATAAGGACCGGGGTTGAGATGCAATGCATAGGTCCCTTCTAGTTGCATACTGCGTTTACATTCACATACTGTCCTATGGCAAGGGAAACCTGAACGTTAACAATGATTGAACGAGCAAGAACATTATAAATACGAATCCACATGCCTACGCGCTGTCCTCTCTAGTCTCCACTGGTTACTGTATTTAGCTCTACTCTGTGCAGAGGTCACAACCTCCATCCATCTATCCAAGACACGCCTCTATGCCGTGTCCAAGAACCTTCAATGTCACAAAAATAGATCTAGAAGATAGAATGTGTGTATCTGTTGCATAAATAAAAACGGTCCCTCTAGCTCGGTGCGTCACAGCAAGAGAAAGATAGTGGTGGCTGGGGGGGGGGATCAGTTGCGGCGATGACACCAGCCAGCATGGTCCACTGTCTGATGATAGGTAGGGGGGCGGGGGGGCCAGGGGCTACAAGTCCGGAGCAGACAGAACAACAAGGGAAGGCTGGGTGGCCGGAGAGGTCATGCGCTGAGTCAGATGATGGGGGCCGAGCGGTCGTTGGTCACTGTGGGACGCAGCTTGACTGTAGCGAAGGGGTTCCCTCCCCTGGGAAAACAGAAAAAGGGTTTGGTCACAAGCTGTTCTGTGTAGTCGCGTGGGTGTGTTTAGCTTGCTCCGTGAGTGTCAGTCCAGGGGTCAGCACAGGGTTCTGGGTGCCGCACCCCGTCTGCGTGTGGAGTTGACGGATCGGGGCGACAACTTACTCTAGGAAAGACGGAGGCTTCCCATAGCCGTTCTGTTGAGTCTGTGGGAGAAGCAAAGACACAAGCTCAGGACACAGACCGCAATACTTTCAGCACGGTCACACTTGGCATGAGGTTACGCATCCAAGGAAGCCACATCCTCTTTCCTTACCAGAAACGTCATATCACATTCCACTACCAGACCGGTGCGAGGTGGAAGGAAGAAGCACATTAGCCGAGTTCCAGCGAAAGAAAGAGAGAAGTGTGGGAATGCAGAAACAGAAACAGAGACCTGCGTCTTATCACAAGAAATTCGTTGGAATCTGGACCTTCTGGAAAGACCAGTCTAGTTCCAGAATAATCCAGCAACATGTGGAGACCAGCGTTGGCTGCTCTGACTAATGCACTTCCGTCAGAGCGAGAGAGTGAAAGCGGCTAAAAAGGCCTCGCTGCGACCGACGCTTGCCTGTTTAACCATCGCTGCACCTGACTGACGTTGTGACTAGACACAATCTTCTCAGATACTGCTGCAATCAAAAACAGCCTTGACAGCTGATAGATTAGAGTGTGTACCATGTAGGCTAAGTCCTTACGGTAGTGGCCTTGGCCCTTTACTGCAAGTCTTCCTCTCTCTCTCTCTCTCTCTCTCTCTCTCTCTCTCTCTGTCTGTCTCGCTCTCTCGCTCTCTTCCTGTCTGCCTGCCTTTTCGGTCGCACTTCACTTGAAACTGTCCAATAAAACATGAAAAATGCTCAGAAATCTATTTTAAAAAGTGATTATAACCGTTTACACGTATCAAATGTAGGTTCTACTATTGAACACGCTCTTTTTGGTACTCCACATGTGTGTATCCTCCGCGCTTTCTGCCTGTGTAACAGCACGTCGCAACCCCACAATTACTCTGATTCCAGTCAAGCCTCATTACTGCAGTACCACAGTCAGTCCACTAGATGGTGGCAGTCAATAGGCCTTTTCTCTGCGGGCTCCAGAGAGCAAGCTTGGATGGTGAGACTGAAAGCAGGGCAGGCAGACAGACACCCTGACCCTGTCTGTCTTTGGGCCCTGTCTCACATCTGGCTTCCTGCCTTATCCCCTCCAGACGCTCCAGATGTTCTCGGTAATCCCTGTCCCGATCAAGCTCACGCTCGCCCGCACACACACACATCTGCGCGCGCACTCAATCACATGCACCCTTGCCAAGAATTGGACAGAATGTATCGTTCCAGTAAAGTATGTGTGACTTTAACATATATGCATGAATGGCAGTAACATTTCCAGTCATTACAGGTGTTCTCTACCATAGTACCGGCCAGCTGCATATTTCGCTGCGTGGTGTCAGTAGGTCTGGCCAGTCCGCACACACTCACCTCCGCACCTCTCTAACCCAGTCAGTGACAGCCAGGACTCACCTAGCCATCACACCGTCCATTCTTCCAATATCAGATTGGCTCCCACTTCCTACTGTCCTGTGTGTGTGTGTGTGTTTGTGAATGGGAGTGGATGAGATGAGTTATTAGATGAAAGGATGAATGGAGGATAAGCTCCTCATGCGCTGACCCCTATTTACCCCTGAACATGACAGAATTACCGAGAGGCAGAGGTAGACAGAGAGAGATGAGATGAGGGAGATAACCAAGTGATCAAGCAAGAACGCTGGAGCGATAGAGGACGATACAGGAGCGGAAGAGAGAGAAAGAGAAAATGACTGATACCAGGAAAGAAATGATGAGAGACAGAGATACTATAGGGCAAAAAGGGAAGGACTGATGTCAGGAAAGAGAATGAGAAACAGAAAGAAGTTGAAAAGTAAGAAAGGGGGAGGGAGGGAAATTAATAGGATTGGAGAATTAGACGAGCGATCATGGGGAGCGGCAAGGTGTCAGGTTCACTCAGGGTGGAATTCCATCAGCAAACCAAGGCCAAGTCGTGTCCCGGATGTGCACCTGACAAGATAGTAGGACGCACACGCACGCACGCACAGGGTACCCCATTACCCTGGATCTACCACGAGGTTCATGAATATTTCACAGCAGGGTAAGAGAGGTGGATCTTCTTACACAGTCTGTCTATTCTACCTCTCCCAGGCCAAACATCACAAATCAGTCCCACCAAAACAATGTCTGTGTGTGTGCGTGTGTGTGTGTGTGTGCCATAACCACTGTTGAGCAGTAAGTGTGCGTAGATATGTGCGCGACTGCTTGCGCAGTCAGTATTTACCGTTCAGTACATCCCCAATATTGTAGAGTGGAGAAACGAGTGTGTCAGTGCGTGCGTGTGTGTGTGCCTGTCAGTGAGTGTAGTCATGCAGTGTCTGGTGTATAAAGAGCTTATGTTTCTCGCCCCTCCCTGTCTGTGATTAACAGAACGTCTATCCAGGAACCAGGCCGCAGGTAAAGTAAAGCTCAGTGCTCACAGTACAGTAGCCATCGTATGGTGTGTCACATGACAAAGTGACCTGTTCGGGGCAGAGCTCTCTGAAAGGCATTCGAGAATATTTAAGGTATCATGTTACATCAAGTGTTGAGATGACTGTTTAGTTGAACCTGTAGTGGCAGTAACAGACTTGGTAGCCTTCCATTGGACAAAGACTGATGGGCTTTGTCCAATGGAAGGGGGGCAGAATGGGGTTTTACACATTTCTATTTTAGAAGATTCAAACCTGACCATTTTTGGGACGGGAGCATTAGAACGTCACTCCCACTAGTTTCAAGATATTTGGGATTGATGAATGATTGTCAGACTATTGGAATATTCCAGGACATACTAATACAGTATGTGTACACTTTATACAGTTATTCTTACTATTCCAGTATTCTTAGTAAATGTGTTGTGTAAATAGCTGCAGGTAATTGGGGTCACAACCCTCATTTCCATCCAGTCAGGAGGAAGAAGCAGGCACAGATGCTCACGTCACACCGCATTTTTGCTTAGCTGGCCCGTTTTGCATACATGCAAAAACATGCCGCTTCAGGCACTCTTTACTAGAAAGTTCCGTGCTATTAAAGAGATTAGCGACAGTACAAAAACAGCTCCATTTGCAGTAAGGTGCCAACCCCAAGGTTGCTAAGCTTCTCCATGCTCCTATCAGGGCTGCTTGGCTAACTAGGACCCCTGCTCTTCAGCAGGGTGTTTCCAGCTCATCGTCATTGTGTTCATCACCCCCCCATCATCACACTCAGATCGATCTTTGCACAGCCACATGAAAGACTGTGTTGACAATGAAAGTCAATGTGAATATGCAGCGTCAGACAGCATATTTAACTGGTGCAATACAACATCCAGAACCATCTTCATTCGACGAATGCGTCTTGCGATCAGGAGACTACAGAGACTGGAATAGAGACCGGATTCGTCGGCGCTGGTCGAACTTGTAAATATCCGGCCCCTGAAAACCCCAGTGCTAATAATAGTGCTCTCGTGTTACTCCGACCAGTGCAGGGGCACACCTGACACGGTCCCCACACACTGTACACCTGCTTAGATAAGGCAGGGTACACCACACTGAAGCAGCTAATAGACCTATCAGGTGTGGCCTGCCGGTGCCAGTGGACAGAGAGAGAGGGAGAGAGAGAGCAAGACGAGAGGAAAGCAGAGGGATAGGGAGAGAGAGAAAGACAGAGGGAGGGAGAGAGAGAGAGAGTCGGAGGCAACGGGGGTCCGGCTGGACGGACTGACCGTGCTGTCTGGGGCGGAGTTAGAGGAGGAGGCGGAGGGTGTGGGCGAGTGGTGCTTGTTGTTGGTGGGTCGTTGGGAGTGGGTGGGGGAGTTGATGTAGTCGGGTGGGGGCAGGACCATGGTGGCCTCGTCCGTCTCCGTGTCCTGGTGGTGGAGGTTGACCACGCTCTTACTCCGCAGGGGGGCAGTGCCCACTCTGGAGAGGGGAGGAGAAAAGGGGGAAGGGGGGTTAATGGATTATTTAGAGATAGAAATACCTCACCTAACCTCATAACCTCATTTTGCAATCAAACTCGTTAGGGTTAGATATATAAGGCTTCATTTACAGGGTTGGGAATAAATCTAACCTAACTTCATATTGCACTCAAACTACTTAAGTTAGTAATGGGACCCTGGTGTGTGTATTGCAGTTCTGTTCATGGCTGTAGGACGACTCAGTATATCAATACAGATATCAGGCCTGCGTTGTCCACAGAAGCAATGAAGGTCATTCCTGGTTTAAAGGCCATCAGACTTGCTGACTGCTGTAGACACTAGGACATTACATCTAGTTGTAATGTGAGAACTGTGTCTGTGTGTGTGTGTGTACATACATACATGCATGCTCTGGTTTAACCCGTAACCGACTAGTATTTATTCACATAGTTAGACAATCTAGATGTCATGTACTTGGTAATATTAACACACATTCATCCAGCTGACCCCTCCTCCTTCAGAATATAAGAAACCTTACCGATTGTTGTTGTTGACTATGGGCTCTGAGTAGGCACGGCAATAGGATGATGGAAACCAGCCTCTCCTGGGAGAGAGAGGGATAGAGAGAAGGGAAGAGAGAGAGAGAGGGATAGAGAGAAGGGAAGAGAGAGAGAGAAGGATAAAGAGAAGGGAAGAGAGAGAGAGGGATAGAGAGAAGGGAAGAGAGAGAGAGGGATAGAGAGAAGGGAAGAGAGAGAGGGGGGGAAGGGAGAACGAGGAGGGAGAGGAAGGGAATGAGAGAGGCAGACAGACAAGAGTAAAACAGAAAACAAGAGTGAGACAGAGAGAGACAAAGAGAGAGAGAGAGAACATGGATGAGACAGACATTACACTGCGGCGAAATCAAGCTCTTTTCTCTGGTCGTCCCCCCAGTAAGACTCGCAGGATAAATGGGCTCCCAGTGTTTGAGAGGGGGGGGGGGGTTCTCTGCTGTTCACCTGCGTCCCACACTCAAACGGCCCTCCATCTCCAACCCTGGAGAGGCCCTCCAGACAAGAGAGGCCCGAGCCCAGTTCAATACCAGCCTCCAGCCTCTTCCATTAGTAAGCTTGTTGTGGCGTCAGAATCAAGCCTGCAATCAGCTGCGTGGTGTGGGGTCTCTAATGCAGACAGATGCAGAGGATGGTGGGCGCCTCTCTATGGGAAATAGGATGCAATCAGAGTGCAGCTCTGAATACCAAACAGTCCATTTCCTGTTGCTCTGTTGGCAGTTGACAGGAGCATTATTTCAACGAGGTCTGCGTTGCAGTGGGTTTGATCGCATTTGGGTTTCTCTCCCTCCCTTTTTGACGGATATTGAGCTGGAGGTGAGAGGGGGGCTCTTTTTATCTTCAATAACGCAGACATGTTTTCCATTTAGCGAGAGGTCAATTGTTTTTCCCCTCGCGATTTACCGGGCGTGAACTCGAACGTCCACCGTGACGTCTGAGGAAAAAGGCAAGTAGGAAATTGAATAAATGTCCTTGCTCTGGCACTGACCAAGAAATTATTGGTGGAGTTGAAAGGTGTTCCACAGGGACTGACGCAGACACACACACACACACACACACACAGAGACACGCTGCACCACACACACATTCTGTCCATCTGAGAAGGGGATGGCAGAGATGTAGCGTCACACATGGCAGACCCATACGCCCCTTTCCATCACAGTTCAGAGAAAAGAATCCAAATACTCTGAGAGAACTTGCTGTTCATCACCAACACCAAAGCCTGCCTGAGGTTCTCACGGCGAATTTACGCCCGGAACGTTCTCTCAGGATCGGTATGTCCCCACTGCTTTCTAATGACACGATTCTGTCGGGCCATTAGGAGTAGTAGAACGGGTGCGGTCAGCCTATGTTTACCTAGGATAGTTACACCAGGGGTAAATACTGTGTCAACTTCTCTTCATCTTCAACAACCATGGTTGCGGTCAACCTAACTGTAGCTTTAGATGCAGTGAAAGACTACGAACTAACGCGTCACTTTAAGTCAACGGGCGGCCATGTTCGTGTCTTCGTTGGAAAGTATGTGGCTTACATGATATCTGTTTGTATCTGTATACAGTCCATTGTTGCTAGGCCCAGTTGCCAGGATACGTTATCTCTCCACCGAACCATGACAGACCAGAGGTGTGTCTGGTGATGTCACTGACATCATTGCACCAGCCTTCATGTTGACAACTCTTCAACGGTTCTATGTTGCGGAAACCACCGTGACCATGTCCAGTACTGTGGTCTATTTTCAGTACTGTGGTCTATATCCAGTATTGTGGTCTATATGGAGTACTGTGGTCTATATCCAGTACTGTGGTCTATATTCAGTACTGAGGTCTATATCCAGTTCTGTGGTCCATTTTCAGTACTGTGGTCTATATTCAGTACTGTGATCTATATCCAGTACTGTATTAGGTGGTGTTTCTGACAACCTTCCACCCTCTCTTTTTCTCTATGCCCCTCTTTTCATCCTGCATCAATTTTGTTCTCTGTCTCTGTCTCTGTCTCTCTCTCTCTCTCTCTCTCTTTCTCTGCCCCCCTCTCCCTTCCTCCTCTACCCTCCATCCAGCCACCCCATCTGGCGCCTGGCAGGGCAGGGAAGCTCAGAGGGTCCTGGTCATCAGTGGGCAGTACGACCAGCACACATGTCCGCAGCAGCTGGCGAGGGAGCGAGGGAGCTGGGGGGCGGGGGGGTGATGCAGGCCTAGTAGCTGAAGGGGGGGGAGTGGTAACTGCGTACATGTGGACATGAAGGTGGGGTGAGGACTGTGGGGAGCAGAGCTTGGCAGGGCTGGGCGGACGGGGGTGGAGTGGTGGAATGATTGCTGCGGACTAGAGAGAGAGAGGGAGTGAGCTGTAAGGGGGGGGGGAGAGGGGGGTCTTCTGAGGATGAAGAAGCAAGTGGGATTTAACAGGCTATTGAAATGGGCATCTTGTACGGCATCAACATATGCAAGAGAAGATGTGGGTGAGGCGCTGTTCAGTGTGTCTTTGTACATGTATGAATATATCCTGTCTGAATACATGTCTGTCGGTGCAGTTCTCGACCGTCTATCAGTGCATCATTCTGGTTCTCCATGTGTTTCTGAACGCAGGTGTTTTAGGACTACACGTGTGTGTGTGCGTGCGCTCCACTCACTGCTTGGTCTTCTCCAGCTCTCCGTAGAGCCAGCCGTCCCTCTCCTCTGGAATGAGCAGCACGATGACGTCCCCCTCGTCGAAGCTCAGCAGGGTGGCGTTGCCGGCCGCCGTATGGGGGAAGATGGTCCGTACCCGGGGGCGCCGTACGATGTTGTTGAGCCCCGTTGCCATGGACACCGACCTGGGCATGGAGCTGTCCTCGCTGTCCCCGTAGTCTGGACACGAGGAAGGCTTTGTTAGGGCCACGCATGCATGTAAACACGAGACAAAAACATTTGACATTTCGACGCCCAGGCGTACCTGCGGTTTTCTCATGTACAGCTGTTTTCGTGGTAGTTGTGCTTGGGGTGATGGGGGCGATGGGGACAACGGGTTCTTTGGAGAACATGCCGGCCAGCGGGCTGGTCTGGGCCTTCAGGGCTGGGGCCGGGGGCGTGGAGACCACTGAGTTACTCTACACCCAGGAGACAGCACATTGAACATGGTCAGTGGGTAAAGGGTAGAAGGTAAGGCTGAATGTTCTCTAAATAGAATGCAGCCCAGGAACAATCTCCAAGCATATCAGTTAGATGGAAAGGAAGACAGGGAACATGGGATAGGACAAGGAAGCAACTTTCTAGATTTGAAAATAGCAATGTAGTTTATTTTTCTCTCTCTCTCTTGTTCTACCCTCCCTCTCTCCCCTGTCTGTCTGTCTCCCTCACCCGGCTGCGTCGGGAGGGGGCGGGAGACGGGAGCGGGGTGACTGGCACAGCGTTCCTCAGGCCCTCGATCATGGTCATGATGCTGTCCGGCACGTTGGTGGCGTCGCTGCACTTCTCCTGCCAAGACGTCAGCTTCTCCGACAGCATGTCTTTGGCCTGGGGGGGAGCGCACAAGACCACACCAATAAACATGTCAGTGAACCTTTGGCCACTGTGGTACTCTCTGCATACAATATGTCCTGCGGCTCGAATCGAGATCAAAAGGGGAACCTCTGCGGGTCCGTTTATAGAGGGGTTAGGAGACGTTATTGTACCTGTGCCTAAATGTATAGTAGGGGGTGTGGAGAAAAACAGTTGTAGAAATGGAACCGGGCCCACAGACGCCGTTTCGTAGGCCTGGCGTTATGGCGCTTGTAGCCATGGGGACAGGAGCTAGGGGGAGATGACCTACCTTTTCGTGAAAAGCAGCTGTCTGGTAGGAGAAGGTGCAGTGTTTGTCCACCAGGAAGCAGAAGCGCCTCTTCTCCTCCAAAAGAGCCTCCTTGCATCCGTCAGCGATGAACACTTGCATGTCGACCTGACGAGACGTCAGCATCTCCAGACACTGCAAACGGACCAAGCATACGCTTTCATTTTGGCACCATCACGGCACGGAACAGCGCCCCTGACCTGCGACGGATTTTGGGATTTCACATCGCCTCGATCGCAAACCGTCCCCTCGCTGCTTCGACCAATCGGACTCCTCTTATCTCCTCCCTGCAGACGCGGCTCAGCCAATGGCCAAGGTGGCACCACGGAAGGCAGGAAAGGTATTGAAAGGATTGAAAGAGGCAGAATAGAAGCCTAATCTCTGCGTGGCAGACGGCTAGCTGCGCTCTCTCTCTCTCTTCTGCGGTGTGTAAGAGGAAGCCCAGCTCCAGGTGAAGTCCAGCCCAGCTCAGATCTGGAGGACTTATCTCAAAACACAGACACGAGGCCATTCTAAGGTCACCATTCTTCACAGAAGGTGAAAGATGGTGTGCGTGTGTGTTTGTGTGTGCGTGTGTACTGTATGTGTGTGTGTGTGTGGGTTAGGACCATAATACATCCAGGACACGGGCTCTCTTCTCTAGTGATACTCCACGTTCTCGGTCTGTTTGAACACAGCAAACGTTTGGAGAACTGAACGGGAAAAACCATGTAGGAGACTGAACTCCAACATGGAGTGTGCGATGTCAGCGCAAAGGAAGTGGAACAAGAACTTGTTTGATAACCTCAACTTTCGAGTTTATACAGTGTGTGCTGTAGTCTGCGTGCTGTCAGAAAATCAGGCCTTGGACACTTTCACACAGCTTTGTTGCTTTGTAATGAATAGAAAATCGACGAGTGGATACTGACTAAAAAGTCCTTGGTCATAAGTTGTACATGTAGCTGTGATAAATCGACTTCAATCCCAGCATCATGGAGCAGACTGCCTGTTGCTGGGTATCTGACAGGATATGAGTTGGGAATTGAATCACCTCTCAACACCTGATACGCACTATAGCTAGGGGAACAGCATGAAAACAGTTGACAGAGTCATAAACCATGGTAATGGGTGCTTAACAAAGAACCAAAGCTGCCACCTGAAAAAAAGACACCCACCCACACGCACGCACACACGTACACACCCAGAAGGGCAAAGCCTGTTCATAGCTTACTTGTTTCAATGTGAATTGATATTATAAATTTGACTTCCACATTCCTGGCTCAACGTGTGTGTGTGTATGTGTGTGTATGTGTGTGTCTCTGCTCACTAGGATATCAGTGTTAGAGACCACTGGAACAAAAGCAGAAGCATAGAAAGGCAGGAGGTTGGACATGGCATGTGTTGGTGTGTGTGTTGGCTTGCCTGGATGGTGTGTGTGAGTGTTGACTTTCTGTCTGTGTCTGTCACTCTCTCTCTCTCTCTCTCTCTCTATCTATCTAGCGTTCTCTCCTCCACTGCCTCCGCTAAACCCCACCCCCAACCCCCCTTCCTGGACTAAAACGTGCTAGATTGCAGTGTGTTCCTCTTAGCGGGAGAGATAGCATCGTTGTTCAAACAGAGCTCCCTCGACAGTCCTTGGATGACCTCTGATAGGAGGGCCTTCGCGGATAATGACAGCACACGTACACACACACTCCCTCGCTCTCCCCCTCTCTCTCTCCCTCTCCCTCTCCAACTCTCTCCCCGCATTCCCTATGTTCAGATCCTGCCTGAAAAGAAACACGAATCGTCAAGTCTAAAAAGCCACCAGCCGGGATGGTCTCTGTCCTGCTCTCTATCCTGCGGCCTTGGGAGACCTGCCGTTGTTTGGGTCACCAGTGCGACAGTGCTGGCCGTTCCCATAACGTCACCTCACCCTTCACCCTCCTCTGAAGTCACGCCTGAGGCTCCGTGTCACCTGTGGAGGTGCTACAGTGGGATCATTGTCCATCTCCGTCTGATCACGCTACCCACAAGGTATCACACAGCAATCTGAAACGCAACCTGGATCATGCAAATGTTTCTGTGCGGGTACGCTTGGATGTGTGTATACTTTTGCATGTGTGGAAGACACATGGTTGTCCTGCATGTATGGTGGGAGAAAGAGAAATGGAATTGCTGAGGTAAGTGTGTATGAAACCACACTTTGCACACACACCAAACCTCTCCCGTTGATCAAGACATCGGTTCTACCGCCAGTTGCTATGGACACCCACGGTATAGTTGCTTCTGTACATGTAGAGGAGAGAGGAAGGAGAGGAATAGAACGAGGGACTGCTAGAAGGATAGACTGACCATTTGAAAACGAGGAAGCTGTTCTAAAACAATAGAAACCTGATCCAGTTTCGGACTGCTAAATCATCAAGGCTATATATAGTGGCTGCAATTGCACAAGCTAGGGACGACTTTCATCACAACGTGACCAGGCGTTGTATTTGGAGTGAACGTCCCAATGATGTGGGGAAAAACACAAAGACCTGCGTACCAACAAGCCGACACAGGAGAACACCGTGTCCTCCTCGCTGCAACTATCCATCCATCTGTCCACGTATGCACGTTCGACACAACCCAACATACTTCAACCTTTGTGGGCGTGTCAACGTGGACTGTAAAATGCAATATTCTGAAGTCACTGACAGAACATCTGTTCGCTCACAGAATGATTGATAAGACCCAGAGAGTGACAGATCCAAACTAGGAGACCGAGACAGACAGAGCACGTGCGAGGAGCTCGTTAATCTAATCACTGAAAGTGACTCTTGCTTGAAAACTCCATATTTTCCACTTTCTGCAGTGGCCGACAGATCGTGACGGATTAACACACTGTTAATTACAGAAGGAAGGGGAGTTCAGCCATCAGCGTAAAAGTGTAATTTTAGCCCTGTTTTGACATAATAGTGGTCGCAAACTTGCACTCCCTAAAGGCTGACTTTCTAGAAATGGTGACTCAGGCCTTTCCAGTTAGTCATTCATCTACAGGTGCCTTTCTTCTCTCTCCCTCCCTGTAATTCTATCTCTGTCTCGGCTGAGGAGAACCTTTCTCTCAGCTGTGGATCATGGTTTTAGAAATCTGCTCTCTCTCTCTCTGTCTCTCTCTCTCTCTCTCTCTCGCTCTCTCTCTCTCTCTCTCCCACCCTTCCTCCCCACCCCTCTCTTTGTCTCTCTTTTGCTCCTCACACTCCCTTTATTTGCCCCCCATCCCAGCCCCCTCAATTCTATCTTTACAGCTCCCCCACCCCTCACACACACACAACCACATGCCCCCCCCCCCAAGCCCCACTCCCTCCCAGGCCAGACTGGGCAACATGGTGTGTTGACTCAGCAGCCAGTTAGACTGGCTCTCTCACTGACTGGGTCAACTGTTACTCTGATTTGATGTTGGATGTGGAGTTTAACTTGGAGGTGGGGGCGGTGGCACAGCCTGTCCCTGCAACCTGCTAGTTTACTTTACAACAGAACCCTGTATATGTCATAGAAAGGTCCCGCTTTGCAGCACGGTGACAAACTTGCTTCTACTGCTTTCCTTATCAGACAACAACCTCGCCTTTCTCTCGCTCTCAGCTTGTTACATTAGCTTGTTACTAAAACCGTCTTCGCAAACGTCTCACTGGTTTGTTACTGTGGCTACAACAGGCAGTATCAGAGCTGTGTGTGTGTGTGTCTGTGTTCAGGGACAGCTTTCTCACCTCGTTCTCCTTGCTCTCGTACTTGGTGGCGTTCTTGCCCTGGCTCTTCCTGCGAAGCTTCTTGAGGTCCGACTGGGACTTCTCCAGAGAGTCTTGCTTCATCTTGTGCTCAGTCTGATATCTCTTGAAGGTAGCCTGGAAGAGGGGTGGCATTATATAGAATGTAAAGTAATGTACTGTAATCTATATGTATCAGAATCAGAATCAGTTTTATTTGCCATGCAAGATATACAAGCACAGAATTTACTGTGGCAGGAAAGTGCAAACATAGAACATATATGGAACATAACAGGCATATGTTCCATATATGGAACATATATGTTCCATGTAGGTTAGTGAGGCAATCACACATCTGTTCATGTCTGGGCTACGCTACACAGATGTTCACAAACCTTCCGTTGCTAGCTGTGGATTGTTCATTGCTGCCTGCCTGTTGCGGGCTTAGATGTTCCTACTGTGACTAAACGCACTCACAAAAAGCGTCATTTTTCACTTGAGCACAAAGCAATCAAAACTGGACAAATGAATGCCATTCCAAACGTTTGGCGTTAATAGATTAGTGAGAAGAATGTCATTCCTGTTGCTTGACAAATGACTTCTACTGTATGCCTGCAGTGAGAGAGGCAGCAATCCCTCTCTGTCACGCACATTCACATGCACAGGGTGTGAACAGAGACATGCGCTTAGCGGAGTACTTACTGTCATGTATTTCACATCCATGTCGGTCTTGCGCTCCAACTCGCCAATTATCTCCCTGTGAAACCTTTTAAACTGCAGGTGAGGAAAGAAAGAGGGGACGGGGGGGGGGGGGGCGGAATGATTATTTTTAGATGATATATTAACAATAGGATGTGCTGGTGTTATGTTAGCAGGATTTCGATACAACACAGTCGAAATATGGCTCAGTGAAGACGTGCAGGAGGAAACTCAAGGTTGTATGAGTGAGTCAGAAGCAAAGCTGATCAGGGATGCTCGCAGATTCTCGGTTCTCTCTATGTGTCTCTCATCATGTCTTCCTCACAATGTCTCTCACTACATGCGTATTACATACGCTATTTATTGACGTGTGCATTTCTTTATCTAGCTCTCTTTGTCCGTCTCTCTCTCTCTCTCTCTCTGAATCTCCCGCTCTCGTTGTATTCATCTGTCTCCATCTTTGCATAATTATTTGCGAGGGCGAGGGAGCTCGTATCAGTGGCAGCCTTATCGTGGCAAGCCCTTGCCCACGGATGGCAACACTCCCCACCTCCCTCTCTCTCTCCCTGCCTCCCTCTCTCTATCTCTCTCTCCCTGCCTCCCTCTCTCTCTCTCTCTCTCTCTCTGTCTAGATACATTTCAACAGGTTTCCTTGGCAAACAACAGCCCACGCCCTTTAAGTGAGACATCCCCCTGACCCCGGGACCTTCCTGTGTACTGAATAAGCCTGAGGCTTCCTCCACACAGACACATGGGTGGCTGCAGGCTCATGCGCACAGACGCGATGGTGGTGAACCAGGGTTCTAAATGTGCGTTCCCCCCCCCCCCCATGTTTGGCCCTTCTTGAGCAGCTCCTCACCCTCCCCACCGGGCTGTGTGTGGTCAACGTGCACCTTAGCCCCCCTGCTCTTCCTTTGTTCTGTCTGACTCAAGCAGTGCTGTAGCAACCTGTTGACACGCCCCAGCCAAGGCTTGGCTATCAGCGTTGCATGTTCAGTTAAAGTACAAGGGAGTGACACTGAGCTCAACTAAAGTCAATGTTTGATTTGAATGAGTAATATTTGACTGCGCACCGAAGCTTTTGTCGCTTGGTATTAATATGAAGTGAGAAAACCCATGCCAGAGGATTGCAATACAACTTTGTCCTTCTAACTCTTTCTTTTTTGTCCTTTCGCTGGCTCACTTGGCAGATGGAACATAAGTGAATGGCATCTATGTCAGCGTTCAAACAGAGCAGTGGTTCAGTATTGTAGACTATCGTGTCACTCCTGTACACTAGCATGCTAACGCTAACAGCTACTGTAACAACATCCCCAGTTCCCAGAAGTGTTTCCACAGGGCATGTTGAAACACGATTCACACCCATTGTCCCCGGCAGGTGCACCTTCTCGTCAAGGTTGTTTTTGTTTCTAGTCGGGAGCTGCTGGTTCTCTCTACGCGTCCCTGGGTGTGACGCTGGCTACAGCAGAGGGGAGACGCATAACAGGGCAAAATACAAGGAAGCACGCCATCCTGAGATCACATGGTCATATGTGTGCGTGTGTAATGGTGTATGTGGGTGTATTAGTGCATGTGCACGTGTGTGGGAGCGGGTGGGGGGGCGTTCACAGTGACAGGAACGTCAGGCTAAACTCAATCGGTTAAGGTTGGACAGAGCGACAGAGATAAAGATGTAGGCAGAGCTAGCGCTGCAGGTGTTTCCTGCTAGCTACCTTGTAGGAAACGCCCACCCCCAACAGCCACACACACACACAAGGTGAGAGGTACTCACGTTCTCCTCCAGCTCGAGGTGAACCTTCTTGTGAACCTCGGAGATCTCCATCAGCACAACTCCTGTGTAGAATGAAGGAGACCTGTTGATTAGCTCGCTCCAGAAGAACCAAAAGTCTTTGGCAGGCTCTAACTTTGGACAAGTGCAGGGGTGTCAACCCCGGTCCTCGAGGGCCGCTGTCCTGAAGGTTTTTGATGTTTCCCTGCTCCAAGCACACCTGATTCTAAGGAAGGGTCATTAGCAGGCTTCCACAGAGGTTGATAACAACCCATTCATTAGAATCAGGTGTGTTGGATCAGGGAAACATTGAAAACCTTCAGGAGAGGTTTTGACACCCCTGGTCTAGTGTGACCAACCGTCTGCGTTTGTCTCAGACAGTAGATTCCACCCAGTCACCTGCCTCACCCCACAGCAGTAATGGGAGAACAGAGCAGACAACACAGTAGATCCAGCCGTGATAACGTTCAGTTGTGAGTATTTCATTCAGTCACTTGGAACGCAGGAAAAGTAGAAGTCACTTAAACTACCGATTCTGATCGACCCAGTTTGTTAGATCAGCCATCAGCTATCTGATACTTTTCCCACACTTTGTGACGATACAGCTGGTCACTGGTTTCTTCCAGACATGACGCTTGGATATCAGGCCTCTTTGCTTCACCAGAAGCAGAGAGGAACACCTCATTTTGTTTCTCGTGGTCTGAGAGTTTGTCATGTGCCTTTTGGCAATATCCAAGCAGGCTTCCATGCACCTTCTACTGAGAAGTGGCTTCCATCTGGCCACTACCACACAGCCCTGATTGGTGGAGTGCTGCAGAGATGTTGTCCTTCTGGAATGTTCTCCTCTCTTCAGAGAGCAACATCGGAGCTCTGTTAGAGTGGTCATCTGGTTCTTGGTCACCTCCCTGACTAAGGCCCTCCCCCTGATGTGCTGATTTGGTCTCCAATCAAGTTCCAGAAATATCTCAAGGATGATCAGTAGAACAGGATGCGCCTGAGCTCAACTTTGAGGGTCACGGCAAAGGGTGTGAATACATTAGTATGTGTGATTTTTGCATGCATTGGCAACAAAATAAAATAAATCTCATGTTCATTATGTGGTATCGTGTGTTGAATTTTCAGGAATACAATAAATGGAATCTATTTTAGTACATGGCTGGAACATATCAAGTGGAAAAAGTGCAGCACTGTGATTATCATCTGGATGCACTGTACATTTGGTTTGTGTGAAAAAACTTGATTAAAAATCAGCTCCAGCTACAGGGTGCCGCTAATTACATGGCTTCTCGCTGTGTCACTCACCAAGACAATCAAATTGGGATTATAATATCATAGTAATAAACACATTATCGCCATCAGAAAAGGAAGGAGGGGGCAGCATTGTGCTGAGTTTACACAGTCTGGACCCACTCAACTGGGGCTAGGTCTGTTGTTTACACGTGTAAGAGAATGAACTGCCAATTAAGATAGCATATCTTTTCCCCATTGGAATAAAATGAAACAAAAGCGCTTATCTCATTTTCCCTGTTCAAAATTGTCACTGACAGCCATAATAGCATCTTATTTACAAGCAGGAGAAGAGCACTACGAGAGCTGGTTTGTGTTTATCGCAATTTCTCAATTTCAGAACAACTGTTAATCCCTTTGTGAAAAAGTATAGTTTGAATAAAATGAATAAGTAAATGAATAAATGAAATAGTATTTTTAATACAAACTACACTTCTTTATTTCTGTATATATATATATATATATATTTAAAAAACAGTCACCTCACCCATCCAGGTAACTCTAGCTATGACTGTGCAGTTGTGGACATTTTGAAATGATGTATTTGTGTATCTTGGAAGTGCCATCCTGGGTACTCACTACTCCACTATCATTGCACTTGCACATTCTCAGGATGCAGCATTTGAGTTAATGGTTGATGAGGAGTTTCCATATTTATGGCTTTGTGACCTGTCCACTGACTAGTGTATTATTTCTACTTTACTAACTTTGTAACCATGCACGTCAGGCTTCTTTGTGGCTATTGCCACTACTCTGGGTGTATGTTCACTGTGTGTGCGTGCAGTTGCCCACTACTCACTGCTGTGTGTGCACTTGGATGGGTTAAATGCAGAGGGTGAATTTCGAGTATGGGTCACCATACTTGACAATACGTCACTTCACTTATTGAATAGTACAATCCCCATTGCTGTACAGTGAATCCATTTTCATTGCTCAACAGTGTACTACCTTTGAACATGTTGTACTCCACCACCCCCAAGGGTTATTTTCATTATTATATGAGTGTGCAGTGCAGGCCTCGCTTGGGACAATGAGGACTGCCGCAGCCTAGATTGGAACTGGGGTCGTCCGTGTGCAAGTCAAGTGACCTGCCCCCTGAGCTATCCAGCCACACCACATATCATGTGGCTGTAATATATAACTATACACACAGCACAATGAAAAAAGGCTATAAAAACAGCTATAAAACAGTAGCAGCACTTTAAGAGACAAAAAAGATGGGGTCAAATAGGAGTCAACACAGATGGACTCTGGGTGAGACAAGGAGCTGAGAAAGGGTTGGCCTATTCCTGGCTTGGCTGATCCAATTGACACTCTCTTCGTGTGGCCAGGTCTACGCTAGCCTGCTACTTTGGATGACCAGCATGCGTGTGCGTCTGTGTATTGTGTCTGTTTCACACACGTCCCTTCGCAAAGCTCCCAGATTACTAGTTGACACAGCCATACATAGCCATAGAGCCTGTCTGAGTGTGTGTGTCTTTTAGGTAAGCTTTCTAACCATCTCAAAAGAGAGAAAGACAGCGGTTGAGGGATAAAAAGAAACAGAGAAAAAAAATCCAACAAAGGGAAATCAAGTATTACCCTTCGGACTGTTGCCATGTGTGTCTACAGTACCAACAGAATGATCCTGAGGATGAATGTCATCCACAGTGAACACACAGTCCAGATGTATGTTGTTTGCGTCTAAATGATTCAACACTTTTGGATGCGGCCTCAGAGGAACGGATGACTGGTACCCCTGTAGCTAACAGGGGGTACTGACGTTACAGTGCAGAACTGGTTGGCCTGATGCAAATGTGGTGTAGTGGGTCTGCGCAGGGCCTGCAGCCTGTGTGTGTCTGTCTGACCTGCTGGATGAGGGCTGTGTTGGGAAGCTCTCTGAGCTCATCAAACAGGCCACATGAGACATCCAGCTCCAGAACCTTCCATCTTCAGAACAAAGGGAGGGTGGGGGGGGGGGGCACTGGTTTGATGTATCTGATACTGATGCACTGGACAGAGAGAGTGTGTGTGTGTTTGTGTGTGTGTGCGTGTGTGTGTGTGTGATTTAAGTCCAGTGGGGGCGTGTGTTTGTATCCGTGTATTGCATAATAGCGTCTGTGTACTTGTTTGTGCGTGTATGTGCAGCCAGCTGATGTTAGCCTGAAGGAATGACCAAAATGAAGAATAGTTGCATTCATTTGCCCTTTCTGATGAGTGTGTTTGTTTCAGGTGTGACATACTGTTTCCTGAAAGCCCTGGTTGAGTCCAATAGCCCAACTATCAAACAAGAAGATGAACAAACCATGCAGAACGTACAAAGTTTCTAGATCGTTGCGTTCCCTTGAAAGAAACATTGCTTGGGAATTTTTTCCACTTTAACATCCTGCACAGTTAGTGATACACAGTGTGATGTCACTCTGTAATAATACTGGAGCTGAACCTCTACACATTGTACCCAAGTTGTTCTGGATAACACACAGTCCCTCCCAAAATCACTTCCAACGGTATCAGTTCTTATTTATAGATTTGTAATTGACAATAAGCAATGATATCCACTCTCCAAAGGTAAACGACATTCTGTGCTGAATTCTGTTCAAGAGTACAGTAGACTGCGGTTACCTAAAACAGCGTGTCAAGTCAGTATTGTTAACGACTTGACACCCTGGAGGGGCAGAGGAGGGGCAGAGTAGGAGGTGCATACAGAGGGTGAGGTGACTAAAGTCATGTTGTATGTACAGGCTTAGAACAGCCACTATGCCTTTTCACACTAGGCTTCGATGTAAATACAACCAACCTCTTCTAAACGCCATCCTCTTCTTGTGTGGTCTGGAGTGTCCATTCAACACTGACCGCTCATCTACCTAAACGCTTCATTAACCCCGGAACCCACTCGAGGGTGGAACGACTACCTCTGCTACAGTGAAGAGCAGGTGACACTAGGATGACAAGATGAAAGCTGAGAGGAGATGTTCTGAATCAAGTCGTGTGCAACATCGCTCATCATAACTCTCGTGATGCTGAACTAGAATAGTGTTTCACTTGTAGAAATCCTCAGATAGAATGTTATGCACCGTCAGAGGACATTTACAGTACAAACATACGGTATTTAAGGTGTACAGTCTCATTCTCTCCCCCTCACCCATTTCTCTTTCTCTCCTTAACCAATCTCTTTCTCCTTCTCTCGCAAGCTGACATACAGCCAGTGGTTTACAGTTGTCATGTTCTGACCACAATGTTACCAAGCAACAAGCATGCGCTACTGAGCGGCGTTCTGTGCTGGGGAGACAAAATGCATCATAACAGGGTGTGTGACAATGGAACAACAGCCCCTGTGAGCCTGCCAACCAAACTAAGACACAGTGAGTCTCCCTGCTGAGATAGTCTGCCAAAAGGTTTAATCATGGGACTCTTTGCAACAGGTCCAGCTGGGCTGGTAAGATACAAGGTAAAGGTAGGAGCGAAGGTGTGCAGTCTTGCTCAGGATCGAACATCCTGTGTGGCAAAGACATGAAATACTGCTGTGTGCAGTCTCCTTTTCATGGTTCAGTCTGGCTGCTTACAGGACAGGGAAACAGTGAGAACCCCCAGGTTCCTCTCGCCCCCACAGATCCACCGCGGCCATCGTGTTGGTAAGACTATCAGCTAGGGGCTAAACCCATTTCATCACATCTGTTTAGCTCCCAGGCAGCTCGAAATCTGCATGTGAGCAAACACGCCTGCCGTTCAGCGGGCTCGCGAGGTCTCGCTATCGCAGA
Source organism: Plecoglossus altivelis (assembly GCA_036571765.1). Classification (NCBI taxonomy): domain Eukaryota; kingdom Metazoa; phylum Chordata; class Actinopteri; order Osmeriformes; family Plecoglossidae; genus Plecoglossus; species Plecoglossus altivelis. Next base: position 10,572,181 of record BROE01000018.1, read on the forward strand.
GCCACTCTGCAGGCAAATGCTGGATGCGCCGCTGAATAGTTCCCTGTTTGAGATAGGGATCGGCCACGGATGCGGAAAAGTATGTCGGCGTCTCCAGTTTCAGGCGAAGCTCTGGCGTTCGCAGCGGTGGATCTGCGAGACGGGTGGAGGAGACAGTCACAGCGGAGGGTTGCTGAGGGAACGCATTTACAGGTGAGCCGTTTCGACTGCTGGACCAACACAAGTCGCTAAATGAGAACTAAGGCTCACAGTGTCCCGAGACCTCTCACCCTAAAAGTATTTTGTTTGTGAACGTTGGGCATTTGTTTGGACTACTCATATATGGCATAAAGCATTTATAATATGATTTTGCAGCAGGAGCTTTTCAAAGGGTATATTCAAATACACGCACACTGTGGTATCACTGTTTTTGACTGCGGTGCAAAATAATGCACGCATCAGCAGGTGACACCTGACATGCTGCACAACATCCTCAAAATTATGTAAACAGGCCTAGAGGACATTCAAAACAGAGCCGAAGCCAAGCTGAGTGCGAGCGTGCGGTCGAATGCAGATGTGCTAAGCCCTGGCTGGAGAAACACAGCGAGATCGGCCTCCCATTGGACGGCAGAACGACCCATCGCTATGGAGATGGGCCAACGGGCTCGTCGTTCCCGATTGGCTCCAGGTGGACCCAATCAGTCAGCGGTGCCGATCGGCAGCATTCCATCCCTGGCTTCCCTACCTTGCAGTGCTGACGATGAGACAAGGACAAATACTGCCTGCCTCAAACCCCCCCCCCCTACACACACAGCAAACCTCAGAGATGATACTGTGCTCTTTTGTGGAGGTCTCACATTTCAGCTTGCTTCAGTTACATGTGTGACCCGGCAATCAGCTGAAGATAAGGAGAGCTCCACGCGCTGCCATCCTGTCAGGACCTTTAGCCTGCCTCCGTCTTCATTAGTCCAGGTGTGACTGCTCTCCTTGTGGGAGAGGCTTAAAGGTCATGTGCCCGGCTACCTGAGAGGCCCTGGATGAAAGGACCTCCCTTCACGCTGACATTTGAACTCTGAGGGCTAGGAGGGGAGTACTGAGGGAGGGGGGAGGGGGAGTTTAGGAAGCAGAGAAGGAGGGAGGCAGGGCAGCATGTCAAGCCTTCAGTGACTCTCAAGAGTATCGGGTGTCTTGGCCCTTGGCGTCACCGTGTCTCGTGTTCCCGGGGCTGCTTGGGCAAGCTTGTACCTCTTTACAGGTAGAGAGAGGGAGGGGGGCGGAGGAAGGGAATAGGTGGAGAGAAACAAGACGTCTTCTTCTGTGGTGTGGGAGGGTAGAGACTGCTGTGACTCAAAACTTCTCTGAAGCTCTAGGATTGGTAAGAAAGCCCATGGTTATTGTCCTTGGACATGCTGTTACATTCCTCTGGCAGCAACGTGCGGTGGGGCTGGCTTCTGTGCGAGAAACGACCGTGTTCACAAGGCCTCGCCTCACTTCAGAGTGCATCGTCATGACTAAGGTGAGGCTTTGCCTTCACAGACTGAGAAAACTCCCAGCGCTGTCTGCGTCACGCGCGTGCCGGCATACGCTCACGCATACGAACGCAGGGGGGACTATTGCGCGCTGGCGTCTGGCCAAGGATAAGCGTGACTCTGCTAGGTAAACACCTTGTCTGTATTTGGTTCACTTTAGACCCATCCTTTCACACACACACTGACTCAAAGTCAAATTGTATGGGCGTGGTCCAACCCCATAACACACTTGATTACGGGAGCCAATCTGCTAAGGGAGGGAGGGAGGGTTTACCTGCGACTCAACTCTGTGTGAAATCAAATTTAATCATCACTTGTCCCAAGAGCAAGAGGGAGCCCAGGTACAGTACCACACGCGCAACCTGTCGGACACATCCTGTGCTGCAAATTACGTTGGACCCAGGGGAGCGAGGGGGCGATAAGAACCAGACATCGCTAGACTATGTTGCATAGAGGAACCCTTTGAAGCTTGCCCAGATAGGAAGCTTCCAACTATGGGTGAGAATCCCAGCAGGGGGAGCTTAAACAGAAAGGGGAATATATCCAAAGGCTCCGAGCCAGAGGTAATCTACAGCTAGAGATCAAATGGGATCTTGTACAGAGAATGTATGTCTTGGCCTGTTCGCCAGTATTAATCAAGGCAGCAGTATCTTCTCAGACAGAAAAATACAAAAACCAGACTCCACAGGTGGTCCAGAAAAGAGACCCCCCCCCCCCCCCCCCCCCCCGGCAAACACAACACCACACACACACCCACACACACAAACAGACATGCAAACATTCATGCACACGCATGAAGGCATCTTGAACCTAAGGGTCGAGGGATTTTAGACATCCATTTGAGATTTGGAGATGGGCCGACACACGGACGGACAGACGAACGGACAGACGGACGGACAGACGGACAGAGGCAGACAGGACTTACCCAGCTCTCTGGAGACAGGAGACACCGCAGCATTCTCTCCAATCTTAGACACAGCATCAAAGTACATCTTCCCAGCCAAGGTCATGGCTGTAAACACACACACACAGAGATTGCAACCTACAATACAACTAGAGGACGTCTTCGCTACAGTACCTCAGAATGGCATCGATAATAAGTCAATGTTAACGGTCTTGGTTTAGCATGTGAGTTACTTATTCACGTCAGTATACGGTATGTATATTGTCGGTTCATTACTGTATAAAAGATGGATGCTCACCAGCCACAGATTTCTCATAGCTCTTTCCCAAGTTGACCAAGTTCCTCAGCCCAGGGTTGAACTGGTCCATCACATTCTAGAGGGGAGAGGGTGGGTGAGATCTCTATCAGAGTGCCAGGGAAGCCTGGCTGTCAATGCTCTCTGCTATGTGACCGACTGCATGACATAGAAGGAGAGAGCTGCAGGGTGACAATGGAGGTGGGCTAGCGAATAAGACAATGTCTGTCTGTGAATGAATAAATCAGTAAGTGCAAATGTGAAAGAATAATATGAATGAATGACTGAATGAAATGAAAGTGGCAGCTCCTCACTCTGTTCAAACTGCCCCATCCGATCAGAGAAAAGTGTTTGAATTTCATACCAGGAGTGTTCTTAAGCATGACAGCGGACCTACATAAACGCTCAATGAGTAAAAACTCAGTTAACTGTTAAGACATTTTTCCTAAATCAGGTGAAGCCTGGACATTCTCACAGGTTGCCTCCAGTTGCATACCAGCACTACAGCCTGTCAAAAACACTGGCAATAAGATAGAGGAGGCAGAGATCAACACGGATAGACTAGACATTATCTCACGGGGATCAGTAACAGAGAGATTCCACATTCATGGGCCCAGCACGGTGTCATTGCAACCATGAAAAACATCGTTTCTGTCATTACCACCATTATCTAAGAGGCTTTCGCTCATCATTCTACTGATCCAGATGCTGAGGCGTTGAATCGAGAGTCCCCTATTTCCTGCCATCTCTGTCAAACGATTCCACCTGGCCCAAAGTTGTTTGACCCAATGAATGCCTTCCTCTAATCAGTTGGACTGCTATTTGCCTAAGTCAAGTCCTGCTACGAGTTGAGATGGTTATCGCCACAGGAATTTGTACTGTTTGACAAGATAGAGGAAAGCCAGGACTGGGATTCAAAAGAAAAGAACCCAGGAAATGATAGGTGAAACCCTGGCATGTGACCAACATGACACACCAGGAAAAGACCAACCATTCTCTGAGTAATGTGTGCATTTGGCAATACAGGGATTTGTGACGATAAAAGGCACGAAGCACAGAAGGAGGAGAACAAGTTTAAAGGCGGTGAGTCAACCTAAGCACACTTAATTCCTCTCAGAGTTTCAGTGTGATGCAGCAGAGGAGTTATTAGTAGGGCATTGAGTTCCCCCCCCCCCATCATGCACTGTGCCATGGTTACTCGGGTCCCCTTCTTACAATAGGCTTCCATTAAGTTGTTCAGCGTACAACTTGAATACAGCACAAACCTGTGGAGCAGTTGGCTATTATAGGTGGTGGTGTTGGAGCAGGCTGTATAATCTTACCACACACAGCAGCCAGCTAAATAATTAAACCCGCACGGTTTCAACACCTCAAGGAGCCGGGCCGGGCCGGGCTAAGGCGCACGGCAGTCTAACGGCATTCTCAGGAGGACTAAAATAACAACCGCCCAGGCACACTACTGCAGGTCACCCACTTGTTCTGGCATCAGGTTGGCATCTTGTAGAGCGTGCCGCACTTGGCACATGACTTGCGAATTGTGTCCCCATGACTAATCCAAAATTGCAGCGTAATGGTCATGTGCCTTGACGCTGAAATGGAGCGGTATGATGAAGTGAACAGAGCGAAAAAGTGTTTGACCAAAGCCTCGCTTGGCTGGCGTTACATGAGACACTCTTCTTTTCTGGTGCTTCTGGATGTAACAGGTGACCATTATGCAAAAAAAGAGGCATTCCTGGAGAACACCTGTTTATGGTGAGGGGATCAGGATTTGGCAGACAGGTTACTATATATCTATTACACAGGAAAGGGAATGACAGCTCATTTCCCTTCATGCTGTCCAGTGCCACTCAATGTAACAAGTCAAGTTTCAATCAGCCCTGTGGAGATGTAATTATTCTCCATAAACTCTGTTATCTAGATTTTGGTTTTCTAGTACTGTACTGACATTGGATTTGGTTTGAGCCAAGGGGCAGCAACAGATGTTTCCATGCTAGTGTCAACATTAAGAAACTTTGACTTTTTCGTCTCTCTAATTCTGGAAGTTCTGGTGCTGAAAGCTTCAGGAAACAATAGAGATATTGTTTCGATGGGAAACCTCTCATTTACCAACAAATCTAGCGACCTCAGGGGCTATTAGAGACTGGACACACTCGAAAGAGTCAAGGACTGGGGCGCACCTGTTTGAATAGAATAGGTCACACACGGTTGACGTTTATACTGCATTCTTCTTGTTTTACTTACCTTGTATGTGCTTTCGGTGAGCTTGTTTACCTCCTCTGGATCCTTCGACATGATGAAATCCCTGATTATTCCGTTAAAAACAATAAAACGATTCACCCTCACCCACTGAAGTGACCAAACAGACCTCTACGGATTCATGAAATTCCTCATTGTCAGCGAGCGCTCCACATATTGGAAAAAAAGGTCACCTTAAGTCGATCAACCCTTTCATAAAATAGTAAAATAATGTCAGTCTATATCTAAAATATGTGCAACGGTTTTCTGTGAACGTTATCTGTGGACTGTACAGAGGTAAAAGCTGAGCTGTCAAACTTTGCGTCGTCAACGGGGAGGAGGTAGGTAGGTCGGGTGTTGGACGTCACACACTGCCCCTTCGAAATTTTACGCAAAGTTGACGCGGGGCTCCGGGTTGCGGGCGCTCCCTAGAGGCGTTGACAGTCCACTGCCATCTAAAAAAGTATATTCTTTAAACTACAAATTGTATTTGATCTATTTTCTGGTCCAGTAATCACGGACAAAAAGAAAAGAAAAAAAGAAATACCTGTTGCAATACACAACCTAGCAACAAGATACAAAACAATGTATGCACGGATCACGACACAATTCCTCAAAAGAGAACAATAGTGCTTGATAAAATGTATTATTTCCCACAGGCTTATTATTTGCTTTGGTTAATTTACGAAAACTTCTTCGAAAACCTACTCAGGTGCATTACAGTTCCTAAGTATCCTAAGATGGTGTATGGTCAAGGCTTTGGATCATGGCACGTTCTATTATTGTGCACCAGGTGTCACTCTCCATCAACCTGTCACTGCGGCGCTTATAGACTCAAGCCTTATTGTCTGCACGATGCATTATTTACGTTTAAGTTTCCAACGCCATCTCATGATTTCTGATTTTTTGAGGACCCCTATTTTACATATCTCAAAATCAAACGTCGTTTCTTCTTTCATCTTGCATGTTAATAGTCATACTATGACTGTACATACCGAGCTACAAACCTTTCTTATATTTTATGCGAGATTTGTTGTCACAGTCATTTTTAAAGCAAACATATCGAACCTTGCAAATGCCATTTCATGTCAAATCTGTAAATTGTTGCCCTAGGCAGAGAAGAGGGAGCCACGTGCCCTGTGTGTCTGGGTCTCATAACATATCACAAACTCTCACTCCTCAGAGCACTCAAGTGACAATTGCACATGTTATTGTGACTTATGATCTTGTTGTTGCTTGGTTTTTAGAGTGAAAAAAGCTGCATCTTTTAAGAATGGGTTGTATTCAACCAGCCTTGTGAACTAGACAAGCCCTTGAGCTCACAATCTTGTCTACCAAGCTTAACCACATTCTTATTATTTCATTCGAGGGTCCAGAACGACAGTCACAATGTATTTTCTCTGAATTTCATTTCTATGGGTGTCACTGCAGTTAACCATTAGATCCCATGTTGTGTAACACTCTATGATTTCCTTTCGCAGGCTACATCAGTGTCAAAGAGGCGAGACATCAGTGAACGGATTTACGCATTGTTCAGACTATGTCATATTGCACCCGATGTATTTCCATTTATCATCTCCTTTTCATATCGCCTGTGCAGTAATGACAGCCAGGTGAGCTGTGTTGACTGCTCACACAACATTGTTTTTGTTCAGCTTTTTTCTGCTCCTGATGGATGACTGTGTGTTCTGCACCTCTCTTTCACCAAACGTTTCTGGCTGAGGGTATCCCTTGCCGAATTCCTCAAACCGAGCCAAATCAAGGTCAGTGACTTTTATTGGGGAACTTTCCTTGACGTCCTTGAGGGTGTACGTTGGTTGAGGGACGGTTCTATGGGCGTATGCGAAGCCCTCTGTGATATTGCTTGTAAAACAAAAGCTACGCAAATAAAACTTTATTTCCATTTCATTTCCAGGAATCTGTGTGTGTGCATGTGTCACCGACAGCATCACAGGCACTGTGCACTAGTTGTTCCAATTCACAAGCCACTCAAGGATATGTTCCCTGTCGACATACAATGAATATCCATTGTCCTGACAGTGCACGACGAGTCTAAAGACGACCTCCAACCATCTTTTCCCTTGCCTGCTTTTAGCCTCCCCACTTTCACTGGAGTTGGTTCGCAAAGCTGCCAGCAAACAATGGTGGAAGGCTGTGGAAATGTTCAGTCACTTGACAACCTTGGAGACTATGCCTGGAAGGTGTGGCTTGCTGCTACTGCAGAAAATGGCGACGGTTGGTCTGTTCAACAATACTCTTAAGACAAGACTAGAAATTGTACACAAACCCCAATGAAATTATCACACAGCGTATTCTCTTATTGGATTGTTGGATTCAAGGATTTCTATTGATTTATTATTTACATTCCAATTTTAAAGTCATCACAAAGATGTGCACCGAGGTGGAAAGTGGATTCAAATCAATGTGCCAGTAGTTAGGTCAGGTGCGTGGTGGCTTAGATAAATCTGCAAACAAGGTTCATGCTGCATCTCTATGATGTGGACCCACTGATGAGGATAGGGCTGATGGTAGGAGCCATGCCGATTGTAGGAGCTATGCTGATGGTAGTAGCTTTGCTTATGGTAGGAGCTATGCTGATGGTAGGAGCTATGCTGATGGTAGGAGCTATGCTGATGGTAGGAGCTAAACTGATGGTAGGAGCTAAGCTGATGGTAGGAGCTATGCTAATGGTAGGAGCTAAACCAATGGCAGGAGCTATGCTGATGGCAGGAACAATACTGAAATCAAAGAAGCTACTTTCACATCCCAAACAGGCTTCGATAACACGCAGCCCCACCCTGATCCAGGGAGTGCACTGGAACATCTACAAACAGACGATACTGGCATCTTTCAAGTTTACTCACTGAAATAACCTGAGATAACCGAATATTATTGACAGAGAACTTGATTTTTGTCACGCAAGAAAACTTGGGGTTGGTTCCTCATGCATGTTTTAGTTGCGGCTGCGCTCTGCCAGAAGCCCGGAGTAAAGGTATCACAAAATGTGTTTCTTTTTTTTTTTACCTCTCTGAGAATTACATTCTTGAGATGTTCAGAGATGCTCAAGTATCTAAAATGGGTGAAAAGATATCATTTCTGAAAATAGACCAACTTTTTCTCCACAAGAGGAGTTGATCCTTTGCTCATACTTCATGTTGTTCTGTAATACAATAAAGCTAGACATTGGAGATTGTAAAGTAGTTTGTCATGTTAAGTGTATTAGACTGAGCACAGCAAAATGTCATTTCTTGGAACTGCATTCTTCAGCCATGAGAGATTCCGTTTTACCCTTGAGGCTTTTGAACACCATGTTTGAAATTGTGTAAATAGCATCAATAAAAGAGAGTGTGTGTATGACAGCGTGAAGGAAGATGCATGATATGGATGTTATACCAAATAACATCCACTATGAGTGCACATCCATATTTCACCTGTCAGAAACGGTTGTTTATAAATATGATCTGATCTGACTTTCAGCAAGCTGTTTAGCATGCCAGCAAACACATTTTCTTCAGAAAAAAATATTTCTTTACTCCTTTTCAAATTTTGTTTTAATAAGGCTTTGTGAGTATGTTTAGGGGGTACCAGCTGAGATTTGTTGAGATGTAAATAGGGTGCATGGAGGCGTTCCTCCAATCCCTGAAGCTGGCTGAAAACACGCTGAGTGGTGATCCAAGCCTTTGTTGGTACAACAAGAAGCGTAGCCTTCTCAGTTTGAGTGGTCTTTAAACATACAATGGAAACCGGTGTATAACGCTTTTATCCACAGTCAAATGTGCAAAGTACATCTGCTGCAGCTACTAAATGACATTATTGTAACCTGACCAGACTAAGGAGGGACCCAATCCCGAGGGTCCATTATTGAAACAGGGTAGTCCATAAATGGGCATACAGCAAATGGTGTTCAGTACAAGGTATACATCAAAGCTCAATGCAAACTCTGACGGAAAAAAATACTTTTTTTAAAGCGACAAAACTTGGGAGTGTTTTAAGTAGGAAACTAAAAAGAGACAAATAAGCAACAGATGAAACCAGTCAGCTCAAAACTAAGGGGACGCAGAGTGCAGCCTGCTAACACAGTGGGTCTCTGTCTTGTCCTTTGGGACCCCTTGTCCCGCATTGTTCAGATGCTTCCCTGCTCCAACACGCCTGATTCTATTGCATGTTCCTCACAAGGATTCTACATCGCAAGATTAAGACCCCTTCGTTAGAATCAGGTGTGTTGGAGCAGGGAAACAATCTAAAACATGCAGGCTACTCTAAGCGCCAAGGATGGACATTCAGCAGTCGTTTGTTTCCTCAGGATGTTGTGGCGTCACATCAGAGCTGGCGAAGACACGAATCAGAGCCACAGACGTCTCCTTCTCAGAAACCAAGTACGTCGTAAGCACACCACTTCACTTGTACGTTGAACTGTTTTTGGTCTTGTGTCATGTCGCTAACTGTCAGAGACATTAAGAAGATAACCATTTATTCTGTATAAAATGATACTGTGTTCAGCATTCCTGGCCTAAAGAAAGTCATCCCTCTCCAAGGTACTCTTGTTACCCAGGGTGAAGGGTGAGAATTTGTCTTTGACTTAATGTCTTGAGGTCACTTGGGGGTTTGTTAGTGATAAAGGGGTTTAATTAAGGCTTGAATATCATGACCTTACCGAATAGGACAGCTGATTATTTGGGGTAGATGCCTCCTGTACCTTTATGTTCACCTGACCAAGAGAGAAATGTAAAGTGATTGTTCTTGTCACCTGGGCAGAAGCCTGGAGACAGTTGGTCTAGAGTTAACAGCTGTTTTCTTTTAAGACAAAAGCCAATCAGAGAACAGACATGGGACAATTGCATGTCTGCAAATGGACTAATGGCTATTGCAAACTGTGTTTGTGTTCATGACAGTATAAATAATGGAGCTCGGAGACATGACGTCAGACAACTTTGTGCCACCATGACAACTTGTCTCCATGCTTTATTAGCAAGTAATAAACTGCCTTGAGATTCATCGACTCTGTGCATACTAAATGATGAGAATTTGTCACACACTAACACTATTATTATTTCAGACCCTGTTACTCCCACTTGCTTCTTTCGCTTTCGCCCAACCATTTACTCACCTGCAGCTCATCCTCTTGTCGTCTTGTCCTCTGCCAGATTAATTTGTGTCACAAGTTTTGAAACATTTCTTTATTCCTGTGTTTGAGACCTGCCCATGTTCAACACAGGTAATCTGCTTTCTGGCCCCTGAATTTGGACCTTTCTGCCCCTGGTTGGATTTGCTTAGCTGTTGAACTGATCTCCCTGTTCTGATTAAGCCTGTATCTTGACCAGTAAATTGGTACTCTATATTTATTGTTCAGACTTGTCAAAAACACCCCAACTCAACTTGTGAGTCTAAAATGATTCGAATCACCTATAGCACACACTAACATATATACACTGAATTCAAAAAATGGCATGTACCTGTAAAGGAATTCAATGCTTTTGCTGTAGTGAATCAATCAAACAGGAATACTTTGTTCCTCGTGTCGACAATTGCTCTTTCTGATGTGGGTTCCAACATTTCAATCACGCACAGTCTAAGCACATAAATTGTACCTCTCATTATTCTCTAACATTAATAGCTCTCATAAGCTGCTATTATGTTTCCATGAACGACAGGTACAGGTACATTCACTCGTGGCAACAGTTAAATACTTGCAATTAAGAAGTTTGACAATCAACGCCCAAACAACCATCTTAATGATTTCTGTTTAAAAAAATGAGACAGATCATTCCTGTTTAACATGAGCTGTTCGGCAAATATCTCGAGAGACAGGTAATCAATATTTCCGACAACTATCACGTCTTCTGCGTAATTTGCACTGCACCTCATTTAGCAGACTCAGATATACTAATTGACACCCCCTCTAGTTTGGCATGGAGTTGACCTAACCACACTCCATTTACCATGTTTTCTCACAGTCAAATTACACATGTACAGGATCCCTCCTGTATTGACATTCGGCAGCTGTTACATCTTGCACTGGTGCACACTCACTCCAGGGAAGAGCAACTGTGATTGCTTTGAGATATTGCAGTGAGCCTGCGAGAGGAGCTCATAACAGAAATGAACTGTGAGGAGACGTCCAGAGGGGAAGGCTAAGGCGTCCGTCTCACAGTAACAAACAAAGAGCCCAAGTGGAATATTTCATCTCAAATGTTGTTGTTTTGTTTTGTTTTGCTTTTGGAAGCAGCACATGCACTTTGGCTGTCAGTAGCAGTTGGAGCTACAGCCAGCAAACAACTGGGTGCTGTGCTGAAAGAACATTGGTGGTGTTGTTATGGTGGAGCGGTCATTGATGTAGTCCCCACCCAGACACCCACACTTGTTTTTTATTGACAGATGTGATTAGAATGATATCCCTCTGTATTGAAAGTTAAGCTATCCGCGAGTTGCATTGTTACCGACCAGGCAAGTCTGTGTCCACTGACTTTAAATTACAATAAAAAAGTTTAATGAAAAGGAACGCCTCACTGAAAGAGAATGTATCCTTAATCTTTTTCCTACCTTCCTTCAGTCTATCAGGGTATTCCAAACCCATTCTAGTATAACAATGTAATCTAAGCAGGAAATTAGCATGTTGCCCAATGCTCTTTTTGATTGATTATTTTTAGGGAGAAGGCGAGGAAAAATCCTCAAAGTGTTCGAACAGCCCCTCCAAATGGGAAATGACGATTCTGTCTTGCAGAACGTAGCTTCAAGGTACTCAGTAATGAACTGAATCTGAGCAGAGGAGCGCAAGGCCTGGGGTCACAGCGACGACCTGAGCTACTTCACCCTCCTTCACTATCTGACTGAATTATCATGTGCGATAGCATGCGAAGATCTGGAAGGTGAATTCATTTAGATGAGGTTCCTCTCCCAAAAGGGTTGTAATAACTACAATTGAAAAAGTATGAAACCCCTCATGGAATTCCAGGCTCTTTGATCGCGGGAACAACCTCACTACAGCAGCCGCTCCGGCGGCTAGACAGCACACTCCCACGAAGCCTCTCACTCTTTCTTTGTCTGAGAGAGGAGCGGAGCAGCTCGTCTGTTTAGCTACCAAAGCCCCCCTGATCGCTCTGGGAGCCTGATGTGTTACTGCCAAAGTGCTTTTCAGCATTAGCGCACACTAATTACTGACTCTCGCATTCTCTCTCTGTCGCCTCCCCCACCCCCACCCCTCACCTCCACCTCCACCTCCCACGCCCTCCCCACAACTTGTTCATCGTCCCTGGAGGACAACCGTTCTCCAGAACTCTCAAGGTTTATGTATCCAAAGCAAGTTGAAAGGGCAATTGATTGGGCCCGGTCCAACTTTGCTTCTAAGCTGTCTCAGACAAGGGACAGGTTGTCATTGTGAGCTACTTTCCTTCCACGATTTTATTTATTTATTTTGACGATGGCAAAATCCGCAACATGAGCAATTCACAATTGTCTTTGTTTGACTGACAGCGGTGAAGTGAAGGGTGAGAGGGAAGACCTTCAATGGAGCATGTATCCATATCTTTGAGTGTTTTGATGTGAGGGAGATTTACAATTCTGTTTGTACTCGGAGTTGTTCCGAGCTGTTACAGGCGTGGTGATGGGTGCTCCGCATGCCAGGACTACTAGGAGGTCTGGCCCTTACGACTGCTCTCCTCTGCATGGAGATGTCGGAGGCGCCTGTGATATTCTCCTCAATAAGGTCAGGTGCGTCATCACGCACACAAACTCTGTACCCACACACACATTAGAACTCAAACACAAATATATCGACACACACAACAGCGCACTCACAAACATCATGACTGTGCAGGGAATTCATTTGAAAACACTGGAAGGTTTGATATGAACTGTGAAAAGGGGTTTGCAGGGCGATTGTTCATGGTGGCTTGTGATCATCGAATCCATGCTCTCGAAGAGCATTGCTTAAGCTTGCAAAAAAAACACCAAATGTTTTGTCTTGATTGGTGGAGGACTTTAGTGACGTCTGACAGCCCCTGAGGAAGCTCTTTTTTTTGGAATGGAATAATTAGCCAATGCAATAATTGCCTTTGGCTACGAAACTAAATTGACGTCACACCGGTTAGTTAAGTCATTAAACCCATGTCAAAACCCCCCTCTTTTGATTCAGAATTCAAACGAATGACACTGGAAGCCAGACCTGTCATCAGGAGTCTTTAATAATACCCTTGTGTCTGACGCACATGTTTGATATTACAGCAGAGTACACCTGAGCCCAATGAAACGTTTGCTGAGGAGAACCAGCTCAACGCAGGACCCCAAAGCCATGAAGAAAACAAGTTTTACAGCAGTCGGTTGTTATTCATGCCAAATTGACAAACAAGTTGCTGCCCTTGAACCTCCTCGAGGCAGTGGAGTTGGACCAAATCATGGGCACTGTGGTGCCGTTAAAGAGGGGCATCAGAGCACATCTGTGCCAAGTGCCCGACCCCCTTCTGTCCACCCCCGACCAACTCTGCCAATCAATAATGCTTTTCCACCATCTGTCTAAAAAAAAAGCAGTTCATGCTCAAATATTGATCACATCATGAATTATTCACCGTTTTTCTTGCCAAGTTAGAACGTACTAATGCAGAGTTGGATAGCGCAAAGAATCCCAAGGTGAAAAGATCGGGCAGTTTGTGCTCTTGGTTTTTATGATTCAGTCACTTTGTTTCCTTTCTCCTTTGATATTTCAGATTTCAATGTTTACGTGTACATGTAGTTAACTTCCAGATCTGCACCTGAGGCTCTATATTGACATGTGCAAGTGTGAGGAGCAGGTCGATTCAACATGGCCGCAGAGTGACCACGAGAAAGGTACAGAGGCTGAATTCAAACCACGGAAATCTCAGTGTGTCGATGAATGCATGTAGAATCCTTCCTTCTTCCCCTCCCTCCCCCACTCATGCAGGTGCACACGCAGTTCCTCTAGCTAACACACCTGCTTCCAGAAGCACATGCGCTTCACCCAGCAGTCTAATGTCCTGCTGGGGTCTTGGAGACTCACACGGCCAGCGTGAGGAGCCTCATCTTGGACAGCTGAGACTGGGATCTTGGGGAGTCTCCATCTCTGGCTCTGTACCACTCGCTTATTGGCACACTCCTCAATGATCTCATCATGATGTGGAGGCAAATTCAGAATGTTCATCCATATCGGATCAGACGTTTATAGAAAAGACCTGGAGTTCTAAATTTGACATTGTAAATCAGTGCATATATTGTTTATTACAGTTTTTCTCAGTCGCTTTGGTAGATTTCTCAGATCAGAATTGAAATTCTCAAAACTACCTGTTCAATTCTCACATCATTGTGTCACTTGTGCACATCAAAAAACCAGTTTCTCATTTCTTTGAACAAGTAGCAAATGCTTTGGTACATCCATGCAAATGATTATGTACAATTCTCTGTTGTTTTCTACATCATCAGTTGCTTATGTCATGTTGATCAAAATGTATTATATTGGGTCTCTGTTGAATAGTCTCACCCCCCACAACATTTAGGCACAAGCTCATAGCATAAGTCTTTACATGCAAAATGGTTGAACAAGTTATCATAATATGTCAAGCATATTTCTATACTTTCTATATTTCCATTAGACTTTTTTCTAAATCTGTCCTGAATTGGTAAATTGCTCCCAGGTGAATCTTGACTTTCTCTAACAAAGGTGCTTTTCATGAAGCATCAACTAGCAGGTGTATATATATAGCCAGAGCAACAGAATGTTACAATGTTTGACAATGGAAGGACAAGGATTTGTCAACAGCCAGAGAGAAGACGAAGAAAAGGAGTGTCATCAAAATTTTAGCCATAGTTTCCATCAGAACATCCCTCCAGAGTAAACTGTTATATGACAACATGACTAAACACTTTGACTGTCTTATCCGTACACAAAGACACAAGGACTTGTCATTCTGATGGCACTGAGATGTTCAGTGACACAGATATTTACTTTTGAGAGATGAATTAAGGATTTTGAATAAGAGAGTGGCATTTGCAAGTTATCCATGGTGTTTTGCTACTTGTACAAATTGTTTTGAGAAATGCACTTACTGTTTTGCAAATTATGAGTTTGATGCGAGAAATGTACCAAAGTGACTGAGAAAAAACTGTAAACCTTCGAACAGTAAACATAAGAGCTAACATCTTCAGTTAGATCGCAGTATTCATGGGCCTTCAGGAGTGGAATTCTCCCTTGACTAGCTAAAACCTTTCATAGAACCCTCACAATTCTCCAAGTATATTTCTTCATGTTTCCATTCTTACTAAACAAGTACTAGATTGTGTTTTCAATGTCTCCTACCCATAAATGAGCTGCTCTACACTCCATGAATTTCAGTATTCTCGGGGTACTCTATGTATTCCATAACAGTCTAGGTTCCCTCAACATGAGATAGCCCTGCATACAGGAAACATCTGCCTCTCCTCTTCTTCAAAAGAACATTCCTCTCACCTCATCGGACTCCTAAACAGCCTTGCACAAGAGAACATAATGTAGATGGAATACGCTCCCTCGTTTGCTCAAGAAGAAAAACTGGCATTTTGTAACCATGGGGTTTTCTGAGCACATAATCATATCGCATGTTTAGTATTTATGTTCTAAACAGTGTGATACAGCATGCCCTGATTCATATTTGTAAGCCTATAGACTGGCCAGATAGAAAGATGGTTGTGAGTTCTCACTCACCCCTTGGGTAGTCACAGAGAGCCAAAGTGGTCTCTTTCTGGGGACCACACAGAGTCATGTAACTATGTTTCTTTTCTGTGTTCTGTTAAGGGGAAACTTTGATTTGCCCCTTGATCCTGAACCAGATGGGTTCACCTCTATCCAGGGAGAACAGGAAATTCACATTCATAAATCACTGCGCTTGGCTCTAAAAATAAACACTTAAATAGCTTTACGTCCACAGATCCCTTCCCTGATGAAAGTCAGATGATCTGTAAATGTCAGAGCAAAGAGAGCTTAATCGCGCTGGGACACAGTGTATGAATGTGTGTGTCTGTGTGTGTGTGTGTTGAATCCTTGTGTATGTTTGAAAGGATGCACATTAAATTAAATGTGTGTGTGTGTGTGTGTGTGTGTGTGTGTGTGTGTGTGTAAAAGCAAGGATGGGTGAGTGTGTGGGTATGCGATTTGGTCTTGTTGAGTAGCAGACTGACCCTGGTAAGCTTATCTCTGGCAGAATCCGTGTGTGAAAGGTTGGATGTGCTTGTTTAGTGGTGTGGGTGAAGAGCCAGGTAGTACAGTTACCCACAGCCAAGCAGGAGAAAAACAAACCATTGAAATCGGACTTGTTTTCACAGAAAAAGAGGATCAAAACTCACGTCTAGATTAACAAACATGACAGGGTGGAGTTTCATCAAACTGCACATTTTCCAAAATGAATGATTATGTAATGATTAATAAAGTACTTAGTTCAAGCAGGGTTGCAGATTGAGATGTTGACTGGATCTCGGTGGCAACAGGCCAGACTCGTCTCCACTGACAGAGAACAAATCTGTTTAAGATGCTAGTGATATGTCACAAGCACGTGGTGCAATCACTGACAAATCAGGTATTAACTGTGCAGCCTTGAGTACCTCATGGCAGACGTTTAACCCGGAGGAGAAAGTTATTATCACATTATGCATTTTAATCGTTTGTAAATACTTCTTCGTCTCCATATCTTAAGAATTGAGAATGATCAGTGACTGAACTTGGAAAAAAGAAACGATAGTTGGCATTTTCATAGTGCTTGTCATTTTAGTAGCCCAAACCAACGGGTGATAAACAGGTGGACTACCATTCAAAAGAAGTGGCTCAATAAATAGGGGGATATGAATGTGGCAAGCAGAAAGAAAGTTCAGCAGCCAAGAATACTTCTGGAATAATAATTTCATCTAAGTGGGTTAGAAACTAGTGGGGTTTGTGGTGGGCCTGGGAGTCTAACACATCCAAGAAATGCCAGTTGCGTTTCTAGACGCCTTGGAGAGCTGACGCTTCTTTCTATGCTTTTCTCCCCCCCCCGAATCACACTTTAATTATCAAGCCAAAGGACATTTTCTGTGGGACGAGAAAAAACAAATCTCCCTGTTATGAAGCTCACGATCTGTGTTTTCTGAACCCTGAATGTCTGTGCGAGTCTGCTTATAGCTTGTTGCTACTATAATTCTTGCCCTCACAGCATTTTGACGCCCTTGTTAACAAATGCATTGTTCGTGATTCGACTTCAATTACATGCTTAGACTTGGATGCCCACGGCTTCGCAGACATGCACAACCTTGGGCGCTGTAGGAAATGCGCGCACTGCCATTGTGTCCCAGGAGAATGCAAAGCTGGTTGGTTGGCACACATTACGAGGTTGGTTGGAATCATGTTCAAATTGTATAGCTATTTAAAAAAATATATAGCAACAGATATGAAAATTTGAATGTTTAATAGAATACTTTAGATAATGAATCACTAGGAACGTGTCCTTGTTGCTCTCTTCCTTTCGGTTTATCTGTGTCTGTGTTAGCAAGTGCATGTGTGGCCTAGTGATATGAACGTGAAACAAACACACACCATTCATTCTGTGTGAGTAACAGCAAAGGTTAACAATGAGTGGAGATTGTGATCAAACTAGCAAATGAGGCATTGGAAAGGCCTTTAGTAAGAAACTTAGTTCAAGATTTTTAAATGTGAATGTATATATACATTATTGTTTTCTAAGTGGGTTAGAATTTCAAGGAAAGCAATGTTTAATGGTAAAATAGCCAGCTACCATTATGGATAATGACAGACTTTCAAATCTCACATGACAATGTGGCTGCCTATGCCTATGTCTGTTGTTTGGAAAGACATTTTGAACATCTCGATCTAACAGTTTTATACTTTTTTAACTTTCAGTATTATAAACAGAAATCTTACCTTTGCCATAATAGTTTGTGATTTTTCAGTTGTTCAGATTATTTACATAATACATGAGTGCGGGCCAAAATGGCAAACATTTAAGTTACTTGTTCTTGTTTCTGTGACCTCATACGGTCAAATTGCTGTGTGCTGACAGCTAACCAACCTCTGTTGCCAACCAAGTTAAAGGAGGTTAATTCTAAACCAATGAAAAAAGACTCACTAATGCAAGTTGATCCATTATGCTCTGATACAGAACACCAACCAACCATTCATCAGATGTGCATTTTAAATGAATCATGTCAGTCCAATTCCCCCTCCAATCAGATGTGATTGCTATATTCCCCATGTGGTGGGATAATTTGTCAAATGTAGGAAGGAAGCTTCTACCCACAGAAGCAAGAAAACTGGCCTAAAGCTTCAGACGAAAGTTAGATTCTCCCTAATACACTCTACAATGCAGTGCATACAGCAAACATTGACAAATGTTCTAAAATGACAGAAGAATATCAGAGAGAACAAATGAGCTTTCTTCTTTATTCATGGTTCGTAATTGCAGCTCGAGTCGCAGCCATGTCACGTCGTGAAGAGCAGGCGGCACATAAATTAGCAACAGGCTTGAAACACACAACGGTGAAGGGCAGGGCCAGTTCTCACGTGGCGTACAGCGCACCACATCCTCATAATCCACATGTAGAGATTTTCCTTTTCACCTGGAAGGCTGCCAGCATCAGGGATTTCTGGGCTTTTGAAAACGTTTTCTCTCCGGAGATAAAGAGGAGAATGCATCTACGTCCTGCGTGGCTTGGCGTCTGTGGGCTGTGCTGTTTTTAAAAAGCCAGCGGAACAAACACGCAGCATTGTTTCCTTGCTTTATATTCAGCTTTGTATTGTATCTCCAACCTTGAAAGGACCATGTCCTGACTATTGCATGCACAAACTGCCTCAGACCAGTCAAGTTAATGGCAGCCATTGTATGTAGCATAAGACGAACCCTATTTTAAAGGTAACAGGAAGAATGAATGACACAACATCCCCTTTAGTACTAAAGCCTGTTTCCTTCTTGTGGAAGATTGTTAAAAAAAGAAAGGGTTCAAACACTGTCTCCGTAACATTGAATGTTTATGTGATGATTTTCACATTTTTATTGGGTGCAAAATGACATTGAACCACACTGCATAAGAATGTGAAACATTTATATGTGGGAAAGTGGCTTGAAAGCAACAACAAATCAGCTATTTTTTATTTGATCTCCCCATAGATAAGTCGTCTTGTAATACAAAAAAAGAAAATCCATATTCCTTAAACCAAATATTTGATACATCGGCAAACCAAAAGCACATTTGGTGGGCAAAAAAGGCAATATAACAAACAATAGCATATTGCTGGTGAACTAAAAGGATGCGCAGAAACAAATATGCACTCATCGGTTATCACGACAGGAAACTTTACTGTTCAATTACGTTCACAGAACAAATACAAAGACATTCAGATGTGGTACATAGTGACATAACGTTGCTGGAACGTTAAATGTGCACCCCTTCACAACATTCCATTGCTGTCCAGTGTTCTACTGCATCGTTCTCAACTGATGAACATTAGGCTGTTGAAGTCTTCAAAGACTGTCTTTGTCTTTCTTTGCCTAAGAAAATCCAAGATATTGTCCCTTAAGATTAATAATAGTTTGCTCACCATTTTTTTGCCACACTAACTTCCTATAACAAATGGGGGATTCATTCACAGGCATGTTGGTATTATTGTAACTATACTGTACACGAAATGTGAGCACATTGACTCTAAGTGGACTCAATTCTAGCATATCTCAATTGGCAGCACAATATTGAGGATCTGTAGCAGACTAGAAGAAGCGTAAAATGTATTCGTAATGCGATTAGTTTTGATCTGCGTGGATAAAGTGGAAATTGATGTCTGTGGTATCTTTTTTTTTCTGTCTCTGGCAATAAAACAACTTCCATTGTGCTGGTCCAAGCATACAACATTTAAATAAGGTGTGACGTGACCTCGTAAAACCGTCAGGTCTTTTGTCATCAGGACAGTCATTTGCATCGTGAATATATAAATGACAAAGCAAAGCATTACTTAGGCCTAAGCAGACTCCAACCTATAATGAACTTCACGGTCAACCAAACCATCCTCTATAATAATTCGTTCATGTAGATACTTAACCTACAGATTAAGGAGTCTTCCTGGAAGGTGATCCCTTGCTTGTCCCTTTCCTGCTCTCTAACAGCCTGCCAGATCTGGGCAGCTTTCCTGCTTTACTTTAAACTTGCTAGAACCATGGCTAGAACCCACACTCAAAGCTGCTTGGCATGGCAGCAGCCCAAGGGGCCAAGAGAGAGAGAGAGAGACACACACAGAGAGAGAGAGAGAGAGAGAGAGAGAGAGAGGTATTAGAGTAGATTTACAAGAACGTGTGTCCTCACCACTGCTAATCTCTGGGCTTTTGACATGCGAGAGTGGGCCTGTGCGAGGATGAATACACACACGCACGCGCTCACGAACCTGTGTGTACACAAACAAGCACGAATCTCCTCCCTCACAAAAGCATGCACAGGTACTTCTCCGTCCACTCAGACTGGCTAAAGCCTACATTCATGCACAGTGCTTTGTTCTCTTCAACTGAAGTTGGGTTTTTAAAGTTTTTTTTTAAACCTTTACCCGCTGGTGTTTTCTCATCCACGTTGCGTTCTTTCTCTTTTACTGTGTTCCACAGATATGGATATTGAGGTTCATTTCATTGAACCTGCCATGCATCTTAGATCCATGGTGATCAACGGTGCAAAGAAAATAGCTATGGTCAATATTACCTCACATTCAACTGATAAAACAGAGTTGTCACTGCCCACCTACTTAATGGGTTTGTGGTTGTTAAAGGTAAGGCAGTATATTCAGACAAGTCAGCATATTGATGTTCAACATAATGGCAGTATGAGAATCAGAATCCGTTGGTAATCTGTCTGCAGAATCATCTCCATATTACAATGCGAGTCTCTTCAGAATAGATTAATTTCGTCACGAAATATAAATATGGAGATCAAGGAGTGGACCCATGTTGGTTGGATAAAGTCTACAGCAATGTTTCTACCCATGCACTGCAACCTCATTTCAGTCATGAAATTTTCAAAGCAGCACAGAGCTTAGTTCAAACTTCTGTCAGGATCCCAGACACGCAACCGCCGCGCGTCAAAGTCTTACGAATCAAACACGCGGTCCTCGCAAATCTCAAGTGCGGCCTTAGTGGCGCCTCCCAGCACCTCCACGTTGGCATCGATCCATGGCACCACGTTGCCGGGCATGTAGGAGGAGCAGTTGGCCATACCCATGATGTCCACAGGCCGTAGCACCCGGTCCCACATGTTGAATTGGCTCAGCTCGCCCACAAACGCCTGGGTGGCATCGAAATGCCCACCAACAATGTCCTGCAGGGCCAAAAAAAGAGACAGCAATAGTCTTGAGCTTTAGAATGCAGTTGTGCTACGTAACAAAACCTTTCTCTTGGCAGTTTCTGTCTTCATTTGGCCATACTCCTTTCATAAAGTGTCAGTGTTCTGATAAAACATGAACTAACATGAGCCAACATATTAGTAAGCAGTGTTGTGACAGTGCTGTTTTAAGGCTTCAGCTGTGGCATAATGTGCTTTACTTTCACTGTTAGGCATTAGCAGATTCCTTTGTTTCAACACATATAATGTTATCATGCCAAACTGGTCGGGTACAGTTACATTCATGGATTTCTACTGGGATTATTAGTACTACATCTCCATGGTGACAGTTGATATCGGGTGTAGTGACACAGTTCCACAGCTCCTGCGGGAATGCTACTGTTTGAAGCCAGGATGTGAGGTCATTCTGACGAGCTCGGTATAGCGTGAGGAGAGCTGCTGGCTCTATCACCTGATATCTCTCCCTACTGTCTCGCTCCTTCTCCAGGGAGATGCACATATAGATGTGAGGAGAGTCACACACACACACACACACACTTCCCTCCACCCCTTCCATGTTCTCACCTGCTCCTGGCCCAGGATAATGACTCCTCCAGGTTTAATTGGGTGCCAGGGGGCCAGGTTGTCCCCAGTGCCCAGGCGTTCGCCATCCTGATAGGCCTCCCAGAAGCCATCCCTAGTCGTCCAGGTGATGCAGATATGGTGCCAACGTCCGTCGCTCACTGATAAAGGCAACTGGGCCACCTGGGATAAGGCAAGGGTGGCCAAGTGTCAACTAGACAGTAAGTTTGCAACACGCATAGCCACTTGGGCCAATACATCGAAAGACTTAAGTAGATAATAACCCAGGCTTAGGTACACCAAAACAAGATTAGGCATGCAATGCCCAGAATTTGCTTGTGAAGACTATGCTTAGCAGGAAAGACCAAATAGGGATGTTTACAATCAGCTGATCCATTTACAGAATGGTCCAAAATCTCTAAGGGGGGTACGATTTCCAGTTAAGGAGGGATAGTGAGTGGGCTTTCTGCGTCAGTACAAAAACCACCGCAGTGATGTAATCCACGAGGTCATCGGGAGTCAGTGAACAGCAGTAGATATGAAAGATATTAAATCACAAGTGTTTTAAATGGGACAATGTTGTATCAAAGCCAGGAATGTTAGAAACAAAGATCAAAAGCAGCTGCGACAAAACAACGACATTACGGCGTTAGTGAGATCAGTGACTTCATGTTCCATTGAGAGTCAATCGCAGGGGACCTCTTGAGTAATATTCTCCTTGGATTAGAATGACAGCACCAGCTGACAGAACAACAGGAGGCAGGCTGCTGTGTAGGTGGCTCTTTCCGCCCTCTCATAATATCCCTCGCAAAAGCAGACCTATGACACCAAAGGTCTCGCGTCAAATTGCCTTTGAGCCTAAGCCAATCACAGAGTGCATTGACACCATTATCTCTTTCTAAGCCTCTAATCTTATGCCAACAAACGCAGACTGTAGTGTTCGGATGAGGTGAGAAGCTAGAGTTGTTGTCATGATGACGTGTTTGTTTTTGAATCGCTAGTCATGTAACAAAGGCAAACAACTCTTTTTGTAAGCTGCGTAATGTTCATATTACACTGCCACAGACACAAAGTGGGTTTTGAGTCCATACTGATCTTCTGCATATTGCATGAGACTATCACAGCAGCGATATTGACCAAAATTACAACCACAGCTTCACATTACCTGCAACTTCAGTCTGGTAATTGAGTGTACCGGAAGCTACAGTGAAGGTACATCATGAAGATTATGAATCCTTTTAATTCTGTGTGGGTCTTTCCATCAGCGTGAAAACTAAAACAGACAAAAATATATTGATTCCTGTTTTTGTCTTCCATATTTTCTCAGAATGATGTTCTGTTGATAAGACGGTTTAACTTGCTGCTTCTGTTACGTATATGTAGACCCCAAAACCATGTCTGATTTGACAGAATGTGGCTGTACTCAGTGCAGTTTAAAGTTTCAATTCATGCATTCGTGTTGTGCATGTAGAAGGGTTCTGCAGCCATCCCTTAGTAAACCCAGAATCATCTCCCTCTGGGGTTTATTACCACTATGAAGAAATTCTATTCTGGCTGTACTTTACAGTGATCATATTCACCATGTTGCCCTATCTTTGGTACTGTACTGAACTAACTATCCTCCATTGCTTCGCTATATTTTACTTTCCCTCGGCAGCTCGGATATCCTTACCCTCCTTAGCATCGCTCGCGCTCTCTCTCTCTTCTGTCAGACCCACACATGTATAATGCAGGGCGAAGGGAGAGCTGTAGGGAGTCCTGTCTATGCCAATAAGCCAGATTCCTAACGTAAACAAAAAAATATCCTCCCCAAAGACCAAATGTGTTTCGAAACTTCAGCTAAACTCGAATCCTCTTGTCGTCTCAGAGGCCAAGCTTCTGCAACAATCCACAGTTTAATACTACCCATTCAAATATCTCCATTGCCATATTTGTATTCCTTTGAAGGCAGAACCCACTGCAATATTTATTTGTAGCCGCCTGAACTGTCTTGATTCTGACGGAATTGTCTGTGACTAGACCTCAATCACGTAAAACATACAGAACAGGACTAACGCAAACGCAAGATACGAACAAAGAAATACAATTCCCGCTGGAGATCCATTTCCAACACCCATTACTATCGGAATATAATATAGGATGTGAACTATTTGTCATCACTGTCAATGTGCTGCTTCACATCCAGTATATTCACATTTACATTAGGAATTTACCAGATGCTCTTATCCAGAGTGACTTACAGTGGGTACAGGGACATTCCCCCCCGAGGCAAAAAGGGAACAGTGCCTTGCCCAAGGGCACAACGTAATTCGGCATGGCTGGGATGCGAACCACCAAACTTCTGACTCCCTAACCACTCAGTCATTAGCCCCCCCCCCCCCTTCGTCTAACCCCCCTTCATGACAGTGATATGTTCCTACAGGAAGGTCTGAGAGACTCCAGTTTGGTCTTACCTTGTCGTTGACCAGCAGCTCTATGGGGTTAACCCCCCACTCGATCAGAACGATCTCATTAGCCTGTCCTGGGACGCCGTAGGAGAAAGGGGTCCCTATACCGGGGCTAGCACTGGACTTGAGCCACATGCACACGGTGAAGGCATACATCTCAGGCAGGCTCTTCTTGATGCGTCCGTACAGGTAGTTGGTACGCAGCGGCAGGGACACCTTGAAGTCCTCGGGCGACTTAAATGCATTGTTACCTGCAGGGCAGAGGGTCGCGGGGGAGGGGAAGGAATATCTTTAGATTTACAGAGGTAGACATCCAGCGAAGATGGGACGAGTGGAGGAGAAGATTTGTTTATTGATGAAAGTAAGGTTTTGAGTAGCGGCAGACTGTTTGACATTCATGATGTGTGGATACCAGACCACCATGCCATGATGTGTCAGTCAGAGACAAGCATGTTCCAGAGAGAGATAGTAAAGAGAATAAGAGATATGGAGGGAAGTAGAGCAGAGAATAAGAGGGTGCGAGCAGGGAAGCTCAGAGGCAGAATGTTGAAAGAAGTTATAGAGTGAGTGAAGGGGAGAGAGAGAGCATAGATGGAAAAATGCGTGTGTGAGAGAGAGTGAAAGAGAGAGGGCAGAGACATAGACGGACAAGGTCTGACTCACTCTTGTGTTTCAGACCACTTCACCATCACTGCTGTTATCGTAACCTCGATTAGAAACCATATTGTTCCCTCCATCTACCTGCGTGGAGTACTCTGCAGCCGAAACCTAACATGTGCGGTTGGGAGCCCTGAACAAATGGCTCTATTACCCAATGCAGCCCCATTCATACAGGCCTGTAGGTTCATCTAGAGAGCAGCACTTCCTATTTCTTTGTGGCCTGATCATAAGGACCCAGACTCGCGCTGCCTAAAGCATCACCCAGCATAACCATCCACGTGAAAGAGATGAAGACATTGAGCCGTGCGTACTTCTCTCCAGCTCGGTGATCCTCTCCAGCAGGGAGTTGAGGGTGCTCTCGGTGCGCTGGCGGTGCGCCGCTGTCTCGTTGTAAAGCTGACTCTTCTCCTCCTCCAGCTCGGCCACCTTCTTCAGCAGCTGGCCCTCCAGCGCTCCCAGGCGGCTCCTCAGGAGCTCCCGCAGCTCCGCCGGGAAGGAGGCCCCGCCTCTGCCGCCGCTGCCTGACACGTTAGAGCGCTGCTGCTGCTGAAAGAAAGCAGGGGGGGAGGAAGGGGAGGGAGAGAGAGAAATTGAGAGTGTGAGAGACAGAGAGAGCGAGAGAGAGAGAGAGAGAGAGAGAGAGAGAGAGAGAGAGAGAGAAAGAGAGAGGGAGAGTGACAAAGAGAGACTGGGTCAGTTCATCTTCATAGATATGATGCGCTCATTCAGTTGTTTAGAAAACAGGACAGAACCAAAAATCCTGTGCACCTTTCAGGTCAAGCATCTGTTTAGCACCCTTATTTTTACTGGTGAGAGGAATTCTGTCCATCTGCTCCAATGCGATTAGTTTCTCTCACATGCACAGACACCGTCGCACAAACACATTTACACACACACTTACAAACATATATTATTACTGATCTACACACACTCCTCGCACATTCTCATGGGTGGCCTATGAGTTACATTGATCTATAGCCCCAGCAGTTATGGTAAGAAGGTTTAGATCAATGCTGGCATGATTAAAAAAGGAACATTTTATGTGTTATATTTGATCACTGCAGCAGTGTATCATTGATTTGATGATGGCATTAAAATGTTCATCATCGGAATGGCTATTGATGAGAGATAGAGAGAGAGAGACAGAGAGAGAGAATGAGAGAAATGGATGGATGGATGGATGGATGGATGGATGCATGGATGGAACTGTGCAAAGAGAATATGATTATTTTATATTTTGCGACGTGTAATGGTTTACTACTGGAACACGGATCATAATAAATTATTTACAACTGACGATGCTAAAGCCCCAAAACAATTGTAAGATCAGTGCCCAGATTGCATCGAGCACCAAAACCAGCAATGACCTCAATATCATGCGATTCAGATTGTCGGCCCACATGGATTTATTGAAAGCTGCTCTGGATATGGAGGTAGTTGATGTACTATGGGGTTTGTAGAACAGCCTGGACCCACATTTACTATCTGCATTATAGATTCGATTTACTAAACTAATATCCAATGCCTTTCGCAAAGTACACTGTTTGTGTTTTAAAGAATTGCATCAATGGTGCATGTGTCCGTATGTATACAATGTGACCAGGAATATTTCCCTATGAATGAGTAAAGGTGTTGCTCACATGTTTGACTAATGTGTCTAATTTTGCATTTACAAATTCACATCTCTGTGCCACGCAGTCTGTTGGCAGGACACCAGTGCCATTGATTTCTCTCATTCATTTTGTATTCATTGAATACATTTTTAATCTTTGAGAGTATTTACAGTTGTGATTTTTGAATGATGAAAAAGGATTCCTTGCTTTGACACTGTGTGTACACGCGCCTTTGATCACAGTGTACAGCTGTGGCGCATGTAGTCTGCTGCACAGATTAGCAGGCATATAATAGGGCAGAATTTAGGTTGTGAACACGAACGCACGCGCGCACATAACAAACGCGTCGCGTCGCACATGAATGTGTGTTTGCTTATGTTGGTAATTACCAAGTCATTTTGAAGTATGACTGAACTGCCCTTTCTGACCATAACACAATGTAAACATTCAATTAAAATAATGTGCGGTCTACATGCATGATGTGACCCTGTTAAATGCCCTCACCTCCAGGTTCTCCAGACGTCCCTTCAGGCTCTGCATGGTCTTTCCTAGCTGGTCTATGGTCTCTGCTGGGTCCCGTGGCAGGTCACCCATGGTGTTCTTGCTGTATTCCTTCCGCCTGGAGCTTTGACCCCGCGACTTGCTCGAGTCATCGGCAGCTGCCTCGCAGCGGGCAAGTTTAGAGTTCAGCTCCTTGATGGTCCCCTGTTGGCTGACAATAGTCTCCTTTTGCTGGAGAATGGTCTCACGGAGTTGGATGATGGTGTTTCTCAGTTCGTCCTCCACGGGACTGGTATTCTGGATGCGGTTTCCAGGGGAGCCCAGTGGACAGCCAGGCTCTGCGCCCGGAGGAATAGCAGAGCAGACGAAGCGGCTACCTGTCGCATCGTTTGCGATAACCGTGCGTCCACTCAAAAGGTATAAAACTCCAACTATAAAAGCAAGCATACTCGACCGATTGTATGCCCTAAGTCGTTGTTTCTTGCGAAATGTCTCCTTTCACACAATTACACACGCTGAAAATATGTTTTGAAATTATGAACTTCTCATGCTTTAATCGCCGACTGGGTAAATTTAGCAGTTGTATACATTTTAGATTGGAAACTGAGCATCTACTTGAAGTTAACAATAGCCTACCTCTAATAGTTAAAGTTCAAAATTCGAACACTGTCCCTGTAACCTTTTAACAAATGGAAAAAGAAAATCCACTTCTTAAATCTCAAATGAAAGTTAAACAAAAACACAGTCCACCGCAGGTTTTGATAGAGAACGACCTCAGTTACTTTGAAACGGTTGTCTCTGCTCCGGCAGTTTTGTTAGTGAATGGTGCGGAAAAGACAGTGATCTCGCTTTAGCAGATTAATATAGGGCGCGCGCACAGGCGCATCCGCTCATCGTCTGTTCACTCTTACTGAGTTTTGGCTACGTCACCAGATCCCGGCAGATACGAGTCATGCCCTGAAAGTCTGTTGCTTCGTGAATTGAACATCATCCTTTGCAAACCAATATGACTTTCTGGATGGTGTCTTCTGTATCGTGACATGCATAGACAGTTGGTTCGGGTGAGTAAGTTCGGGTGAGTCTGAAACTAGTAAACGAGGTTTCTTATCAGCTCAGGCGCACTGTACCCTACCCACGATTAAATATGTATTTGCAGTGAATATTAAATGGTGGATTGAATTTAGTACCTTGAAGTGTCAACATCCACGTATTGTTGAAAAGCAGGTGAGTGGAATGAGTCACAAGGTTATACTGTAATATCACATTCCTACAGAGTAAGCATTGAAAAATGAGTGTGCACACCAATGTTGCCTTCACCTGATAATGACTAACTGTCAACAGATATGTATTTTTATTTTTATGAAGTCTGTCAGCTTTGAAAATCACCGTACACATTTTAAACAGGATGCTGATTGCTCTTCAGTGGCCGTTGTCTGCAATATAAAATTGATTTGGACTATGTGCTTATCATGATAATGATTATTATTCCAGTCAATGATGCCTTCCATAAATAACTTGTGCAGATTCAACTGACTATCTAGGGGGATTGTAGCTGATCATCATGACCCCCCCCCCAGTGTAGATGAGTGTCCAGGGAGTGGGGACCTGGAGGTCAGTTTGAGACACGTCTGCACACTCAGCTGCATGGAGCCGCAGCAGGTCCGGAGGGAGTGTGGCCTGCAAGCTGGGCAGGTTACAGCCAGTGAAAGACACATCCTGATCTGACAGAGCCTGCAGTCGTGGGGGATGGACTGTCACCATGACAACCCTCTATGGTTCCCGTGGTGCTAAAGGACATCCTGCGCAGTCCCGTCTGAACTTCTCCTCTGGTGAATGATAAGACGGAGAAGAAGTCAGAGGGGAGTTGGAGGGGAGGGAGAAGGAGGGAGGCGGAGGGAGGAGGTGAAGGAGGCAGAGGGGATTCGAAGGGAAGGAAGTACGATCGGTGGACAGATGTGAGGGAGTCAGGGGGGAGGACAGAGGTGAGGATAGATGTGAGGTTGTTGGAGGGGAGGTTAATAGAGGCGTGGCTGGAGTCGAGGGGAGAAGGGAAACTGCGGATGAAAAGGGAAAGAGACAGAGGTCAGGGCGTTGGAGGAGGGGATAGAGTTGAGTACAGAGGTGAGGTTGTTGGAAGGGAGGTAGTTGGAGGTGGGGATGGAGTCGGTAGAGTCCAGGGGAGTATGGAGGCAACGGTGGGGAGGGGGAGGACTGAGGGGAGGGACTCAGACTGGAGGATTGGCGATGGATGACAACTTTGACTTCAATGGAGTTCGAGCAGCTCTGCTTCCCTTTGAAGTTAAGTGATGGTGGGATAAGAAAAAAAACCTGTTCTGAATATTGGGTGTTCTTTGGTTCTCCTTTTGATCATCTTCATTTTTCCAATTTGAAAACCCCCCACTAACTGACTGAACCCTACTTATTGCAACACTCGCATCGAACAAGCCAATAATTGTAATAAAAAAGAATGCCTTTATTCTAGCCTTATATCCAGACATAGGTGGTTCATCAGTTTTCAAAGTGATATATTGGACACAACGAGGAATGGATTATACTTCAAGTAATTTCACGTCACAGAAGTCAATGACCAACACGCATACACAAAGACTACATACATACACGCACGTACGCACGCACGCACGCACGCACGCACGCACGTACGTACGCACGCACGCACGCACGCGCACACACACACACACACTGTTGAATCAGCCAAGAGGCAGTGTGACACATCCCCTTCCCTCTCTATCTCCTGCTGGCTAATACCTGGTGATAATGGTTTGTCACTTAGCAGCCAGCCTGTATCAGAAGCTCTGTGACTCAGATGAACTGTCACCGCAGAATTATCTGGACACACACAGATAGAGCGAGAGATAGAGAGTCCGGAAGTATGAAAGAGTACATGTCAAAACACCACACCCTCAAAAATGGTAAAACAGCAGCGTGATCCGCCCTCTGTCAGGTTTTTCCTAATTAACTGAACGATGACATGAGATTAAAGACAAATATCTTCATCTTTACATACACAGAAGAGTACAGGGGGTGACACATTCATGCCAGGCTCAATAATTAAATCTTCCATGTGCGTCAATCATGGGTCTTTCATGCTGAGATCCCACTGACGGGAGGACAGCTGTTTCCAGCACACACAAAAATCCGACTTTTCAAAAGCCTGCTCATGCCTTTGATGCCGACTGCTCTCCCCCAACGTTGAGAAATTCGATTTCCGTGTTTGGCAAGAGAAAGTGTGCAAAGCAGCCTCAGACTTCGTCTTCAAGGACCAGGTGTGCAGGAGTGAAGAAAGGTTCGGGTATCTAGAGAGTGGGTGACCTGGGCCGACCGACTACAATACCGGGCCAGACAGAGCGTCTGTCAATGACTCTCTCCAGCCTTCACACACAGTAGAAGAACAAACGAGGATCAAGAAGTTGGACTTTGCGAAGGCTGCGACTCACTAAAGCCATACTTCAGAGCTCCTGCTCTATTGTTCACCTCACATACATACAGAGTATCATGTTTAATCCTTTGAAATGTCTTCTGCTAGTCTTCACCATGAGTTCCGACCCCAAATGGAAGAGTTTGAGCGTAGCTGTGTGACACGGCACAGCAAGAGTCGTTCTATGTCCTTTTGTCACAATATGTAGATTGGGAGGACTTTCTCCGCAAACACAAATAAACAGTCGATCGCAGCTTGCCCTTACGTAATACCCAGTCTGCTCTCAAGGGGATGTGGGGAGGGGCAACCCACACAACACACGGATGGCCATCAGGCTTAGGAAGAAACGCAGAAGATTCCATAGATTTGGTGGTTGTTTATTGTTTAAAAAGTTAGTGATGATGGCGTATGTTTCGTTTTCAAGACTGCATTCCAACCAATAAGTTGTCCATCCTGTTCTCCCTAGCCCCTACGTCTTCCTTGACAGATGTTCTACGCTTAAACGTATTAGGGGCTGTTCTCAGCCCCTCACCTTCTATTTTTGTACTTAAAATGGTAAACGTTGGCTCATCTTCTTATATAGAGAGCTACACATTTATATGGCTGCTTGTAACGTCAAAGTAAAAATATTTCACTGCTATATTTGAGTTTCTTTTGAGCCGCACGAAATGACCCTGAATCCAGCCCATGGCGTGATCAGCAACTGAAAGGCACTCACCTGCACCTTGAATTCTTACCTTGAGAAATAGGACCCAGTCCACGTGCAGGATAACCAATCTCAACTTATTTTCTTTGCATGGTTCAGTTGAAGTAAGCAAGTTAATCATTTTTGATTGTCTTTGTTTTATTGCTTGCGTTGATATTGTATTAAAGAGATGTAACCGCCAGAGTGATTCATAGTGCAGTCTGCATAGTAAGAGCTTCTGGCAAGGTAATTTGGAAATAGTTTTGAGGGGGTGGAGAGCGCGTGGAGCAAGCGACAAGTGTTGATTGCAGTTGGAGATAAAAGTTTGAAGGGGCTTTGCTCAGAGCTAACTTATTGTAATTATGGTGATGTTCCATGGTGCCTTCAACATTCTCTGACCACTACTTAAACTAAAGTAAGTTACACATTACATTTGAAAGAGTCTGTCAACTGAATCCAGACCTCAAATGGCCTCTCACTAAATATTAGGCCAAACCATTTTGAGAAGCCTCCATTTGGCGAGGTAAAATATTTAAGGTGCCACTTGTGTAACTGTCGTGGCACAATTACAGCATGTGATATGATTATGTGCTCAAAACAACCCCAAGGTTATGAAACGCCTGTTTGTAATTCTCAAGCAAATCCCTCGTTCTTTTGAGGAAGATGAAAAACAGATGTTCCCCGTACACACAGGGCATGTTGAGGGAACATAGACTGTTATGAAATACATAGAGTACCCTGAGAATTCTCAAATTCATGGGGTACAGGGAAGCTTATTTATGGATAGGACACATTGAGAACACGATCAGTTTTGTTTGGAAGAACAGATGCATGAAGAAATATTCTAGGAGAGTTATGAGAGTTCTAGGAGAGGTTTTAGCTAGGGGAGGGGGGATTAAACTCATTAAGGCCTATAAATACTGCGATCAAATTGAAGATGCTAGCTCTTATATTTTCCGTATCCTGATTAAAGCTTTAACAAACAAACAATACGTTGATTACAAATTGATTCATAACTCCGGGTCTTGTCTACAAATGTCTGATCCATGATTGATGAACCTGCTGAATTTGCCTCCACATCATATTCTGCTCTCTAATCTGAAGCTGAAATACAGCCTTCTTATTCTGACAACCTCCAAAAAACTGTCAAAGAGAATTTCTCTACAGCCTAGCCTGAGAGATACGGAACTACAAATAACTGACCAGCATGAAAGAAACAAATGGGGGAAAAAAGCCCCAATCTGTCTCAAGAAATCATGGTTGTATTTTCTGCCGGCCTGCCAACTCTGGGGCTTTTGATTAGAATCAGTCCGGGAACCATCCAGCCAAGAGAACCAGCTGTCTGAGGCCTTGGCAGCACCGCTGGGGTCGGGAAGGGGGCCTGAGGCCTGGGATGCCTGGTGATACACAAGCGGGAAATGCGCCGGTCCGTTCTGGTTGTGGAGCATTTGGATCCAGTCTAGCAGTCTCCTGCAGCCAAGCGAAAGAACACAACACCTGGAAAGCTTGGTTAAACCAGCTAGACGATCAAGCTGGAGAGGGTGTAGAGAGCTGCTGTCCATGGTGCTGAATTGCCAAACTGGTGTCTCTCTCTGCCATCACTATGGCAACAACAACATGTAGAGGTAAAACTATGGCCTCAAACACTGGAACTGTACCATAGTGGATGATAGAATCAGCTAAATAGCATTTGAGAGCATGGTAGAAGCAATTGGTTTTGCACTAATTAACCCAAAAACAACTCATTAGAATAATTAAGAGCGTTACGCAAAAACAAAAATACACATAAACATAAAAAAAACATTAACATTTCCAATTCAAATTTGACATAATTCACTGTCAAGTCCGGAGACCCGTTCGACATAGTTACGTAACAGTTCATATTCCTTCCAGTTCTCTAATGATCCAAGTGCCACATCATGTTTCACTCTATCTCACCCGGTCTCCAGCCGGGCCTGTCATCGACACCTTCCTTGAGCCCAGGCTGGGCCGACACCGCGGGGGTTCTGCATACAGGAGACAGAATGGAGGTACAGCAGGCTGGAGGGCAAGTAGCCCCTCACGCACCAGATCACACCGTGGACACCATCAGGCCCCACACCCACCACTAAACCAATTCACGTTGCCGGTGTGACACACCGAGACGTGACCAATAAGCACTCACATGGGCAGACACACACACACACACACACAGACTGTAGCAAGAACCAGGCCCATTACTATGCTCACTGTGGGACTGTGGGTAAGGAACCCAGAAGGAAAGAGAACTAATTGTTCAGGCCCTGGAGGTGTGTGTGTGTGTGTATGGGAAGGTAAGCAGGTACTTTGGGCATTTAGTAAATATTGATGTGTATGCTAACAACTTAGGGACAGTTTCAACTTTTGCATGCGTGTTCGTGTTTGCACCCATTTGTGTGTGTGTGTGTGTGTGTATGTGTGTGTGTGCTTATGTGTGTGTGAACTGAGCATGTGTGTGTGTGTGTGTGTGACAGATTGGCCGCCTCCACTATTTCTTCTTCCCCGGATGACTGTAGTGTCGCTCCAGCCTGTTGCAGAGAGCTTAGTGAGATGCATGTAAACAACACCTGGGAAGGCTTTACAATCTCCAGAGGAAGGCAAGGCTTATGTAAGGATGCGTTTGGCCAAACCAACATTGGATTTGCAGATTCACATTCACATTGATCATATTTCATGTTTTGAAATATCTGCCGCTACACAAGATTGTGGATTAAACTGCGTGTAGGCTGAGTTCATGCGTGTGTGAGTTAAGTGCGTCTCTGTGTACGTTTGATTGCGAATGTATGCGTCGACGTACTTTTATCATGTGTTGAATACAATCGGATCAAGTGACAGGAACAACTTGAAACTAGAAGGTGTCAACCTGCATGGTTATACCTGCTACCTGACCTCCCAGAGAGAGTCCTGCAAGTTCTCTTCTTCTTCTACACTGACTCCCACTTGCTCTCTGGCACCTCCTGGGCCACTACTGCCCTCATTGACTCCAACAGGGTTTCGCAGCAGTGGATTTAAGGCAGTTGGACAGCCACAGGCAGGCTGTCCCACAATGCCATACTGTGGTGCGGAAAACTCCTGGTGCTCCATGTAGAGGTGCGAGCAGCTGACCTGCAGAGAGCGAGGCTGCCCGCAAGACCTGGTTTTCTGTTTTAAAGTTCTTCTTTTGCTCATTGAAATGCACAAGTGCAGTTCACTGGTCTCAAGAATTATATACTATACATCTCAACCGTGTGAATCACTGTGGTTAGATATTTCATAAATAGCCAGATTAAATATATAAAATAATTGGATACTTAATAGCAGGCTATTATATTTAAACCCTTAAGCAAAAACAGAAACACACTGGCTCATTTGTATCTCATCCACACAACAGATCTCTTTGCCTTGCATGGCAGCTCCACCAAAGTCAGTATGTGAGTGTGTGTGTGTGTTTGAATGGATACATGTAATGGGCGCAAATATGTAAAGCGTTTTGGATGGCGGCAACGTTAAACAAGTCCTGTATAAATACAGCTCATTAACTTAACAACAGGACAGCTGAATATCCTTTCAATTAAATTACTCGCATTTATTTTTGCTCATCAAGGAATTAAAACAAACAAGGGCAAAGGAATGGGGGAACGTAAAGAGGCTTCTATGAGTATTGAGCCATCACAGTTTTTTTGTCATGATGTCAATTCTTCCATAGTAATAGACACGCAGCACACCTGCAGTCACAGATTCATGGATTCAGTCATACATTATTAAGAATACTTCTACTAACCCATTCCCTGCCAGTGAGATCTTCAATGAAGCTTCAGCGAGATCTGTCAAATGTCTGTAAAATGACCTCATAGTTTGGCATCCATATTTAGTCGATTTTAGCAACCAGAAGCGACAGGAGGGTTTATGGAAGAGTTAAAGAAGGGTTGAATATCAGAAGTAGGGCTGGGTATAGTTAAGTGGTTGTGGATCTAACTGCAGCTGTAAAGGTTGCAGGTTTGAAAACATTGTTTCAGTAGGTATAAGTGTCTGCCAAATGAATACATTATAAGTGTGGGCGCAGAAGCAGGCTGTTTGACAAAGATAGCTGGATGCATAAACTGTTTGGATCAGGAGACCCGGTTGGAAAGTTTTCTCTCCTATACTTTTAAAAGATCTGTTCTCTAGCCCCCAAACCCTAACCTGGCCTTTTGATTTATTCCAAACTAAACCGAAGCAATTGTTAGCATTTTAGAGACCCAAATGCAGCAGTGCCTAAGCAGTGGCACCTGAGTGTATCGTATCCACCAATATGAGGAGCCCTGAAAGCTCCCAGGGAACCGTTTGAAGCGTAGAGATGAGAGTGCTCCTGTACAACTGGTCACCCATCTGTAGTTAGACTCTGCTCACACCAGGAATGACAATGCTGCTCCTGCTATAGATGTGACTGGCATTCTACTGGAGGAGCTTTACTTCATCGACTCTGGAAGGGAGGGAGACAAAGAGAGAAAGAGAGATAGGGCGGACGAATGGGAGGGACAAGGTTCACAGTGTGACACTGTCTTTTTCTCTGTGTGTGTGTCTGTGTGTTTTTTTTCTGAATGTGGAGAGGGTTTCTAAACAGCCAGTGGCTCAGCCTCAGTGATATGGTATTCTTTTTTGTCCTCTCCCCCCCCCCCCTCTCTCTCTCTCTCATTCTCTTTCACTGTATCCACATCAGATATTCTTTTATAACTCTCTCAAAGGGAAATGGAGAAAGGCCGTGTGGCGATCGGTGACCCCACTATGAAGGTACACCCTCTCTTCTCCACCCTTCGTGGTGTTTGTGCGCACGCTCGCGGAAGCTCACGCACAGGCACGCAGACACGCATGCTTAAGAATCAGCATATAAATAAAGGAACAGACAAATGCAGCAGCACATGCTGTATGTGTCCTGTCCTACAGACACACACAGACACACACAGACTCACACAGACTCACACAGAAACACAACCCTGACCCAGCTGTGACAATACAGGCTTTTTTTCCTTTCATGTCTGTTTTTGCTGCACCTGTTCCAACACGTTAAAAATAGACAGATAAATGGAAACTTGATGGAAGGGAGTGACGTCTCTACTCCAGGCTCTTCGTGTCACTGGGAAGACTGCATGACGCAAGTGCAATGGGTGAAGCAATTTTCAGGGAGGCTGATCGGCATTGCCGCTTGAAAATTCTCTCTAGTTTGTTCACATCTCTATGAACAATGTGTTCATAATTCAACGTGTTCGCATCTGGATTTTCATGAGTTGTAGGGTATGACATTTACAAATGGACTGAACTTATATTTAGCCATAAGGTTGCCATTATCATCATTCAAGTTAATGTTACTAAATAAACTACATAGTTTATCTAAATAAACTAAATAGTTTATTTAGTACTAAATAGTTTTCTCACACTCCAAAAGTTCCATGAACGTCTTCATGAAGGTGTTGAGAGTTCTTTTGAAGACTCCTTATACGGAAAATGATTATTTTACCTCATAGTAGTGTTGTTTTTGACCCGTGCAGCTTGGTTCGGTGTGGTGGTGTGATGCTGTTCGATGTTGTGTGTTTTCAACTCTCTGGAGACCCAAGCAGTATGCTATTTCTGCTGGTTTTCTGTGGGTGGACTGCAAGTGTTTGTGTGCATGTGTCGTCTCCTCTGTGAGTTTCCCTCCAGAGTTTTCTGGCGTTCAGAGTCTGACAGAATCTGCTTCACGCCGAACTGTTGGGTGCCATTGTCCTCGGCTTTTCAAAGTCCTTCTGTGTCTGCCCATGCTGGGTGAGATTCAAAAGACTTGTGTATGACAACCTATTGATGTGAGCATGATCTAAGGATCTCTGTGTACAAGTGTACTTGTGTGTGTGTGTGTTTGTGCGCGTATGTAAATGTTTGTGTATGTGTGTGTGTGTGTGTGTGTGTGTGTATGAGTGTGGCGTTTGTACTTTTGGTTGTTCTATGTTGGTTGTTATTAGTGTCCCTGAGCACAGCGTTTGAGGGTTCTTACTGGAACACAGTCAATGCTAACCTTGGTGCCAATTCAAACTGCCTGAGTCCTCATCACCAGTTTTTAATTTTCTTTTTTTCCACCTCATCCTTCATATTTTGCCACAAGGGCTTTTTCAGAGCTTTTGAGTCTCTCCAAAAAAAAGGTACCAAACTGCTCTTTCAACATTCTCAGACAGGACCACAAAACCCCCAGTCAGACCAACCTCCAGGTTAAAGTGAGCCATCTTCCATCAGCAGCTTGGGTATGTTTCGCCTGAAGAAGAGAGCGCTTCCCCTCTGCGATCAGAGGACGCTGCGGTGAAGTGACGAACATGGAACAGGGGTGTGACAGAGTGAAAGCAAACACGTCTGGGTAAAGTCTCTGGACATATTGTTGTGTACTGAATGTTGACGTTGGGTACTGCGTTTGAGCCTCTTGTTATGATGGGTGAGGCTGTGTAGCTCAAGAGTGCCATATCCATATTCTTTACGTAAGCCTAGCTTTTTTCCTTTAACCAGGTTTTCTCACTAAAAACATTCTGAAAAGACAACAGTAGTCTCTAGGTAAGTACTTACATCAACTGAATGAATGGGATAGATCTTGGGAATGTACAGTATTAGGTGTTTATCAACAACAAATGTATTGTAATACCAGTGTTTGAAGAGGTGACCTCATCATTGACAAGTGTGGAGATATAAAACAAACTCTTTAGAATGAGCGTTCAGGCAGCCTGCCTGGATCCAAGCTTTGTTGCATTATTAATCACCTTAGAGACTCCTGGAGGGAGAGAGAGAGAGAGAGTAAGGGAGAAAGAGACCAGGAAGGAGGGAGGGAGGGAGACTTCAACCAATTTGAATGAGCTGCGAAAAGATTCTTGTACTTTTTTTTTCTCTCTCTCCTCTTCCTCGCTGTGCTGCTTCTGATGCAGCAAAACATGCTCTGCTCTCGCCCTCTCACTCCCTGTGCCACCCATACCTGAAGCCAGGAGCTGTTCAAGCATCCAGTGAATAATTAAAAAGAGAAACTCCTGCATTCTGCTGAACACACTTTCCAATGTGAATCATAGCCCAACTTTTCTCATCTGGGGCCCCAGCGCTGTATTGCTTTTTCTTTTTCTTCTCTTGCTCTCTCTCTCTCTCCCTCTCTCTCTCTCTCTCTCTCTCTCTCTCTCGCTCTCTCACTCTCTCTCTCTCGCTCTCTCTCGCTCTCTCCCCCTTCTCACTTCTTGTTATGCTCATGTCATCCATTAGTAAAGAGATGAGGTACAAGCAATATTATTTCAAGCATACTCTATTAATTATGATGAAGTTAGGCTCTTTCTGTTACTGTCATTTGGGAGCCTTAATATTTTATGCCATGTGTTTGGTTGTTGATCTTTACAATAATAAGGATAGTATTAAGTCATCAAATACTGCGTGCGTAAATATTGCACGCGAGGGCAGAGGTTTCAAAATGGAAACTGGTTCTGTGTGCTTTCCCACTTGGCATGCGGTGTTCCGGCTCCGACCAAAACGGGTGTGAAAAATCCTCTCCTTTTATAACACATTGTTAAGATTATGAGAAAGTGTCTTTCTTTGATGGAGTGATTCGCCCTCTCAAAGTTCTCATGATTCCTCCTCCCCATGCTCTTTGTTCTGTTGCCTGCCTCAGCC
Organism: Plecoglossus altivelis; assembly: GCA_036571765.1. Taxonomy (NCBI): domain Eukaryota; kingdom Metazoa; phylum Chordata; class Actinopteri; order Osmeriformes; family Plecoglossidae; genus Plecoglossus; species Plecoglossus altivelis. The sequence continues at coordinate 10,610,999 of BROE01000018.1, forward strand.
TTGCACGCGCCGCAGGGGGACAGTTCTCTAAAACTAAAATCAAAGCCGCTGGCTTCTAATGCTAACTGCCAATAACTTTTTATTTCCCCAGAGCACCATCCTGGAGCAACCCGGCTTCAACACCTAATCAAAACTGGCTTACATTCTGTTGTCACAAAAATTACATATTGAATTTTGGTGAAGTGAAGTGACGTATTGTCAAGTATGGTTACCCATACTTGAAATTTACCTCTGCATTTAACCCATCCAAGTGCACACACAGTAGTGAGTAGTGGGCAACCGCTACAACACAGTGAACATACACCCAGAGCAGTGGGCAGCTATTGCTCCAGCGCCCAGGAAGCAATTGGGGGTTCGATGCCTTGCTGAAGGGCACCTCAGTCATGGTATCGAAGGCAGAGAGAGTGCTGTTTATTCACAATCCCCACCTTCAATTCCTGCTGGTGCGAGAATCGAACCAGCAACTTGAAGGTTACAAGCCTGACTCCCTAACCATTAGGCCATGACTTCCCCCATTAGGCCATGACTTCCCCCCTTACTCAGAACATAGTCACAGCAGCTCTCCTACGGATGTCAGCACAGACCGTCTGTGCAACTTAACTGTGATCTGCAGAGGTGGAATACCTTCAACACCGATAAAAGACAAAAGCATCTCTGACATCCAACTTTCAATCGACCTCGACAGGTTAAAGGTCAGGGCCACTGGAATGATACCGCAATGACTGAGTGCATTGATGCAGTGTACGATCGTAAAAATGAGTGCTAAATAAGTTCTGTGTCATCCAATGCAATATATCCCCATGTCAAAAGTACTACATGAGGGGGAACCAGGTTTTAATCCTCCGACGGGTAGGATTCCATGGTGTTGTTCCCCTTTTCCAGCACACCGGAGTGACAGCCAGCTCCTGGAGTCTGGCAGATCAGTAGGGATACCATCATCCTACACCTCCACAGATCCGTCTCTCCATCCATCCATCCATCCATCTCTCTCCCCCTCTCTTCCTCTCTGTCAGAACCCACGGTTTCCCTCAACCGAAAGGTTGGACGTGTGAGACTGTGCGTCGGCAATGCCATAAAAAATAGATGTGTTTTTGTGTTGCGCTCCAGGGGACGGCAATCAAAGGCTCTTCTGGAGGCAGCAAAACAGCTTCCTCTTCGCAGAACAAAGAGCATTGGTTTAAGGAACCCTGGATGAAAAGCACGGCTGATGCAACCTCCGGGACGCCGTGTGATAAAGACGGAGGGATCGGAAGGGACTGGGTTATGTACTGCACACGACATGCATAGATCAAGTCATGAGAACATTGTCCTGCACACTCGGGTTCATGTGCATCATGTATTCTATTACTGAGACTTGCTCAATCCCTTTTTGGTGGTGTATTTACGGTATGTGAACTGGAATGCTTGAGAGTTTGATCATCTGTATCCAGATGTACACTACAAAGTCATTGCTTGCACGCTGACTTGCAACTAGGCGGAGCTTAGATGGAAAAGACAGGAGTGGTATCAGCACCGCTGTCATACGACACGCAGCCAATCATCTTCACCAGCGTCAAAAAGGCTGTTGGTTTACAAACCAGCCAGGAACACCCCTGCTTTGACGCAGATGCTAAGCAAGTGTGATTCGGATGCTCGTCATTTCCATTGTTCCCTCCATTACCCCAGTCTCCACACTTCTGTCTCACTCCTCAGATCTGTCTTTTACTAACTGGTTAGAAGGGGACTCGTGAATGTTTGAGAGATGTCAAGACTGAGTCTCGGTTGGTTTCTCAAGCAGAGAGCTGTCGCAATTTCATCACTGAACAGACACAAGAGGATGCATCTGCGCCCTCCATGAATTCACGATAAGCGAATCTTCTGATTGAACGTTCGGAAAAGAATTTGTCTACTACTGTTGGTTCACCTGATCCAGTGTGAGGGGAGATGTGGGAGAATGTTTTATAAGACACCAGATGTGTAATTTAGTTTAGCCTTGATGTCCAAATTTCAGTCCACACCTCATCCTAAACCTGTACTGCAGGGCGTGATGTCTTTTCAAGTCGTAGTCAGTAGAACGATCACAGCCCAGTTCCCTTAGTGATGGGTTCATCCAACCTCTCATCAAAATGAAAAGGAGTTTGTCTTCAAGGCTTCACTGTATCTTTTTCATGTACTGGGGTTGGAGCTCGAATTACCAGGATGTTACTAATGATCACGCACCAATGCCTGGAGAGCCAGCCTTTTCATGGCTCCTCAAGGAGGTTATTAGTCATTCCGCTTCTACATTAGAGGCCAATCAGACGACCGGAGATGGAGTTTTATCATTGGTCGCACGTCCTCATTGGTTTTTCGGCAGATTCGTTGCATGCCAATAAAATCCCTCCTCATGGTGATGTTTTACTGATGCCATCCAGGTGGGAATCATCCCCCCCCCCCCAAAACGGTTTTCTTCTTACTTCATGTGATAGGACGGAGCGCTGTAACGACCAATCTGCTTGTCTTCCAGAAGTCTGTTGATGTTACAGATGTGCCGGGCTAATAGGTCATTAGGAAGACTGAGAGTGCTAACATAAAATGCCATAATTTGTTTCAATAAAAAAAACCCACTTTAATCTTCTGGAATGCTCTGCTCACACTGGTTACTCCTTGGGGAACCTCCTACCCTCTGAACTCGCACTGGTTTCCTCTCTTATCTGTTGTAAGAGATTGTAAGAGGGGAGATGCAGGCAGCAAGAAATCGCACCGTGTGATTAGGATTAGCAGGACACACAGTAGAGCCCTGGGATGCAGAGCTATGAGCAGAATATGCTCCTCAAAGTGTCAGTGATGGCAAGCTACATATTTTCCTGTTGAAGCAATCTGATTGCTTTGCTCTTTCGTAAAAACAGGACAAACCAAATTTGTCATCAGCACTTGCCTACTCCAAGAGTGTTTGACATTTAGTACCATGTTGACCGACGTTCCTAAAAAAACGCCACACTTTCTCCAAACCCCCCCTCTCACCCCTCACAGAAAAACCACACCGTTGCTGTCAAAACATTGAGACTGAGTGGTTTCACACAAGATGGAAAAAGAAGACCCCAAATCCAAACCTGACGCCTGAGGTATCGAATGTGTAGAACGCAGCGACAGGTCCGACAGGGACCGTCTACCCCCCACAGCACAGGATCCTGAAATGAGGTGAAACCTTACTTTGGGGGATGAAAGGGAAAATGAATATCCTATGGTGCTTTGCTTGGCGGGCGAGAGGGGAGTCTTGCCAGTGTGGTGGGCGGTGCGTTTGATAAACATTTCATGTTTCATCATGTTGACCTCTTGAGAAATGAGGGATGGGGAATGCAATCTTCTTCTTTTTCATGTCTCCCTCTGTATGAGTATCAATAGAGGCCAGACTTTTAAAAAGAGGACGTGTGTGTTCTTCTATTTCTTCCATTCACTGAGTGTCATGCAGAGTGCCATATTGGAATCATGGTGTGGCAACTGCCAAGATAATTTCAACAGACATTGTTCTTGTTCCTGGTCTGTGGTCTTGGGTTTTTTTTGGCAGGGTTTTGGTTTGCCTCCCCTGTGACCAACACTTTGCATTTCCTAACCAGTGGTTTAATTCTTGTCTTTGTTAAACTTGAGTTCTGTTTTATACCGGTTCTTCCGTCGAATAGTTCCATCCATCCATTGTTTACTGCTAATCCCTGGGAGGGATTGCAGTGCCGCTCGTTCCCATTTAGGGGACTGAAGCCTAACCCAGTAGCTTTTGGGCTATAGGCGGGGTACACCCTGGACAGGGGCCAGCAAGACGCAAGACTCGTCGAATAGTTTTCAGTGCAAATGAACTTGTGCTTAGTTGGTTGCTGATGTTGCGTGTTTTACTTTTTACTTAACTTCACGAATCTTCAAAAAGAAAGTCTTCAAAATAAGTTTTCCAAACAAAATCTTCAAAATAATGTTTTTTTTAGTCTATCTCTGTTCTATGTTTTTATGTGTTTTATTTATGTTTGGTTATGGTGAAAACCATATGTTAGACAAAGTATTTCCTACAGTGATTTGAACCTGTTTGGCACAAGCAGCAGTTTCCTCATGAATGGGTAGCTGGATCGCTGGTTCAGATCCCATGTGAGACATACAGTACTTCTGCTGTAAATTGCTGAAAACTGAAGAAGCCTGTTAGTACAGTATACAATATATTGCTCATAATAAAAACGATGGGTGGGTGGAGGTAAGCTCAAGGATAGGTCACCCCAAACTACCCACCGTTGGTTCAAATGTACACAGATACTCTTCAGTATCATACAAGCAAGCGTAATTGGAGTCAAATTGTAATCTATTGGAGTAAATGGTCCGTAGATTGGCTCCCAGGGCAAAATTAAGCAGCCAGTGCTGAGAAAGAGAAAGAGAGACAGACAGGCAGACAGACAGGCAGACAGACAGACGCAAGGAGGAATGAAGAGAAAGAAACAGAGAAGGAAGAGAGAGAGACAATGGACGGAATGGAGGGGAAGAGAAAAAGGGAGGATTTAAGCACTAGAAGAAGTGTGGCTCTTCATCAATATTTGGCACGGCACAGTCATTAATGCAGGGTGACTGTGTGCTGTAGATGATTTGGAGCTCTCTTTCTCACTCTTGTCTCTTTCTCTCCCATCTCTCTTTCTCTCTCTCTCTCTCTCTCTGCATGTCTCCCTCAAACAGTCTCCTCTGAGACACATAAAAGCTGTTGGGGATGAATCATTCATGCTAAAGGTGTTGTGGTTCGCTCTGTACAGGTTGACTACGGCACCGCAGCCGTTCAAGAAGCAGCAGAGACCCAGACTCTCATCGCCACTGTTTGTTTGATCAAACTAATGCCATGCCACGCTCCTTCGTGGCCAGGCTGAAATATTGATTAGCCCACCACACATCCGCTTTCAGGTCACTTACTATCGGACTGCCAAAGACACAACAAAAATGGGCCACAGCGAATCCAAATGCCCCTTTTGGTTCTTCTGTCTGGAATCCATGTGGGTTGAATTTAAAAATGGCTCATTCAGACTCATTTTGAAATGATCAACTGTTTCATCTCTCATAGTCCACAGTGGAATGTTTCAGTAATCAACATTACCCCCCCCTAACTTCGGCTTTTCATTGTCTTTGTCGTCTTTGCAGTAGAGATTTGTTTGGGGTCTTCCGGATCTTACTTTGACACGAGTTCAAAACATTCGCTTTCTGTTCTCTGTTCCCCTGCAGAGAGAGAGAAGACCTAACTGAAGACATAAGCCTAAACTGAGATGAGAGAAATCATGAGAGAAGGAACCAGTTTGCAGCATTGAACTACGAGCATTCGCCTTCTCTACTGTATCTGACAAGCAACATTTTCAAGCTTGGAAAAAGCTTGGGCTGTGCGTGCAATGATAGAAAAAAGAGAAGAGATTTGATGGAGCGATTTGTTTAAAGCCTGGCACTTCTGTACTGATGAACCGCAAAAAAGCAGAGAAGCATCATCGCGCTACAGCACATCGATGTGGCGTAAAGTTTTCGTGTGTTCTTTTGCATAGTGGGTTAGCAAAAAGTTCCCTTGTGGTCTGAAGAAAGGGCGATGCTGAAACATTCATTGAACTCTCGCTCAACAGGCGTTTCCATGGCAACGCAACAGTCTCAGCGCAAAAGCAGCGAAGGCCGGCTTAGCTGTCTGACTCGTTCAGACGGTATGGTTTATCTGCACATCTACTCTCGTTGCGGTGTCTGGTTTTAACTAGTCACCACGCCCTAACTCGTGCCAAGAGTGGCTCAAACCACCAATATCAAACACAAATGGCAAACGATACATTAACCCCCCTTCCCCCCCCCATATCCTTTCATTAATAAAGGATTCTACAAAGCGAAAACAGGAACATTCTGTGATGGACTAGGCTATGTTAAATCAAAGATCCAAGGGGATGCGATCTGATATCCTCCGTCACCGACCAGACAGGTAAACCCTCGTAGCCTCCAACCCAGATTATCCCAGACCTCAGACGCACATCAAATCCGTTTTCTGTTCTCTTAGACTGAGCCAAGATATCTCATAGTCACTAGCACTTTGTGGCACAGTGTGGCATGACCCTGACCTACTAGGAAACAAATGTGTCATTTGTGCCGGCGGCTGGGGTTAATCTCTGCTTTCTCTCTGCTCACCCCGCGCACACTCCACACCTGAAACCCGTCGCCTGCCCCTCTAATGTCCTCTCCAGACTCTTGCTGGAAGGATTAAGAGATTACAGGCTAGTGTGTGTGTGTGTGTGTGCCTCATGTGTGTACAAGCGAATGTGGAGCAAAGGTCTGAATGAGTGACAATGTGCGGGTGGGTGTGACAGATGACCAAATTGCATACTATGACTTGTTAGCGATTTCTGTTTGTATTTTTGTGAGATTAGTGACTAATGTGCATGCTGTATGTGTGTTGTAGTAGAAGGTTACAGTCACCTTGCATTGTGGACAGTGCATTATGTCTGGGGGAGACTATGAACTTACCACTCAGTTAAAATTTGTTTTTACAAAAGGGTCTTGTGTGAAAACTGTGTTCTAAGCACTTTTCTGTAGAGAAATGTCCAACTATTTTCTCTACACACGAATATCTGTCTTATTCTGTGGTTGACCTTGAAGGAAGCTTGAGGACTCAAGGACAGAAAAAAATACTTTTTGTAGCACTTGCATCTCATAATCTATTGTAGAGCGAGAATTGAGGCATTTGAAGAGTCAAATTTCTCCAAAAACTTGATTTTAAACAAGGTAAAAGAGGGAGACAAGTGCATCCTCTTCAGTAGATATGGTGGTTAATTCTGGCCTATTTCAATGTAGGAGTCCAAGTACAGTGAAGGATAACACTGCCCCCTGCTGGTTTTCATAGCAAAAACACTGATTTCCCTTGCAAGAACATTTTCATCTTCAGAACTTTAAATGTAGTTGACATAATTTAGTGTATTTGAATTAACTACAGTCATACTCAACACTTGTCACAACCAACCTTTCAGAAAAGAAAATTGGGGTGTAAGTTACTAAATCTTGACAGCAGTTGCAAACACAATACCAACATGGAGTTCAAGTTCAAAACAATTACCATTCAAACACCCTCTGCAGACAACAGCAGTATGTATACTGTAGATATCTTGAAATGCAGATTCTATAAATTGATACATGGTATTTATTTTGGCCTTTTCCAAGTATCCTTAATAAAGACACAAGATGTCCAGTGAACGGACTTGGAACACAATAAACAAATGCACTCACAGTTTTTTTTTACACGACAAAAGGGAAAACTGTTTATTTTCCATGAGCTCAGTTTTCGTCTATGGCTTTCAACACTACTGTACTCAATTCAAAAACACACACACATAGACACACACATAGACACAGACTCACTGTCCCTGGCCCTCCCCTGTCATTGACCGGTAGCATCCCCTTCCCATCAGTGGCTAATGAGGGAGGACGTTTTTCACTTTATCCTGTAATTGGCCCTGTGGAACATTTTAATGGAATCACTGCAGGAAATGGGTTCTTAACTACTACACGGTGCCCTTGTGCCTTCCCTCTCCCCCTCTGTCTCTCCTTCCCTCTCCCTCTCTCTCCCTCTCTCCCCCCCCCCCCCCCCCCCTCCCTGCTCGGGGTGGGGGTCAAGGTGCTCCCGCCTCTTCTTGTGCACTCCACACTGAGGGTTCCCAATTAATTGCTGTCATGTTTGCTTCATGGCGGAGGCACCGTAAGTGGCGTTGACAATTTGTATTACAGAGCCCATCTCATGCATGGGCGGGCAGTGAGATGGGCTCTGGGCTAATAGGCTGAGGGTGCAGACCGGCAGGGGCTCTGGGAACAGGGACAGGACCACCGGAGGCTGCAGCACAGCTAGTGGATGGAGGAAGAGAGAGAGGGAGCGGGTGGGGGGAGGGGGGGCGAGCGAAGAACAAGAGCGAGGGAGCCGGAGAGGCAAGGGGGGGGAGGTGGGGTGTGAGTTCGGGAAACTCATTTACTATTCATACAGAGAGGAGACGTTTTTATTTGCACAGATAAGTCGGACTTAGTTTGGTTTCCGAGAATATTTGAATATGTTTTCTTCAAACACTGTGCTGCCGTAATGCTAATATATGATAATTACCTTCTTGGACTGATTGACCCTACAGAAGTAGATAGCCTGCCAAAAATAACTGGCTGCCAGGGTTCCATGTTACCATGTCAAGCAGGCACATGCTGAAACTGCGATACGATCATGGGCCTTGGTGGGCCTGAGATTCACTGGCCTGCTTTGTCAGACTTCCTCTTCCCACCTTGTGTTTCTTCTGCTGCCTGAGCCTGCTGTCTGTAATTGGATCATGTGTGGCTGATCACCCCCCATTACCTGGACTGACAGAACCTGTCTGGGCTGGTTTCAGAGAGGACTCAGCAAGGGAACGACACGAGGATTGCTGAGGGAAGTTATAGAGCAGGAGAGAGAAAGAGGAGGAGAGACAGGGAGGAAAGGGGACACGTGAAACTGACGTGACGAGGTGGTTTAGAGATTTTCGAGCCAATGCATTTCTCACATGGAAAAACAAAAGCACGCCGGTATAATTTTGTTCATTCGATGAAAGCAAAACAGGTTAGGTGTTAGCTTTCAAACACACTTAATCAAGCATCAAGCCTGCCGGTGTTCTTTCTCTGCAAAATAATATCTTTATTTTATTTATTTGTTTAGCGTGCTCTTGTGTGCCACCCTCTTTTTGAGTACATTATATTTAACAGTCCCATCCTGGGTTATTTAAAAAGATGTCTTGCCGCAGTTGAAAACTGATGCCCCTGTGAAGACCGTCTGTGATTGACAGAAGACTCCATCTTCTGGATACTGCAGCCCAAAACAACGGGAGCCCATGTTTCAAAAACAAATACGCAATATATGCGATGACATGATTTGCGAAATGCCTCAAAACAGAAATGAATTCAAATGACCACCACCACCCTAAATTATTGTACTGAGATAGTCTTTTGTTCCAGACATGTTCACGAGGAGCGCTGCACTCGTTGGCTCAGTCCAGGGTGTACCCCGCCTATGGCCCGAAGTTACTGGGATAGGCTCCAGTCACCCGTCACCCCTAAGAGGAACAAGCGGCACTGTATTCTCTACCTGGGAACAGCGGTAGAAAATGAATGAATGATTGAATGAATAAATGAATGTTAATGAGGTTGAGGTAATTATTGGTTGGCCAATGAGTAGTGTTCTGCATAAAGCTTGCCCAAGGCTTTTTATGGCATGCGTGTTTGAGCAACTTAACAACTCCCCAACAGACCAGTACCAAGCCAAAGGGCTTTGCGATACGTTGTCACATTAGTCATAAAAGGCTAACTTTGAATAGAACGGCTGATGTACTTGTTGCACTGTGTAATTGTGAAAAAGGCAATGAAGATGTTGCTATTTGCCTTGGAATCAGACCGTAGCCTATCCAGCAAGCCTTGTTTGGAAATAATACGCTAGACACAGAATACGTTTGTCATACCCATGCTCATGCAAATTGCGTGCTTGATGTTTGGCTACTTTCAATTCCCAATTAATTCCATAAATAACCAAAGGCTGTGTGGGTTGTGATTAGGACACTATCAGGTCTCATTGTCATCGATTTCAGTCATCCACTTCTTCTGATAAGGCGGTATGTGGCATCTGCCTACGTCAGATCATCATGGTTGTCGTCAGCCTGGCTATCGGGTCAAGGTCACTCTGAAGTAGCGATAGAATAAAATTGAAATCGAAAAATGGTGACAACATTTTTCACCGCCGCGCCTGCTGGCTCAAGGTTGCTGAGGTTTAATGGTGTGTGAAACGACAATCTGAATGTGGCGATTCTCTACACAACGTACTTGTGCGCGAATGACCGTTCACGGCCAAAGTGCGGGAAAAATGGCATCGGTGGCCGTTAAGATGTCGGCAAACAGAGTGCAGAGCAGGTAAAGACACTGGCTGTTTTTTGACCTCCCTTGTCACAACGACAAAAGAATAGCTTGCAGACCGCCGTCTCATATTTCCCCATTAGGTCTAACGGCAGACCGGTCAAGGAGGTGGGCGGATGTGTTGTGAACACGTCTCCTTTACTTGTTCCGTCCGTAGCTCTGTTGCTCTAAAACTCATCTAGCTATTTCACGGCAAGCCAGGAGTGCGCGGAGCAAACGTTGTCAATGAGCCAAAATAAGTTAGGAGACATTTGGATATCCCTTAAACTTCCTGTGCTTTGATGGTATGTCTATAAAGTTCAAGCTGATGCTAATTTAGTTGCACCACTGTAGCTACTGACTTGATTTGACAACTTGTTTATCCTTGGCTGTAAATATGACTCTGGTCGTCTGTTCTGTACTAGATAGGGCCTATCCAGATTCGCAGCCAGCTTGACATGAGACCAGTCCCCCCCATGCAGTGGGTGCCCATATGATTTCTTCTAAATTTAAATGTTTGTTTGTGTAATAAAGTCTCCATCCACACAATTGCTGGCAGCTCTCTGCCCAGGAGCAGGGGTTGCTGGGAAAGGTCAGACAATCTGCATAATTTCATATTAATAGTAATATGGGAAATGATTGGATTTTGGCTGGTGGCTAGTCAACCGGGGAAATTTCTTATTTCATGCACTCCTAAATGAATTTTCCTCTGAAGACATCTGCCTGTATGCATGTGTGTGCATGTGTGTATTGTGCGCTTGGTATGTTTGAGCCTTGCAGTGTAGGTTACCTTTTATGTGTGTAAGTATGTGTCTGCATGCATGTGTGTGTGAGAGAGATACAGTAAATACATTGAAACTGTGTCAGTCCTATACTTGTACATTCTATGCGTACAGTAAGAATTTATGATAACTCACTGTTATCTTTTGGGGGTTATGGGCTTGCCTATAAAGGGAGACATGGATACAAGCGCATGTAAAATATTTCTTGCCAACATTTATTTCATTCAATATTTATTTTTTATTGTATTATATTAGCCATTCAGGGGTAATCCAGCAAGTGGGTTCAGTCAAAACCCTGAGTTTGGTAACTCTAAAATATGTCAAACTCTGAGTTCTCCATTCTGTGTTAACTGACTCAGACCTTAACCTGCTCTCTACCAACTTTTCCATAACAAACTCTACTAAATATCCACCCCCACTTTCTGAGCCTGATTCAGTTAGCAAACATGGGGTGTCCTTTCTTGGTTTGGCCAACCGTTCTCAAACTAAATATAATTCATTCAGTTATGCGTCAGGGGAGGATTATAAGACTGTGATACAATTTGCTTTCATTCCCTGATGAATACCAAATCATTCTCAGTCCTTTACACCACTAATGTTAGACACAGTCTCAGTGCACTCAAAAATACTACCCAATTCTTTTTGGCACTGAAATAAAGACAAATCGTTGAAACATAATTTGGTCTTCTTCATTGCCTACAAAAAAAATAATCAAACAATACATATTTATATACTGTTCCTACAATTGCTAATATATAAATGCGAACCATGCACCCTCCTGTAGCTTAACTGGTGTTCCCGTAAATCCATTTCTAGATCAGCCATTATGCTTCTGCTCTGAGTACACCATTTCTTGGTCATTTTTTAGCAGTTGCCTCATGAGATGCAGTATGTACAACTCCTTTACTGGTAACTGGGAATGTATGAGATTACATTACACAGAAATATTACATTGTTCCTGTATAATAATGGATGAAAACGAGTTGCCAGAACTCCAGATGGGTGTGACAACACCTTGTCTGAGGACACGGTCACGGATCAAAGCGGAGGATGAATGGCCATGGAAGTATCGCCAGTGGTCCAATTAGATGTGTAAGATTTTTTCATTTATACAAAGCCCTCAGATCCTCACATCTGGATGAATGTTACGGCACATGTTGGATGAAAACACATGGTTTAGGACAAGGGGACACAAGGAGGGTTGAGACAACAGCAGATGAAAGGGGATGAAAAATAGGCTGGAGTCAAAGGAAGAAACCAATGTACAGTATATGTTTCCATAAAATTGAATCCCAGCCAAAAAGATTGTTAGTTGTTAAATCTTAATGATCTTTGTCTCTCAAGTAAGGAGCTACGTGGCAGAGGTACAAAGACACGTTCTCCTCTTAAAAGTGTTAATCTTCTGTTTTTGTCCAAAGAAATATCTGATCTTGACCATGCCGACTCGTATTGCTGCAGTGTCACTAGAGAGGTATTTTCTAATTCTTCTACTGAAGTGGGAGATGTCTGTGCGCATCCCTATAATCTGAGATTCGAATGTTTCCAGACAAAAGCGTTACTTCAATTTCAATTTGAAAGCCTTGACATCATGCATGGCCAAATGTGCAGTTCTCGGATGTAAACCGGTTGTAAAGCATGGATCTACCCAAAAATCTAATTATGCTGCTAAATTGAAACTTATTTTCAGACACTGGGCTCCCATTGGGCTTACAGGCCTACAATCCTAGAGGGACTCTAATGCATTTTAGTTTGGTTTTGATTTTCACAACCACTAAAGCTGTGTCACCCGCTGCCAGTTACTGGCTAACAAACCATAAATATATGACAAATGCTAACTACACTTAGCCTGCCGTTGTTAAACAACAGAAGTCATGGATTTTGGTGCACAACAGACTTGTAATCTGACTGACTCTCAAACATGTATGGCCGATCCTCAGATGTTTCACGCGGCCATCTTGATGGGCGCTGCTCTTTTCCTGGTCAACCCATTGCAAATGGCAGTGGTGGCAAGGCCTCGGATATTAGCATAACTGAATATTCATAGATCCAGAATTTCTCAGCCAGGGAGAACGAGCTGACATTCTTCCAAGCCCCTTTCAGACTTTTTTTTCCTTTGGAGTAAAACCATGTTTAACAGAGTATTTCTACACACTTAAAGAATAAATCGGCAGGGGATCTATGGGAAAGAGACGGGGGATGAAAGGAGAGGGAAGGCAGAGGAGATTCAAGGGTATAAGAGAGGCATAGGTGTAAGATGAGGGAAAATAGGCAAATTGGCAATAGGCAAAAAACAACAAAAATGTCACCAACAATATAGGGTTCAATGCTGAAGACTTATTACAATCTTGTATTTCATTGGTGGATGAAGAGCACTAATGTGGTTTGATACTGTACACTGGTATGGAAGTTTATGGAAATACCCTAATTGGGTATGCTTGCCCTTGGCAATTTTTGATTATTATTACTGCCTATACAGGTCCGCTAATGTGTCTGTTGTGAAGACCTACAAAAAACCCCAGGCTTCTTGGATGTGAGGACGAGCACGCACGCTGAACTCATTCAAATTCCCAGCGTGTTGTGATGGGCTCCGAAAAAAACACTCCCTGGTGATTAGCCTCTGATGCTAACACTTAAGTTGTCACCGGGCGCGCCCGATAGAATGTTAAGTGGATCTCCAATGGTCAGGCCCTATGCATGAGACTCTTGTATGTATGTATGTATGTAGCATGCGTGTGTGTATACGTGTGTGTGTAATGCGCGATGTATGCATTCACGTATGGCCTTACGGCTGAAGATGACGTTAGCTCACCGAGACTTCTTCGAGTGCTGCCATCTGACGGTTGTTCAGGTCTGCCCGCTGTCACAGCCCGTTATTTTCTTCTTAAGAATGATGTAGAGGTCAAAGTGGAGACACTGGTCCCATATTCAGTTTATAAATACACACACTTTTTACTTTCGCCATCCGTTGACTTTGACCACTTGCTTCAACTTTACAGCTAATTTACTATTCAGCTGATCATCCCTCCCTGCAAGGTATGCTGGGTAATGAAGACTGCCACTTATCATTTAGCAACACATGGAGCGTGACATCACAGGTCCTTCTGCGATGACCCACCGCATGGCATTTTTTCATTTTTCCCTTGACAACTACATTTTCCTCTCCTCCTTCCCCTGTACGTGACGTGTCTCTCTCTTTTCTCTCTTCCTTGGTTTCCACCAACCAGACTATTTTATCTTTGTTGTCCTTTTTTGTTTAATATGTTTTCTGATGTGCAACTGTTTTATGAAAGGTTTGTGTAGATTTCTGTGTACAGCCCTTGAACCAGCAGGCTGAGACAACGCTTTGACGCTGTTTTTGCTGTGGAGGGGCTGTGTTTTTCTTTGCTCAAGGTGTCTCTCTACCCCTCTCTCTCGCTTTCTTCTCACTGCCCCCAAACCGAATCTCATCACCAGCTCAAATGGCAGCGATAGACCAGAGTAATTCATCACCGTTTCATCTCCTCTATTCAGCCATATAAATCTCCAGCTCTGCTATCGACTGAGAAGCCTCAGATGTTTATCTGTCCCATCAGTCTGGCCAGGACTAAACATTTAATTTAATTCTGCCTTTCTCTGTGACTGTTATGGTCCACTGACACTCCAGCCATGCAATACACACCACCTGACGCAAGAATTGGCCTACGTTGGACTTTGAACCTCTAGGTTTTGAAGTTATAAATGGCAAAAGCACTTTCTCAGGTCTATAAGAAACTGACCCTGAGGGTGTATATGAGCCATTGGTCTAAACACTCCCGTTAATGTGCTGGTCTCAGATCAGTTCTCAGAGTGCTGGACATTCTCTCCTCATCCCTTCTTTCAGAGGTGCTCCACTCCTGTCATCACAAAGTCACCCCAGGCAACTAGACACCTGTAAAGAGACAACCTTGGAAAAGAACTGGGCAACAAACGTGTATCCCAGGTGAGAAGTCTTAGCTCTTGTTTCAGCCCTGTTTGCCCTCCCCCCTTTCCTTCCTCCTCCTCTTCCTCCTTCGACTCCAATCTATTCTCCATCTGCCTGTCTGTGTGGGAGAAGAAAAATCGATAGAAGATGGAGAGGAGGGTGGTGGAAAGTGGAGTTGATATCGCCATAATGCATCATCATTAGATTATGGTTGGAAAGGCCGGAACTGTATTTCAGCCAGGAATAATTTTCCTCCATAATTGAGATTCAGTGTTTTTAGCTCCTTGCTAATGGGGTTGTCAGGGTTAGAGTCCATCAACAGAAAAAACCCCAGAGAGGAAGCAGAAATGTAGAAACTAAATACAGTTTGTGTGGTGTATGTGTAAGAGTTAAATAGCCGGTCATGTCATGGCTAGCATCCACAGCTAAGTTAACTATGCCTATACATAATGTGTGTGAGAAGTGCTTGTGTCCTTGGGTTGATTGCATGGGGTAGGAGGGAAGAGTGACATGCTGGGAGCAAGAGGGTGGGGGACAGAGGGAGAGGAAGAGTAGGTAGGGGACAGGGGGGGAGAGAGGGTGAGGGATAAAGGGAGGGGGAGAGAGGGTGGGAGAGAGAGGGTGGGAGAGAAAGGGTGGGGGAGGGTGCAGGGAACAGTCACAGCTACAGGCAACCATTTAAGTCCATGCCAATCACAACGTAACTCATTCAAATTAATTAAACCGATTCGCATCTCCAAAAGGGCATGTTTAAACTTGCAGGTAATGGTGTCTCCCCCGCCTCCCCAAGAATGCCGCACTCTCCTTGCACTCTTCCTCTGATCCAGATCAAAGATCACAAAAATCCAACAACAGCAACGGTACACCCCTGGCAGTGTGGCTGTGAGGCCAGAAGCTCCCGGCATTATTGGTGGCCCTGGGAGTCTGGAGGTCCAGGGTCCTGCGTCCTGCGGAGGTGGGACAGTGTGGAGCTCAAAGCCGGTAGGTAATGAGGAGACCTGCAGGGTCCTCTCTGTCTGGGTTGGTGCACTAACAAGCATGGACTGGACGCCATGGGGACAAGACACTGTGGGAGACCGACTCTGGTAGAACAACAACTCGCAGAAACACATGCACACAGACACACACAGGCATACGCATGTATACATACACACAAGGTGGATATAAGGTGAGACAAGCTCACCCGCATGTATTAGACACACATGCAAGCAAATATGACAGACACTCTCTGACAAAACAGGAACATTGTGGTCATGAGTATGACTGTATTTAGGTCTTAATTACTTGACAGGATGTGCATAGATGCACTTGTATAATTTTACATCGAAGATAGAGACCGTGGTCATGTCTCTCGCAGGAGATAAACTGAACCGTCAGTAGAGGGCGCTCTTCCTCCTCTTCCTCTCAGTCCTCCTGCATCTTGACTCTTCTTCACACAATGAAAAATGGGCAAAGGCAGGTAAATTTCACATATTTACGTTCTATTCAGTTAGCATACACTTTTATCCCAAATCATGTACAAATGGTCTGTACAAAAATTACAGGAGAAGAAGAAGGATCAGAATCGCAGTATTCCGGTGGTCAGCATCAAAGAACGTTAAGTATTAACTGACCGCATCACAACGTGACCACATCTTAGCTACCTGGCACGGTGAACAAAATGTATATATTTTAGTCCAATTGTAACATCTCGATTGGTTTGCTTAATTACAACAACATTTTTATTGAAGGACCTAATTAATGCATGGTTAATGAAAAAATCTTTACTTCTATAATGAGATCTTGCTTAAATGCAGCCTCGTGACAACATCTCAATTAACGAAGGGTAGGATTCAGTGTAGCCAAATTTCCCTTGTGTCATCTAGAACTGATGTCTGGTGCAACCTGATGCACCTATTTGTTTGCACTCAAATATTCAAATAAAGCCTCTTTAGTATATTGACTATAGAACACATCTTTACTTAAATGTTTATGTCCAGTTCAGTAACCCTGACAACTTATAGTTCTATTCAGTGTATGTATCTGTTCGTGTGTAGTAGCCCGTGTGTGCGCATGTGGGAGTGGATTCATCCTCACCTGATTTGTGCAAATGTGTTCCTGCTTCAAAGCGTTTCAGCTTTTCAGCAGACACGCTGTCTCCTCTCTCTTCCTGTGTCTTCTGTCCATCTGTCCCCTCAGGACACCTACTCAGCTGACAATGCAGATCTCCCACTCTGGTCCTGCATAGCAATTGATCTGTTTTGGAGAGCAACTGTGAGAGCAGGGCCCGATTATGGTTGAAGCCTGGCGCCACTCCCCTGTGGCTGCCAGCCTCTACACAAACCAAACCTGAGAGAGACCCTGTCCAACGTGGACAGAGCTTTGGCCCTGCCCATGAATGGGAGTGGAGGTGGTACCTCACCTGGCCCAGCACCACAAGAACAGGGAGAAAGAACACTGTGGGAGAGAGAGCAGGGTAGGGTGGTCTAGCACAGGTGGTTCAACCACATTAGTACCTCCCAGAACGTCCTCACGTTAACCGGGTTGGCCCGAACTGCCGTGATTCACGCAAAAACGAACAACTTAAGGGGCTTGTGTGGTCGTCCACTTGTGTCGCAAGGACAAGATGCCTTCTTTTCCCTTCTTCAAAGTGCTCAGGCAGGATTAAATGGCTGACCGTTCAGTCCGACACTATAAAATTCTCTTCTCCTGGAACATCAGCTGTTTTCCCATGCAATTGGGTAGCTGTTGACTTGCGGATTATATCCACCCGCCTCCCCCTGCAAGTCATCTCTTTTATCAGAGAGCAAATGCATGGTGTTTGCCCTTCTACAGCTGCCATTTGATTCATTGACAAACGATTTACCTGCAAATGTCATGTACCCTCAGGGCTCGGACTGGTGGTGTGTGTGTGTGTGCTTAGTGGGAGACTGTGTGCACAGAGTGAGTATGTGTCACCGTCCTAGCATGTTTCGTTTTGTTTGATTGTTGTTCGTTCAAACCACATATCCACAATGAATAATCCTAGGATGGCAAAATGCTAAGTAGAAAAATAAATACAAGAACCATCTATTGGGCTTAATCATGTAAAGTGGGTTAGCGACCAGCAGTCATTCAGCAATTAAGAAGTTGTCTTCCAAACAAAATGTGACTCAATTTGGTTTAGTGATTGAGCTCGCCAGCATAACAAATAAAACATTTCTTATGTAGAACAGCCACTGAGGACAATCACCGGTATTGATTGGAGACAAAGGATGGCTTATGCCCGCCGGGGCGTTGGGAAGAGGAGAGAGGGGAGAGGGGGGGGGGGGACCAGATCCCCCACTGAGCTGGAGAGTAAATTGCTGTAATGACTTCTCCCATGGAGTTGTATTGGCTAGCTGGAGCATGTGTTGTGTGTGCATGTGTGGTGCGGGGGTGGGGCAGGAGGTGGGGGTGGGGGAGGAAACCTGTTATTGCTAGATAAAAGCTTTTGTTGTTTGTTGCCGAGGAGGACTGGCCAGCCCCTCTCAGCACAGATGGGGCGAGGTGTCTGTGAGAGGGGACAGTGGTGGTTGGGTGGAGGCGGGGAGGTGGTTTCGTGTGTTGCTTTTCCAGCGTGATTGGAACTGGAACTGCACACATGGGTGAGCTCTTGAACAGATTGACTACTCACACACACGCACGCGCGCATACGCAGTGGCGCACACACACAAACAAAGTTAAATGGGCCTGCCAACCAACCAGTCAGCAGAGATTCTCCATTGTGCACCTTTTGAGAGATGATGTCGCCCTTTTGCACTAATGCTAGCTGAACAGCAGCTGGCATTGCCTACAGACCCAACACACAGAGGGCACAGTGATCCCAAGCTCTATGGAGCATGCAGGTGCTGTGATCAGAAAGAGGTAGACCCCTGTGTCCAGGACAAGAACAGAGGAATATAGGAGAAGGGATGAAAAATGGAGAGAGGGTGAAAGTGAAGGAATAAGTATAAGG
Source organism: Plecoglossus altivelis (assembly GCA_036571765.1). Taxonomy (NCBI): domain Eukaryota; kingdom Metazoa; phylum Chordata; class Actinopteri; order Osmeriformes; family Plecoglossidae; genus Plecoglossus; species Plecoglossus altivelis. Next base: position 10,629,552 of record BROE01000018.1, read on the forward strand.
GATTGAAAAGAGTAAGGAGAAGGGAGAGAGAGAGAGACAGACAGACAGAGAGAGAGAGAGAGAGAGAGAGAGAGAGAGAGAGAGAGAGAGAGAGAAAGAGGGTTCTGGCAACCCACATGCAGACTCTAATGTATCATATTGATTTCATCCTCTCTCATCCCTTCTTCCTGCCAGTCTGGTACCTCCCAGCCTCATCCCTGACCTTTCCCCTACTTCCTGCCAGTCTGGTACCTCCCAGTCTCATCCCTACTTCTTCACCCATTTCTCCCAGCCACAGCTCAGTTGTAAGAGCTGGGCTCCTATGCCATGATGAATCTCCCCTGTTATTGGCTCCAAATTGCCTCTCCATTTTCATTTGCCCCTTTGATTAGTCACCTCCAGCAGCGGGCTGCTCCCACTCTCCGCTCGGAGGAGAAGAGGCGGGACATCGATTCAGGGAGCACTGCAGGTGTTTCTTTACCCTTTCTTCTTCCTTTTCATCTTGCTGGATTTTCTCTCTTTTTCTTGGCCGCTCTTCCTCTCTCTGTCTCTCTCTTTCTCTCTCTCTCTCTCTCTCTCTCTCTCCCTTGTCTCTCCCTTGCCTCCCTACCTTCACTCCTCATCTCCTTCGCCCAAAGTCTCTCTCCATCCCACTCCTTTCCCGTGCCTCTCTTGACTCTGTATGTGTTCTCTGGATCCATGGTCTCTCCCTCTCCTCTCCTCTCCCTCTCCTCCCTCCTTGGCAGGAGAAGTCGGCCAGTTAGCAGCCAGAGGAGCAAGCTGCTCTAAGACCTAATTAGAGCGAGTGTGTGTGCACATGTGTGCTGCTTCAGTGCTGCTTCACACCTCAGAGTCCTCCATGCAGTCAGAGAGGAGGTGTCTGACTAGCCTCTGAGCCCGACACCACCAACGTGACAATGCTGAACCCAACGGCGTGAACTTGTTGTCGACAAGATAGAGGAGGGAACATATTTCAAAACCGCAGGGGAAAGTGGTGTATCCTTAAATGGAGATGACGGTTGCTGCTAAGAAACGTTTTAGGAGGTGGTGGGGGCATTATTAAAAGATGTGGACCAGATATTGTGTAAGATGAATTCATCATCAAAGGTCCACATGGAATACACCAAAGAAGAGTGGAGCTTGTCTTCAGCTGAGCTGTCCCTCAGTGACTCTCTCTCTCTCCTCTGTCACCTCTGCTTTTAGCCTGTCTCCTGGACTCTATTTATATCTGTGTGTGTGTGTGTGCATGTCCAAAACCTGGGAAGGATGATGGATTGATGTGATGCTATGAACCCATAGAAGATTGTCACGACTGCATGGCTCAAAGCTTTGAGTGTGTGTTTGCATGTGAATACCTCTTTTGATGCCAGCATATGTTTTTGTCTAAAAAGTCAGAGCAGGTTAATTAAAATGGATTCTTGGCTTTCTGTGTTTGCTTGCATGCTCTGTGCAGAAATCGGTGGGGACGTTCGTGCACGTGTGTCTTTAGTGTGTGGGCGAAAGTGGACGTCATTTCAGACAGGAAAACAAAATCAATACAAGTTTAAGTACAAGGAGCGAAATCAATGGCTTAATTTGTCTGTAGGTAGGAGGGGGAGAAATAGCCTGACCTGCTTTTTGGGCCACGTGTGCATGTGTGGGTGTGTGTGTGTGCCTGTGTGTTTGTGTGGAATAGCTGAAGGCTGTCCCATGATTGATTGGACAGGAAGCCACACAGGGGTTAAATGACAGGAACAAGGACTGTCACTGCCACCTCAGCAGCCTGAGGACCAGCTGACCGTGTACCACTTCTGCCAGTAGGCTACACGCTCACACACACACACGCGCACGCGCGCACACACACACACATTGCCCGCACAAGCACACTCATGCAGTACCCACAGAAATACACACGGATACACAAAAACACACACACATCCACGCCGCCGTACACGTCTCTGTGCTTTTGAGATAAACTTGGATCGCGTTTACTATACTTCACTGACAATAATTTTAATTGGATTTTTTTTTCATTACTGCAGCAGTGCTGCATTAGCCTGTGTCTTATTTGGTCGCGCTTTGAAGCGGATCTCTGGCTGGTCCCTGGGGTCCTCCAGAGCCCAGCTCCCACGGCGATGTTGGGTAATGTAGTCATTATTGCCTTAAAAAAAGTGTGCAGTGAGTGTTCTCAGAGGTATGCATTTACGTGTGTTTGTGTGAGTTTCCTGACACTAAAATGGGGTTTCTGACACTAAAATGTGTCATGCGTATTTGCGTGCGTGTGTGTATATGTCCCTCTGTGTATCAATGTCTCTCTACGCGAATGCATGTGTCTGTGTTTTTTACTATGAACCTAGCCTCTGAGCTGTGCAGACTGGTGTTAGAGGCAGAGATCCTTAAATCCTTTACTTACAGTGTTTTTCATCTGCTTACGCACAAGTACCTTGTCACACAGTTTCTGAAACCTGACACTCAATCACCAGAACCACACACCAAATCTGCAAAAATATACACTTATTCTTAGCCTTTGACTCAGTTTTCAATGTCAAAATACACTTTCTGCAAAACACAACTCAGGATTCTTTATGTGACACACGGACATCTAACAGGAAGCATCTTGATTTCTTTTCCAAACACAACCAGTCAAAAAGTCACATTAGTTCATCAGTACCTCACATTAACCAATCAATTCTTTAGAATAGGGTCTCGAAATAGGCTCATATGAGTTGATTTACAGTTGCAGGTATGAGTTGAGCCCTTACTGTAGAAATGATAGCAAGTACCTACTACCTAAGTAGTATCTACTGTCATGTACACATCATATCTGTTTCAGTGAATGGTATAAGATACAAATACATATAATTTTACCACCCATGGATCCAGTGACAGTGATCCATTGCTTGATTGGTCCCAATCTAATGGACTGCTGTATCATACTGTGCAACAGTAGAGTGATTGCAAGACAAGATAGTCTTACAATATTGTAGCAATACTACATATTACTGATACATGTTCTGACACATACGTGAAAAGTAACTACTATCATAACCTGTTTTAGTGTCACTCTGGTCACCGGACCTCCCATGACCTTTAGTCTTTGTCACTATGACATACAAAAGGCGGTCCATTGCAGTAGCGCAGGTAAGGTATTGTGGGAATACACATCTACAATCTATTGTTTTCAGCCATATGTCACAATGACAGCTATTTGGCGAATTGGCGCATTTATTTAACGTAAATGGATGCGCATGAGGTGGTCCTATGATTGGATGATGACAGGTGTTGGTGATCATTCTTAAGTGTCGTGATCACCACCGCCGCTGTCGCTGTCGTATCAGTCAGTGGTTAGATCAGCGTAGCATTTCCACCATTTGTCACGCTGAGGAATAAGGGGTAACTTGTTCTGCTGTTTACAATTAATGGATGAGGCACAAGCATACTGAGAGGCCAGTGAAAAAATATAATTATCATTAAATTACTATGAAAAGACACCCCAAAACTAAAGTAATAAGCCTGGAAAAAGTTGTTGAGTAGACAGTACAGATATTTGCGTAAAAAATGGAAGGAGTGAAAGTAAAATGTAACATATTGTAAAGAACTAAAACCAGAAAAATAACCTTACTGTAAGCAAATTTAAAAAATATGTGTTGCTCCCCATCTCTGATTAGAAGCTTCATTTAGTAGCCTTGTGTCCTCCAGCTATGTAACTAATGAGTAAATTGGCTGGAAATTCAAACTTTGGAGTGTTCATGTATGGAGAACTAAATGTGTATTGAGAGTATGTGAATGTGTGTGCATGTGCATGTGCATGTGTGTGTGTGTGTGTGTGTGTGTGTGCATATCCCACATGTCCTAAGACCCTGTGAGAATGGACAAAGCCCATCATCATCATCATCACACGTCCGCTTCTGAAGCAGAGGTCCTGGAGACCTTGTGGATGACGGTCCATCAGTAGGCCCAGGATGTCGACTCCTGGCTCCCTAAAGGAGACCCTAAACCTACCAGGCAGATGTGCAGGAGCGTGTCTTTTAGATCACAACAATATTATTCAACCAGGCTTAATACAGAAAGACATGTATCAACATGCTCAGCTATTGTAACTGAATCCTATCCCCTAGCTAACCTATCCATCTCAGTCGCACTACTTCCATTGGTGAACAATGGTAGTTCCATGACTAAACTATTAACTATGTAGTCGCGTCAGGTCCTACGAGGTGTAGCCTCTGTCAGGCCCTCAGAAAGGATGAGGCGACAGGCCCTTTGAAGACTGGCACGGCAGACTGGCACTACCGCAGTGATGTACCAGGGGTATAGTGTGAGCCATCTGCGCTCAGCACTCGCTATAGAGGCAGAACTTGGCATTCAGGCCGCTACAGACACAGCAGACCACTCTGCATTCAAACTGGGAGAGAGACATTCTTGCTGTGCAGGGGATTGAGATACAGTTCCCCTATAAAATAAGCCAGCCAACACGCATGGAGCAAAATACGTCTTTGTGGTCGTATGCCCATACATTAGAATGCTTCAGCCTGGATGTTACAGAATGAAAATGCTCTGGGAGCACTAATGAATGTAGTCTGGGTTCTTATATAAGCCATTTCACAAAGCCCTTGTATGAAACTATCACCCACATATCTCCCTTGACTAGTCCCGTGGTCTTTAACACGAACAGCGACAGCCTACCCACGAGTCCAAAGTCACGAACGGGACTCCATCTCGCAGCGGCTGTTTGAGCTACGCCTCGCCTCAGGTATCCACTCTGCCATATCTGCCTGCTCCCTGGATCTCTCTGCATTTCCTCGTGTCGTCTCCCTGGATTTCTCCATCCATCTGTCTCCCCTGGCCTGTCGCCGACCGGGAGATAAATCCAGGCTAAAGACTGAGAGGATGGACGCGAATGGTGGCGGTGGCTCTCTCGTCCTTGTGCAGCTCTTTAATAGAGTCATAAATACATGAAGACGTCAAGGGCTTCCTGGCAGTGGTTGCGCCTAGCTTCAGGGCTGCCATACATCCACGCTATGCGGCTAGCCAGCGAGCTAGCTTGCCAGGCCCCTTGGGGAATGCAACGCTGCTTGAAGCACCTGATTGGTGATGGAAGGGTCTGTTTATGATAGGTGGGGATTTGATGGTTGTTCCTCTGTTGAGGAGGTACGTGCAGTCACACATCGGTACACGTGTAGGATGACACTCCAATGACACTTGAAGAAACACAGAGATAGGGTTGTGAAAATACACACGTGTTTACAACACAGACATGTGCTCACACACACACACACACACACACACACACACACACTAATCAGTCATGTAAATTGCTTTTAGCAGAGCAGCCTTAACAGTGAAATTGATGCCTAAAGATCAGAGAAAATTGGATGTGAAAAGCAAAAATGATTGCAGGTAATTCTTGACATGAATGTGCATTAAGGTAAGATGTCGGCCTAATAAAAACAGGCAATAACAGGAGCTGGGACCAAACTTGATTAAGCCTCCACCGCAGCTGCACAAGCTTATGCTCTGGGTAGGCCATGGAGAAGTGTCTTTGAAAGCTAGCCGGCATTGTGAGGTAAGCTAAGCTAACTAGATAGGCTCAAAAGAACAGTCACCAACGCCAAGCTAAGGAGCTGCTATACCTGCTGTTGGTGAGGAAGCTCACCCTCGACAGATGGAGAATGTCCCCCCTCTCTACCGTCACCTCTCTTTGATCTGTCACCTGTGTCACTCAGCTCGGTCCTCTCCCAGATGTTGCTGGGCTGGGCGAGAGCTCGGCCGCTCTCGGGCCTCCAGCTGCCAGCAAGGCAGAAGACGATGAGGAAGTGAAGTCTAGGAACTGAATGACCACCTACAGTACCTATTGATGTAGTTTTGCCTGAACACTATCTCAAGAGGAGGTTTTCAGCGCTGCAAGTATGGGTCCCTCCAAACCTCTCACTTCAGTCCAGTCATGCTCATAGCTGTGAATCATCTCTTCCTCGCATTCATGGCTGCCTAAACAGCATGACATTCAATGACAGTTTGAGAGCTGTTTAAACCTGTTATTTTGGAGGAAGGCGGATATCACAGAGTGCAAAATCTGTCATCGCACAGGTTAATTATTGGATAAGGTTAACAGCACAGGACTAAACAGAGAGTCAGATAATGAAGCAGATGGATGAACACACAGAGAGAGAGAGAGAGAGAGAGAGAGAGAGAGAGAGGGAGAGAGAGAGAGAGAGAGAGAGGGAGGCATGGAGTATGTTATATATCATCGTAATAGAGTAAACACATAGTATAGTCTCCTGTGTTAGCCCTTCTTTTCACTCTAACTTCTCTCATTCCTACCTACTTTGCTTCCTCGTAGCTTTCCTTCCTGCCTTCCTTCCTTCCTTCCTTTGCATGCGTTAATTCACTCTTTGAATCATTCCTTACGGTAAAATGCACAGTCAAATGGTACAGTAGAAATAAAGAGCAAGTTGCAGCCAAAATGTTTCCTCCTGAAGCAGAGGAGAGAAGGAGTTAGTAAGCATGTGTTGGGTCCACAGAGAAGAACCTGAAGAAGAGGAGAGAAGGAGTTAGTAAGCATGTGTTGGGTCTACAGAGAAGGAACTGAAGAAGAGGAGAGAGGAGTTAGTAAGCATGTGTTGGGTCCACAGAGAAGAACCTGAAGAAGAGGAGAGAGGAGTTAGTAAGCATGTGTTGGGTCCACAGAGAAGAACCTGAAGAAGAGGAGAGGAGGAGTTAGTAAGCATGTGTTGGGTCCACAGAGAAGGACCTGAAGAAGAGGAGAGAAGGAGTTAGTAAGCATGTGTTGGGTCCACAAAGAAGGACCTGAAGAAGAGGAGAGAGGAGTTAGTAAGCATTTGTTGGGTCCACAGAGAAGAACCTGAAGAAGAGGAGAGAAGGAGTTAGTAAGCATGTGTTGGGTCCACAGAGAAGGACCTGAAGAAAAGGAGAGAAGGAGTTAGTAAGCATGTGTTGGGTCCACAGAGAAGGACCTGAAGAAGAGGAGAGAAGGAGTTAGTAAGCATGCGTTGGGTCCACAGAGAAGAACCTGAAGAAGAGGAGAGAAGATCAACAGACGGATGAGTGTGTCTGGGCTGTTTAGACAGGGTGTCATTGCAACCTACTGGCCCATCCCAGCCCACGCTGTGTGAGACAGACGCCGCTCGCTTTTATCTCCCTCCCTCCGTCTCTCCATTCCGTCTCTCCTCCGCCGCACACGTGCTCAATCGCACACTGGCACACACGATATCCATGCACGCTCACTTTTGTCACCCTTTTTTTTTCTCCCTCTTCATCTCTCTCTGCCTTACATTCCTGCTCTCCTCTCAGCTTCTGTCAAATTCATGTATTTAAGTAGGTCTCAAGCTTTCAGTTATAACATCAGTTATAACACTAATTAAAGCTTGTTGCACCAGACGCAGGAATGTCATTCTATGAACAGTCAATGCAAAGCTAATGCTGTCATTCTGTACAAACAAACAGAACTGCATATAGGTCTACAAATGAACAGCACCACCTGTAGGCCAAAAGAGAATGACAGGTCAGTGAACACACACAGATACACACACATACATACATGTATGGAGCAGATGATACTCTTATTTGATTGGCCTACTGCTCCCAGCTGCCCTCCTCCTCTCAAACATTGAGCATGATTGACCTCTGACATCACAGCTGGACCCAGGAGGCAGTAATGTGTGTTTGTGTGTGTGTTTGTGTGTGTGTGTGTGTGTCGGGGGGGGGGGGAAGTGTGTTATATGGAATACTTAATCAGCACAGGTAAGTGATTTAGGTCTGAGCTAAAAGCCAAATGGCTCGGCCCCCACGGATACCTCCTGCAGTCACAAATACGCCCATGAATATTCACCGCCTCCCCATCCCCTCCCCCAAGCCAATGATTAAACTGGCTGTTGTGTAGAGACTTAAAGATATACGCCATATGCTTCGAAAGGTCATCGCCGTCTGCATGATTCCATTTAATGAGCAAAGCCTGTTGCTGGTGTGACGCTCAAGTGCATGTGTCATCTCGCTCACCCACCATGCGTGTGCTGCGTCTGGCCGATGAGGCATATTCTGCAGGGAATAACAATAACAAATAAATATGTTTTTGAAAAAAAATGTTTTTGTTATTCATGTGCAATACCAGTCAAACGTTTGGACACACCCTCCCATTCAAATGAATGGGACACTGTGTCCAAACGTTTGACTGGTAGTGTATGCTGTTATTATTAATGAACCATATGGGGTCTTATTTCAATTCAGAAATATAACTATGAATGCTAATGCATGTGATGATCTCATCCTTGGAATGCAGGATGACTCAGTGCTGCACCATCCCCAGCACCTCTGTATTGTCGTGTGTATGCGTGTGTATGTGTGTATGTGTGTGTGTGTGTGTGTATGTGTGTGTATGTGTGTGTGTGTGTGTGTGTGTGTGTTGATGGTGGATTCATAAATTGCACACTCCCTGCATCATGTTGTATGTGTGTAGCTTTGCTTGAGTTCTGCGCCAGGGAGCACTTTCCCTCAGACAGAACCACTCCATCATATCCTATTTTCGTACTTACAGCAATCAAAACATGGTCAAATGAATAGGTTGATGTGACTTGACTAAAATGAAACATTCATTCGGTGGTTTGAATCCTGATGATACCTAACCGGCAAAGATATTTCTTTCCAGTTGAAAGAGGCCTGCGTATTCAGTCACTATCATTATCTAAGCTAACCCTTTTCCCATCCCTTCCTCCCTGCTCCCCTCCACCCTGCTCCTCTCCTCCCCCCTCCCCTCCGCCCTGCTCCTCTCCTCCCCTCTCCCTCCTCCTTTCCTCACCCAGCACTGTTTGATGATCAAGGGCGCCATGCTAGACGGCACTTCATTCGTTTTCGAACGTTGTGATTGTTTGACCTTTAAGTTGAAAGAGGTCAGGGGATAAAATCCTTTTCCACGGGGCCTCACATTTTAATGATGGTGCTGCCCAGATTAAGAACCTCTTACTAATAATGACGATGTCCTAAAATCAACAGCAGGTCCTGTTTACCATAGAACATGGTCAGATAATCTCAAGATGTTTACGTAAACCATTAAGTACTAGAAGGCTAAACGTCATGTCTCATTTATACTCTGTTGAACTCTGAAAGGTTGAGACAAGATGATGAAAAAAACTATTAAATAATTGAGAAAACAGCCACAATTAACAAACCTGGTTTTATACACATGATGCACTATTATAATTCAATGACAGTAGCTTGTTCTCTGAGTTCCTTTTCATTAAGTTACTCCATCATTATGAAAAGATAAATCAGACCACCTTGAAAACTGCAGCACTCATGCCCACCAGCGAGTGATCCTTTCCATGGCATACAACTGGGATGTATATAAATATCTGTCATCAACACATTTATGTTTTCACAGAATCAATTAATGAAACAATTATTAGCACCCATGGAAATGATTTTTTCACCTCTCCCTCGCTCCCCTCCCCCTGTCTCTGATTGCTTACCTTACTCTGCGCAATAACCATAAAACCAAATGTACATCGCAAGCATAATTCAACTGTCAACTCCTCATCCAAGATTCTCTGACCAGAACCACACATTAATTTATTCTCTTACTAATCCAAGGATGACAAAGAGACTCTCAAACAGATGGATTGATGGTACCTTTGGTCAGCTACCATGATGCCTTTTAAAAGAATTGATCAGCATCGTAAATGACATATACTATTCTAAACAACAACTATTACACTTTGGGTGTAGATGGCAATGTTTTACATTTGCGAGTCTTCAAAAACCATCAATTCATCAACAGTTTCCTTTTCAATCTCCCTCGCTCCCTCCTTTTATGTTTAGAGCACCTGATATTATCACAATCCGACTTGTACTTATTCAGTCATTGTCTTCGGATGTCATGGGTGAGAGTTATGAATGTGCATGACCTTGGGCCAACACCTGTGTGCGGGTGTGTAGTCCGACTCTCCTCCCTGTGGAGAGGTCGGCTGGTCTTGCTGAGGTCAGTCTCACCTCCCTCTGCCCAGGTGACCTGGCCTAAGGTCTGTTGCTAGGATACAGGCTTAGCCATTTGATGGAGAGCTGAAGGGGGGATGGGTGTTATAAGAACAAGGTGCGAATGAACGGAAGGAGGGAGGGAGCAAGAGAGTAAGAACGTGAGAGGGCGAGAGAGACAAGGAGATCAAATAAAAAGACGAACTGAGGGTGAGAAAGAAGGGAGGAAAGGAATGTATAAAGGGAGACTACAGTGAGAATTATTATGTATGGAGAAATTAGCAGAGAGACCGAGGGAGAGAGAGAGAGAGAGAGAGAGAGAGAGAGAGAGAGAGAGAGAGAGAGAGAGAGAGAGGAAAAGCAGTCCAGGGCATGTTAACACTAAGTCAAACACACACACACACATCTTCTAGGTTGCAACAGCATCCTGTTTGCTTGTCTAACCTTCCTGCCCTTTCTATAAGCCTGAACAAGCAAAGGTGGAATAGTAGGGATGAGGCGGAGATGATATTACTCAGTCTGTGAGTGTGTGTGTGTGTGTGTGTGTCGCCTGTGTTGTCGTCACTCAAGAATAGTGAAATATGAAAAATATAGAACTTGTGTGGGCATCTTAGGTATACAGTTAGAATTGCATCAAGTTCATTATGAATTTTGAGCTCGTACAAGAAGGAGAAGCCATTCAAAGGGGTATGTGTTTATTCTGAGATCTGTGGGGATGAGCTTGTGATCCCCAGTCATCCCACTGATGTAACACCTTTTTGGAATGTGCTTCGCCATAAACCGACATTTGCTCTGCGACTTAATTGAATCGAGGTGAGAGCTGGACGGCTAAAACACACAATAATTCCCATGTGGTGTGTGTGTATTTAAGGTGCATACTGTGCAGCGTACAACTTCCAGTAAAGGGGATATTAATCCATCAAAGTACCTGTCGTCTTGGCAACTAATTAAATTGCCCACTACAATATACACCTTTGTTTATGTGAGCACACAAACACACACGCTCTCGTTCTACGTGATGCAGTGTTGTAGCGACTGCCCTTGAGTGATTACTACGGTGGTGACGGGGAAAGGGTTTGCTGTTGAGGGCAAGGGATGAGGGAGGGAAAGTATTTATGCTTTGTATTGAATTAAAAATGAACTGATAAGGTGTTTGTGTGTATGTGTGTGTCTGGGAAGGGCTGGTATGTTCATGATACTGTGTGTTTGCAGTCAGTCCTGGTCTTGATACGTGTACCTGGAGTCTACTGCTGGACACAACAGCATGCTGATCTGCTGAACAGCAAATCACCTCACCTTCCTGTTTGCTTAGAAAAGTTGTTTTCCAAGAAACGGTCCTGTCCTTCATAATCATGCGCTCATCGAACTAAATCCACCACCCATGCATTCTGTATGTTTTTAATTGGATGCAACTCTTTAAGCAAACAAAGCTGACACGAACAAGGTCTGTTCTAGTTCGAAAGGGGATGATGGTACTTGTTTTCGTCACTCTGTATGCTTCTCCATCTTTCTCTGTCTTCCATCACTTCCTCTGCCTTATTTGCAACTTATTTGTTCATGGAGAGTCAGCGGTGGTGCATTTGTGCGGCTGCTAATGAGTTTGCCTTGACTTGAGAGTGTCAGAGCACGTATTTGTCTGTGTGAGTACGCATGTGTGTGTGTGTGTGTGTGAGTGAGTGTGTGTGTGTGTGTTTGCGTGGTCCCGCCTGCGTGTGAGCATGCTGCTAACCCTTCTCTAGCAGTAACCACGTTGACAATACGGAATGTATCCTTGTGTTTCTTAATGAATCAGGAATGACTCAGACCTTGTGATCCCCTCAGCCCTCCTCTCCAGACATGGTATTAGTCAGACCGAGTGCGTGAGACACTTTTATAATGAAACTTTGCGTTTCACTTTAGGAGTCTGAGAACCTGGGTAGGTTCAACGTTGAAAAGCTAGTTGTATTAATGACAATTAATATTTATTCTCGGTTGCGCGTGCGTCCACGCTGCCTCGCGCGCTGGTTTTGTTTTTCGTACGTGTGCATGCTGCCATCTGTGATTTGAGATGGAAAGTGATCTTTGGAGCGCCTAGAGTTAAGAACTTGAAGATTTGAAAAAGAATGAAAGGCAACAAAGCAGCTGCTCACTGCGGTACAGATCTAAGAATGGTCTCACTCACAGGGCGCTCGTACAAGAAGATTTTCCCGATATACACACTCGCATACGCAGCGTCTCTCTGTCTAAAACTCCACACATCCTAATCTGATTATTGGAAGGCACTCTTTCATTAGAATCATCAAACAACAGAAGGATTTTAATCCTTGATTAAGGAGACAAATGTAATGAATAGAAATGGGAAGACATGGAGTAATCCACTTTAAGTCTTATATTGAAGATCTTGTTTGTGTGAGTGTGCATTTGCGTGTGGGCTACACGGCTGCGTGTTGTGTGTGGATGCGTGTGCGTACTAGATGTAGATAGAGGCGAGTTCTTGTACCAACCTTCCCTTATGTACGTCTCAGTCATTTTCTTAAAATTTGCATACATACAAACAAGAACCAGTCATTCATGCTACTGTAGCTCTACGTCTGTCTGACAAGGTCCAGAAGGTGAGGTCAAATCGAGGATGTGCGGAGATGCTTCTTGGGAGTTGCGGTCCCTGTCCGATCTGGTGGGTACATCTGGCTGGGGCTTGGATGAACCCAGGCTTCCTGCCTGGGTGACAGGCTGTCTTGTTTGGCAACCTTGGGCTCCGGAGCAGAGGGAGGCGGGAGGGGGGCCGGGGGGGGCGGGTGCGAGAGCAGGGCAGGAGGGGGGGGAGAACAGGGGGAGGATGTGGGGAGAACAGGGGGAGAGCGGTGTCAGACGCTGACAAGGGCAGAAGGACAGCCAAGTGTCAGAGAATTAAGTCTCTCTCTCTTTCTCTCACTCTCCTTCTTGCTCTCTCTTTCTTGCTCTCTCTCAAAATACATAGTCTATATTGCTCTATCTCTCCATCTCTGGCAGTTTATTACCAAACAGGGCCTTCGGCCACACAGAAAAAAAAAAGGGGGGGGGGGGGGGGAACAAGGGGGGGGGCCCCGGGGGGGGCCCGTTTTTCCCCGGTATTTTCTTTGTTGAGGATTGAGAGCCAGCGAGATACAATTTGTTCCAGCTGTCTTTTCTGCTGATTCAGGAGTACGCTCAGTGATGTTTTGCATCGTCCCAGCCAAACATATGACATCTTACATTAGCAAACATTGGCGATTGTTCCGGATTTTGAGTGATCACTAAGAATTCATTAATATGCAAAGAAAGTACCCACGCATACTGGCACGGAAATACAGCGAGATCGTTTTCCGATGATTCAGTGTTTAGTCTTAAGCAGAGCACTCTAACCTTCCTCCCCCACTACCTTGCAGAAAAAAGAAGGGTCTAGACCTGAAGGCAACACTCACCTGTCACTCATCAGAGGCATTTTTCTGTATGTGTATGTGTGGGCTGGTATGAGTGTGTGTGTGGGTGGGTTGGTGTGTGCATGCTTTATATTGTGTATGTGTGTTAGTCTGTTTTTATGCGAGCACTTATCTAAGTTTTTGATGCATGTGTGTGTCTGTTTGTGTGTGTGTGTGTGTGTCTAATCCCTAGCTCCCCTTAACACACAAAGCAAAGCTTCTCAGTAAAGTCCAATAAGAGTGATTAAAAGAGACAGGGGTGGGACAGAGGCACTGGGGAGCAGCCATGATCCTCCCAACAGCTGTAATTACTTTCTCTTCATCTCTCTCCTCCTCTCTCTCTCTCACTCTCTTTCTCTCTCTCTCTCTGGCACACACTCTCTATCTCTCTCTCGCTCTCTCACACACACACACACTTTCTTTTTCTCGGTTTCGCTCTCGTCCCCTGAAAACTCTCAAGCCCTATCTCTTTCCCTTCTCCATTCCCTGGCCTGTTTTTTTCCCTCGCACTCGCTCTCTCTCTCGTTCTCCACCTCTCCCTTGCTCCCCCTCTCCCCTGTCTCTGATTACTTACCTTGTAGAAAATTTAATTGACACGGAGAATTGGCAAACAGACTCAAAACCGCAGCTCCGGGAGAGACCATCTGATGCCAGGCAGAAAGTTGTGAGAAATATGGCGCCTCGCTCGATTTTCTCTTACGAGATATTTAATCGTGAAACATTTTGAAGGGGGACATACTCAGAATAGTGATTAGAATCAAATAGTTCCAAGTAGTAATCTGGGATGAAACGTTTGAAAAGATGGAGGGTTAGAAAGGAACGATGGAGACTGAGACTGTTGACGGTTCAGGTTTTCATCATTATTCACAGACTATTCCTAACACCAGCTATAGCCTTCTGAATGTCTGTGGAGCGCTCCGCTTTGTTCGAATGTGCAGTTAAAAGTAAAACCCCCTATTGTGGATGCCTTTTTATCCCTCTAACACACCATTTTTGGGTTGCGGTCGGTCTGTAGCAGTGGTAATAGTGACTCTATAGCCTGCTCCCCCGCTGCCGTTGAGTCCTCTATCCTCCCTCACCACACAACTCCGCTCCAGGCTCCCCAGGGCAATGTGCGCACACGCCAATGCCACTGCGGGGCACCTTGGCTGGGTCAGTGGTCCTGTGGCTCAGCCGTGGCAAACCACGGCAGTTACGCTCCTCAGGGGGTCTGTCTGTCTGTCCGTCTGTCTGGATCACTGACCTCTGCTGACAGGGCTGGAAGTGAGGGACAGAGAGAGAGAGAGAGAGAGAGAGAGAGAGAGAGAGAGAGAGAGAGAGAGAGAGAGAGAGAGAGAGAGAGAGTTAGAGAGAGAGTAAGAGAAGCAGAAAGTAAAAGAAACAGCAACACAGAGAGAAAGAGAGAGCAGAAAAAGAGACAAAGGGGGTCGAGAGGAAAGAGAGACTAAAGAGAAAGGGTAGCATAGCAAAGGGAAGGGAGTGAGAGACAAAGAGGGAAAGGAAGAAAGATACGCAGTGATTGTCTGTGTGAAAGGCCAGATCAGGGCAGCAACAGAACACATCCTCCAGTGCCTCGTATTCCGCCAACCCACCGACCTTCCAAATGTCACCCCTCCAACCACCCACCAGCACTCCTTACGGGGGGCTCCCCTGGAACGGCGCCACAGCGGGGACGTGGGGGATGAGGGTGGTGGTGAGGGTGGGGGGTGAGAGTGGGGGCTGAGGCGGAGTGGAGGAGAAGATGAATACTGACAGGAGCTGAGCTACAGAAGACGCTTCGGGTCGGATATCAGACCCTCACGTCTCTCCTGGTCTGTCGCTTGTCAGGAAGTTTCCTTTCTGGACCAGCGCAAAAGACATGGGGTCATGACACCCGAGACGGACTCGGAACCAGCCCCATGATCGCGCAAGGCCTTTTTGAATAGTCCTATCACGAGGCTGAATTGATTGAGACAAAGTAAAAGACAGTGAATAAAAAAATAGTGGCCTTATTCATTCACCCCTCCTCTCCTGCGTTGATGAAGAATAAGTAACAGTCCTCAGTTGAGGAGTCTTCAAGGTGCACAAGAGAGGGAGAGAGAGAGAGAGAGAGAGAGAGAGAGACTAACATCCTCTCCCAGCCCCGAGGAAGGAGGTATAAGGAGAGAGGCCAAGGAAAAAGAGGATGAGAGAAAGAGAGCAGTCTGATTAATTGAGACAGAGTCGACTGACCGCGAGTCATTAAGCTGCCAGGGGGGCTGCGCGCCAGTCACTACTCATTCTCCTCATCCTCCTCTCCGCCTACCTCCGGCCCGCGTCCCCTTCATCCCCTTCTCCGCCCCTTCCTCCCTCCTCTCCACACATTCCCTCACTAACTCATCCTATCCAACTTCCCCGAGTGAAGTGGCGTCCATCTTGAAGACGGCTCTCCGTCCTGGTGAAGGGCCGACACGTGTCTGTAAAATACTTCCACTCTGGCCGGAGAAGCTAACCATATAAAACGTAGCTTTCTTTGGTAGGTCTACTGAAACAAGTAGAATTCAACACAGCATGTTAAGATTAGTCGGGGTTTAAAGGGGATTATTTTAGTGTTTCACCTCTCAACCTCCCACCCCCCCCTTTTCCTTTTTTATCGTTCTTGCCCTCCATCTTTCCTCCTCTCACCCCCATAAGAGGGACCATGGTTCAGTGAAGCCAGCTGACAGGATAGGCTATATTCATTTGTCATCACACAGGCTGTTATTCTTCTATCGTTACTGCACAATCTTTTTACACAAACTTCTGATGGAACGAAATGGAATAGCTACTTTAGTTTCTGCTCTGTGCACATTGTCCATGGTGTGTCCCTGGCATAGTCACTTAGTCGCTGCCTTTATGAAGTTGGGTAGACCAGGTGACCAGACGGGCTGGCATGCACTGTAGAATGGCTTTGGCAATGTTGCAGCCGCATTATGTACACTCAATTGACCCCAGCTTTCATTCCGGATGGGGCAACGGGAACCACAGACAACGCAGAGATGCAAGTGATGTCAGTCTTTATCTGCATTCCTGTTTAATAAGACCCCACATTGATCTCTGGAACTGACCGTACAATCCACATGCGCATACATGTGAACACACAACATTCCCCGTCAAACAGACAACAGGCTCTGCTATGCTGTTGCCTCCGTTGCCGTTCGCTCGTTTCCTTCCTTGTCTGGATGCGTCAAAGCTTGTGTTGTGCTCCAGCTCCAACAGCCCTCCCAGAACATCCATCCATCCCAATTAATTTAATTAAACCCTCTTTTCCCTTTTCAGGACACGCACACTAATCCTTTCCTCCGCCAAAATGTGCGCTTAGCTGCGTAGTTCATATTTATTTACTTTGGATTTTTTTTTTTACAAATAAAAAAATCACTATCAGTACCTCACTGCTGGAATAGAACTGTTAATTACCAGACTCTAATTTGGCTTTTTAATGGAGTGTTAGTTCCAGGCAATTTCAAGCACTTGAGCTGGGGAGTAGTGCTGCATGCCGTTCAGCGTGCAGCATGGCAAACTGCCCCCAGGACTCCCCTCCACCCCTCCAGAGCAGTCAGACACTGGCTGCTCTCTGGCTCCACGATCCCCCAAACCCATTACTACACAGCATGAGAGATAGAACCAGCTCGCCTGGGTCCTTGGTCACACTATCAAATGGTTTACTTCGCCTGTCCCCTCTCGCTTTCCTTCTCATGCTTTCGCTCTTGCTCCGACACACACGCGCACGTACGCGCCCAGTCTCTCTCTCACCATTGGAGCCGCAAAGAGGTGTTTTGATCTGCGATGGCCGTTTAGGCGGCTTGCCCACAGTGACAACAGACCACGCTGCGTTCTGCTTAACACACAGCCACTTTAGCGCAACAGTCACTTCCAAGCCAGGCTCCCATAATCACCCACTCTCCTTTTCGTCTCCATCTCTCTCTCTTGCCCTCTCCCGCTCTCCCGCTCTCTGTCTCTCTCTCTTCCTCTCTCTCTCTTGCCCTCTCTCGCTCTCCCGCTCTCTGTCTCTCTCTCTTCCTCTCTCTCTTGCTCTCTCCCGCTCTCCCGCTCTCTATCGCTCTCTATCGCTCTCTCTCTCTTCCTCTCTCTCTCTTGCCCTCTCTCCGAGCACACCCCTCCCTCCAGCTCCCTTTGCCTGTCACGTAAAGTGGCAGCCAGCTTACCCAACAGCTGAGAGAAGAGAGGAAGGAGGAGAAATGGAGCATGTGAGGTAGAGTGAAAAGGGTAAAAAGGAAGAGTGATGGAGAAGGAGAGAGAAAAACAGAGGGAGGGATGAGCAAAGGAAGCAATAAAGAGAGCGCTGGAGAGAGAGAGAGAGAGAAAGAGAGAGAGAGAGAAGGAGGAGGTAGAGGTTACTCAAGCTGATAGACACGAAATGAAATGGAAACATTGGCGCTCAGCACCAGGGACGTGAGGGAGGAAACGGTTAGCGTGTGTAGACTGATGCAAGTGTATCATCTTCCTTTACAAGTTGTTTATATATATATCCCAGCAAGGTAACTTCCGTGGCTGTAGTCAAGCCTAGGCAAGTTCCCACGGACTGTCAGACACCTTTGCATCTCTGCTGACTGATACGAAGAATTAGAACCTCATTTCCTGCAACGGCGTTTTGTCACCCCATTTGTCGCCTCTGTGGATGTGCGTGTGTGCATGCGCATGGGGTGATTGCTTCTCCACGTGTGTCTGGATGGGGTGCGAGTGTCTGTACTTGTGCGTGCGAGTTAATGATGCACAGGGCTTCATCACATCAAAATGACCCCCCCCCCCACCTCCCCTGACCTTCCTGCAAGGCTGATGAAGGAAGGGGGAAGGGGGGGGGGCGGCAATGATGGAGTGGAGGGGAGCGAGACGGACTGAGACGGAACGCTCCCTGGTTTTGGGTTTGATGGGGCGATCGGTGCCTCCTGGGGAAGGCGCAGGAGGAGAGAGACACGGAGATTAGGGAGCATCCGAATAGTATCACACCTGCTAAAGCACGGCCTTAAAGTGCAGTACAATCCCCACGTCAGGAGCAGAGTCATGGAGAGGGAGAGACAGAGAGGGAGAGAGAGAAATAGACAGCGAGATAGAGAGAGATAAAGAGACAGAAAGACCCAGAGAAAGAGAGATCCAGAGAGAGAGAGAGAGGGAAAGAAAAATAAGAGAGAGAGAAAGAAAGAAACAAAGACACAAAGAGACAGAAGATAGTGGGACAGAGAGAGAGACACACACAGACAAAAAGAGAGCGAGAGCCGGAGGTGTCTCATTACAAGGCTGTTCCTCTTACTCCCTGAGTTCCAGAAAGAGTAGATCCAGTTACTGCCTAATGGGCCTTCACACACAGGCCTGGACCTCCTTCCTACCACCAGGGGATGGAGATATACTGGTGGTGTGTGTGGGTGTGTGTGTGGGTGTGGGTGTGTTGTCACGGCTGGGTGATCCACACAAAAGTTGTTACCTTAAGTCTTTTCTTCTCCAATCTTCCTGTCTGGCCTGGATTTAAATTATAGTGGTTAGTCTGTGTGTGTGCATGTGTGGACCTCGGTGTAAAAGTCACAGGACAAGTTGTGTGCGTCTGTGTGTGAATCGTTATTTGAAGCCCATGTACAGTAAGCACTATATTTAGCTCATCTTGATGTCAACCATCCCAATGCGTAGTCTCTGCTCTCCCTGTTATCCCTCCCATGGCGTGTTCTGAGCCCCTATCCACACCTCTGCCACAGCGCAATCTCGGCAACTTTCTCCCCACCATCAACAAAACTTCTCTTTTGAGCTCTTTCCAGGTTTTTTCCTTTGTTCTCTCCCTATCTTTCCGCCCATCCTTCTCGCGTGGTTTGCGCTCGTGGTTTCTCTCTCTGTCTCTCTTGTTCTCTGAACCTTTGCCTCTCTCCCTCGGTGTCTCCCACGCCCCCTTCCTCTGTTTCTCGTTGTCTGGTTGTCTCTTTGTCTCCTTTGCTTCTCGGCCGACCACTCTCCGATTGGGTTACAGATGTTCGAGTGTTTATCTGATTGGCGACAGGCCCAGGGCTGCCTCCCTACATGGATGTCTGAGTTTCAGCCAAATCTCTTTTTTACCACAGCGATCCTTCAACGTTGTCTTGAATGGACAGCGACAACATTCCTAGGAAAAGACATAGGAACCTCCTCTTCATTTAAATTAGAAAGGCCACAGATCGTGCACAGGAAGCAACAACGGGAGGGAAAAACGAATGAAGATGTTACGGAAACCGAAAAAGAGGATCCAGCTAGTCTGACCAGTCTTGAACCTGGCTGGTATCCAGAACCCCCCAAACCCCCCTCTCTCCTCCCTCCCCCATCTCTTATCTCGACCTTCCAGCCCACTGCCAGTAGTTGCAATTAGCATTTGATGGCATTAGCGTGGCGGTAGGATGGCAATGAGGCTGGGGCAGAGTCTATTTGAGGACTCTGTGATGGATTAGATGGAGGAGGCAGCAAGAGCCTCTATCACTGTGATTAAAGTCCACATCTGGGCTCTTTATGACTCGGGAAATGACTCACTGCTCACACGCACACACAAGTCCACCCATCCGCAGACACACCAACACGCACGAAACCCACCTCCTTGTCCCCTGACTTTTACGTGAATCTGAGAAGGATTGATGTCACAGTTGACGTACGGGGCGCTCGCACACGTGGAAGACGCACACAGACACGGCCAGACGACACACGCACAGACGTCAGGCGTACGCCTGACTGACTGTATCATAGCCGGAGTTCTGTCTGGACTGGTCTTGACTACAGTTGAATTATTTTCTGGGCTCAAAAGGATGGATACCACACCATCTCACAATATAGGCTTCATTTCTCCGGGGGTGGTGTTATTGTGTGATATCAAGCAGTAGGAGACTGAAGCACTTTCTATTTTGATTCTGGCTCCTGTCTTCCTCGCGGACACGTATCAACACCAGCCTGGCATTGGAGTGTGTGTGTGTGTGTGGGGGGGGGGGGGGGGGGGGATTTCAGATGGAGAATAGGAGGGTACAGCTAAATACTGAGAGGGGAAGAATACGATAATGTAAACAGAGAGGATACAAATATACATACTTGTGAAAAGTTATTAAGATTGGCCAGGGCTTAAAAATTAATAGTGCCTATACTGTAACATAATGGTTGAGACATGGTTATGAACATGTTTTCTTTTGCAAGCTTGCATAAAATTGCGTTTGTAATGGTTTGATTTTTGCTATTGTGCCAAAATGTACAAAGGGTTGTTAAAGTCAACACAGCTTTTAAATTAGGGATGAAATCATGGCTTGTTTTGACCAAGTCCACTTACTTTCTGTTCACAACCAGAGGCTTGCCCTTGTAGCGTGTTGCCAAATGACAGAAATACCAGATAGATGACTTGAGACCACGGAGTCCATTGTTTGGCGTGAAGACCAGGCAGCAGGAGAGAGTGAGGGAGTCAAGGAGATGCATTAGAAGAAGAGAGAAAAAGCGAGACAGAGAGAGAGAGAGAGAGAGAGAGAGAGAGAGAGAGAGAGAGAGAGAGAGGTGAACGTTTCAAGCCCCTATTTTGAACTGTGGTTGTTGACCTTCAAACTCAATCGCCCTCCTTCATTCGCACTGGACCCCCGTCCACTTTCTCTGTCATGGAATCTCGGTGCATCTCCCTTTCTCTAAATGCTTTTCCCTTTCTACTCCTGTTCCTCCTTTCTTCCCCAGAGAGGACAATTCATCTCAGGATGAACAGAGGAAGTTCAAAAGAAAGATCGTTTTCACACCTGGAGGTAAAATACTTGTCTAATTTAAGATGGTACGAGCAAACCTGGATGCACCTGCACGAAATCCTGCTTCCTGTTGTCTTGGCTCCCTGCCTTTTCTCTGGTGATTTCGTCCTCTGTCGACGAGTCGAAGGCGGCCGGCAGAACTGTCTCCCGTTCAGATCATGCTGATTTCGACGGATTCATGCTGGTGTTCAAGTAAAACCAGCATAAGAACACAGCAAAGGAGTCTTCATTTCTCAAGATATTTGTACAAATCTGTATCAGGAAGTCTCGTGGTCAGGGCTGGAAAGCCTTGGCTCCTGGGTAATGTAGGACTATTGCATTGTCTAGGTAATAAAGGACCAAAGCACCTTCTGTCATAAAGGCATTTTATGACTTTGTAGTCAGAGTGAATTCCCCAGATGATGAGTCTAACAGTTACAGGATGCTACATCCGGAGGGGTGGAGTAAAAGGGCTACAGCTACCAACTGAAAACAATATACTGGAAAAAGATTGCATGTACACACACAAGCATATACGTGCATATGCATACACAGACTAACAGAAGCCTTGCTGGTGGCAACAATTTCTCATGAGGGTGCGAGCCGATATCAGGTGGTTTAATCGCTGACTGACAAGAGTTCTCAAAGGTGCATGTGTGTGTCAGGGATGTGTGTTTACACCGATGTTTGTCTCACAACGATTTTGCTGTCAGAGAAGTGCTGTGCAACAAAATGCACCGGTGTTGTACCTTCAACCCGTTTCCTGTCAAAAGCGATCTACTCCATCTGTCTATTTTGAGAGTAGACGCTTTGGTCCTGAGGACTTGTTCATCTATTTATTTGGTTTCTTTCTATTTTTACCTTGTCCTGTCCTTTTCAGTCCCCCCTTCAACCCTGTCTAGTCTCCTCCACCCCTGTCTAGCCTCCTCCACTCCTGTCTAGCCTCCTCCACTCCTGTCTAGTCGCCTCCACTCCTGTCTAGTCTTCTCCACCCCTGTCTATCCTCCTCCACCCCTGTCTATCCTCCTCCACCCCTGTCTAGTCTCCTTCACCCCTGTCTAGCCTCCTCCACCCCTGTCTAGTCTCCTCCACCCCTGTCTAGTCTCCTTCACCCCAGTCTATCCTTCTCCACCCCTGTCTAGCCTCCTGCCACCCCTTTTCTCAGTTTTGGTTTCTCTATCTTCGCTTCATCTACCCATCTGTTAATCGTTTTCTCTCTCTGTCTCCACCTTTGCCTCTCTCTTTCTCCTTTTATCCTGCTTAGCACCAGTGACAAAGGTCCTCCCTCCGTCATTATCCCCCATCCACGTTAGCACTCCCCAGTTGTCTTGGTGATCTGAAGGTCATAGGTGGCTTGTTGAGTGCTTTTTAATTAAAAGCGTTAATTTCCAATGTGGAGTGTCCATTAAAGGGCGGTTGAGAAAGAAAACAGATTAATTCACAAGACAATTCAAGATGTTCTAAAGGCCCTGCTCCCGATTAATTGTCCCATCTGACCTTTTCATCTGTGTGTGTGTGTGTGTGTGTGTGGTGTGTGGGTTAGTGTCATCACCAATCCCTCCACGTAGGACTCATGTCGGCATGAAACTTTCACTGGTCTTGCTTTTACTCAACAAAGTTTGGCTGTTGCTTAAATTGTCACTCTTCTCCATCAGTTTCCCCCTCTACGAATGTGGATGAGCTCTGTTAAACAGTTGAATAACCACATTGAGGGTCTTGAAAGCCCTATTGAAACCTTACATAACCTTCGTCCCCTCCCTCCCTCCTTCCTCTGTTCTGTCCTGTCACCTCCTCCGTCTTCCTCTCCCGTCTCCTGTCTTGCCTTCCCACTACTCGCGTCTCCAGCTTGATGGAGCCACCTGCTGATTCTGACAGTGATGTCTCCAGTTGCTCCTCACAGAGCTGCACGCGCACGCGTCTCTGTGCAGCTGCGCGTGCGTGGCGTTTGTGCCTGTGTGTGTGTGTGTGTGTGTGTGTGTGTGTGTGTGTGTGTAAGAGGCAGGAGAGAAGGTGCTCCGTGGGAAGGTAGGTTATTGACATGGCACTCCTATACCGGTTACATTTATGTGTGTGTGTGTGTGTGTGGGTGTGTGTGCTGTAATTCTCCTGAGGATGAGGAAATGGTAATCCTCCATTTTAGAGATCAGGGGAGCCGCGTCCTGAACGCTTTCAGCCTGTCAGAGAAGCAGGCGTGCAGAGGAAGGCAGGGAGGCCAGGTGTCCCAAGGACTCAATGAGAGCGATAAAACCCATTGGTACTGAACCTTGCCGTCACTCCTGTTATCACCCCAGCACCGTGCCTTCTATTTGTCCTGTTTAGGCAGTAAAAAGGGGTTGAGGGACACATTCTAGCAGGAAGTCTTTTAGCACCATTGTGTTGGCCCTGAAGAAACAGACTGAAGTGATACACGTTCCTCTAAGCTCGATGATGATTCAGGATCCTTTTTGTCCCATGCTGTGATTATTAGTCAGACATCCTGGCAGTTGCGATGAAAATGTCTTCATTCTGCATTTCTTCACTCCCATGAAAGGTTAAATTAAACATTTTATGTCGCTGTCTTGCAAAAAAAAAAGTTTCCATTTGCATGTGGGAAGGTGCTAATGATCTCTTTTTTTGTGAGAGCCACATTGCTTTGCGTATGTCATAGTGTGTGTGTGTGTGTGTGTGTGTGTGTGTAATGGTGTGCACACTCTGTGTGTGTTATGGTGTGTATATTATGGTGTGTGTCTAATGGTGTGTATACTGAGTGTGTGTGTGTGTGCCATCAACACCTTTATCTCTAGGTGTGATACACACAGAAGGGAGCCCAGTTCCTCTGTATAAGTGTGATTGTGTGAGTCCTGAAATGAGTTTGCTGTTCCCAGAGAGGACTGGGAGGCCAGGTAGAGACCGAAGACTCATTTGTCCTGGTCCTCACTGTGCTCTCGGGGCATTGTTAGATGGAGAGGGGACATTAGTTGCTCTGACACCTTGCTCTGATTCCCAGGTCACACACACACACGCACTCACACACACCTCAAATCCCCAATTGACTCAGACACACATGAAACTCCACTTAAACCAAGCTTGCACACACACCTAAGTATACACGTGCCTATTCTACATGACCTCACTGCGCTGTGCATGTTCTGGATAGATGTTCTCCACCATAGACAGAAAGAACACTGCTGTCTAAACACAAGGGTCTTTACATGGGATATATGTCAAAATAGTATATTCAGGGTGCATTCCACCCCATGGCGACTCTTGTTAAGGTTCCACATCCTTCAATTCCATATTTGTTTCAATCAGAGCTGTAACTGCATGTCTGACAATGCTGCTTACTTAATGGGAAAAATAATGGGAGAAGCCAGCATTGCCTTTATCTCTTTGTATACACGGATAACTCTTTCTCTCTACTGAATCTCTTGCTCTCTCGCCCTCTCTTTCTCATTCCCTCCCCTCTCCCTAATTCTCCTCTCTTTCTCATTCTCTTTCCTTCATGCCTTTGAGGCCTGTGATGTTGACTCGGTCTTTGTAAATTCTTATCTCAAAAGTCAGCATTTTCTCCCTGAGAAACAGAGAGGGCGAGGGTTTGGGAGAAGAGCAGCGCTGCTCATTCTTGGTAAAAAGGAATGAAAATGATAAAATAGTCATGACCCTTTTTTCTCTGCACCCCCATCCTCTCTCTCTCTCTCTCTCTCCCCCCCCCTCTCTCCCTCTCTCTCTCTCTCTGCTTCTATCTGTCTTCCTGAAAGCAGAGTAAGGAGTGTGATGTTTTTCAGAACACCGCAAACTCTCTAATGACATTGCTGGAAAGGACATAAATAAAATAGGTAGAAAAAGAAGTGTCTTATGCTCTGTCTTTCTCCGAGTAAAAATGTCGCGTAGGCGGACAGCGGGGCCTTCAAATGGAATCAGGGATCAGACCTTTTACATTATCAGTGGACGGTTGGTAGATGGCATGAAGTTTTGGTAGAAATATCAGTGAAGGTCTTGTGTTCGGGGCTTCTCGTTTCGTTATCTCACAAACGACTCTCCACCTTCTTATTATCTCAACGATGGAAAGTGCTCTAAGAAAAATAAGAATAGTCTTGCTGTTCTGCTAGTGTATGAAAAGAAGCACAATGTTCAGATACCTGGAGTTGTTTAGCAATGCTGCTTTTGTGCCAGTGGTGCTTCCGTTGAAGGACGCAGCCACTGAAGAGATAGAAAGAGAGAGACAGTCACAGACAGACACTCAAATCAGACAGACAGGCTTTGAGAGTTAAAAAAGAGAGAGACAAAAACAGTGTTGTAGAGAGGTGGAGAGAGAGAGAGAGAGACAGAGAGAGAGAGAGAGAGAGAGAGAGAGAGACCGAGAGACCGAGAGACCGAGAGATTGAGAGAGAGGAGAGAACATTTAGAAGAAGATTGTTAGGGTGAGGAACAAAGTATTGGAGTCTTAAAACCCAAAAATGAGATTCTTGTAATTCAGAAGTAGAAGCCCTGGTGAGAGGCTGGGTAAAGCAGGTCACCCCAGGGGACAGAAAGGCGAGATGGGATCCAAATTACCTTTCCAGGAGAGCTGTCTGGATGTGTGTGTACGTGTGTGTCTGTTTGTGTGTGTGTGTTCGTGCGAAGAGAGTCTGGTCCTTCGATTTCTGGATTGAGGACCCGCGCTCACGTAGACGACTGTCTCTCTCCAAACCCGTTTTCCTCTTTCATCATCAGTGGGAGAGATGAACGTTTTCTGGTTGTTTGGTTCACGGGGGTCTCTGAGAGGCGTAGCTGCGTGTGTACATCCTATGGAGGGGCGACGCGGCGGATACTGCTGCAGGAGGATGCATTCGTGGTTGGAACGCTTGCATTGAGCACACACACGTTATAAGCAGAAGTATAGATGCACACACACACACACATGCAGACCGGCTGTTGACCACCCACGTCCCATTCTGAAGCCCTCTGTCATCACGCTCATGCACATTCTGCATTCAGACCACCGTCCAATCAACGCCACGGAGAGATCGAATCTGTCACCTCACCGCAGGAACGAATCGTTTAGCAACGGGCAGTGTTTCAAGTCAGCCCGCAACTGCCATTTCACATGAAAGGGGTAATGACAAAATTCTCAACTGATGACTTTCAAGAGCGAGAGAGAGAGAGGAAAAATCCAACATCAAGTTCCTTTCCAATCCGTCTTCCCGCGGCAGCCATATTGATGTTTGTCTCCAGCAGAGATCAATGCCTTGTCATGGCCTCATCACGCCTCCTAGAACGACACTATTTCTTTTTGCATATCATCTTACACCTGGAAACTGCTTGGCCCTGATCAGATAATGTCATGACAACCATGTTACCATAACGATGAAGGCCTCAAGGGCAAAACAGCAGAGATCAAGGTGGAGGGGATGATGTTCTACCATGGGACCAAGGGAGTCTGAATGCCTTGGAGCAAAAAGGGGAGAGATTTTCTGTCATTAGGACAAGAAACCATGGTACCTTCTACCCTCAATAAAGCACTTGTGTTTTTAATACATATTTTTAAAAACCTTTAAGACATTATTACCTATTAACCTATTAGAGACACCTAAATGCAAAGTGTCACTGATATCATACTTTAGTTGCTGTATTGTGTGCATCCCATATCTTTAGGTGGGATTCGGAGAGTTTGTTGCAATTATTCATTTTGTGAGCAATTGAAAAATGTGTTGTTTACTTTTAATCACTTTGAGTTTGCTTATACTCTATTACACAGATAGATGCCTGTTAGAGTTTGGAAAACTGGACGACTGAAAGTTTCAAGTGTATCTATTGATTCGTTTGTTTAAAAAATATGAGCTGGGAATTGTGGTCCCCTGTTCATTCTGGTGAGTGTGAATGTCAGTATTGAGTGTAATATAAGCAGGCTTAACTCTAGACTTGTGGAGCTGGATCAATATTTCTTTAGAATAGGATCAAGTACAAACATAGTTTGGAGAAATTAAGTAGTTTGGGGAGATGATCAACTTCTCTTTTTCATTTTGCTTTTCGTATTTACATTGTTGACACTTGTTTTTCTCACTTTAGCCAATTAAATTATGTGTCCATGAAAATGATTGGAAGTTAAAGTAAATTGCCTCTCCTTTCCTACTTCTCCCTGTTCATTGTTGTGTCTGTGTCCATCATGCACTGGGACATGACTGACTGCTGCGTATCCATTCTGTTGATTAAATTCATTTAACTAAAAGCGAAATGCTGGCACATGGTATCCCCGACTGGCACACCATAGCACCACCATCTCTCACCCTTCTTCCTCGCTTATTCTTCTCTCCTTTGGTCCGCAACTCCCCGACCTTTTCGCCTCGCAATCCCAGCGTTCCTGGCGTTAGTGTGCGTGATGTCACACATCCCCCCCGCCTCCCCCTCCCTTCTGTCTCTTCCCAGCCCGTTATCAATATAGAGGGTGAGCTTCCTGCAGCAAGCCGGTCCTATCAGGTGGCGGCCTGCCTCAGCGGTGGCGCACGCTGAGACTCCGCTCTCCCCGGAGGGGGGGTGGTGGGGTGGTGGGGGGGGTGCATTCATGTCACGCCGGATGATGTTTCAATAAGGAGCCCGTGCCAGATGGATTCTGGGAAGGATTTGCAGTAAATGCTGTACAGTAAAGGCCCCTCCTTCCCCTTCTCCTCTCCCTGCACTGTCCCTCCGCCTCCAGTGGCTGCATATCGCTCCATGTCTAATTACCCTGACGTGAAGATAAGGCAGCCTGTGTGCCATCAATATTTGATTGTGCTCAGTGGAATGCGGCAGATAGCATCGCTAGACCCAGACCCAGACCCAGCCAAACCCCTGGTGTAAATACACACAGACACACCCAGACAGACACACACACACGCGCGCCAGAGGAACACAAACAGAGACGCAAACGCAGACAGAGAAGTATTAATGAGAGTACACGTGTACCAACAAAAGCTATCACTCCCCAACAAACACATCAAAACCATTCCGTAACCATTCCGGCTGATTCTACTGTATATTGGTAACTCTGTATAATAATCTGAGCCCTTAGATTGAGATTACCCACCAGTTGCGGGTCTTACTCTCCCTTTGTCACAGGAGGGAGTCATGAGACCCTACATGTCCCAAAGGTTCTGCTGCATTTCCAAAGTGTCCTCAATTGAGCTTGCAAAACCTTTGCGTTCCTCTCTGTCACCCTAGACTCCAACCTTAAAACCAACCCATCCAGAATGAAAGAAGACAAGGAGAACGTTTGTTTAATGCCCGCATCTCATGATTTGCTCTGAAGCTGCTCTCGGAGCTCTTGTGATGCCTTATGAAAGAGCTCCAGAGAGCTTGACTCTTTACAAACCCACTCAAATGAGGCCATTCAACTGTTCCACTTGAGGTCGCTCCGAGCATGTCATGCACCACCTCACCTCTGGCATTGTCCTTTCAAGACATTAGAAAAAAAGGGCGATGGGCTCTCAAGAGTACATTGTGTGGTTGTAGATGGTTGGTCCCGACGCCAGCTCTACCTGGTCAAGAGATGTCAAGTAGTGGACAATACGCTTCTGTCATGCTTGTTTTGTCTCCTCTATCGGGTTCTCGTTGGACCAGGAGTGCCACTGGAGACACTGGCTGGCCCTGGGAACAGGATCAGATCCTTATTCACACTCTTCAAGATTGATCGCCTCTTCGCGATCGTATCAGCATGATAGATACGTTCTATCTCCCACCAAAGACCCCAGTTGTTTGTAATTGTCTCCCGGGACGCAGGAAGCTAGTCCATTTGTTACCGCGCTTTTTCTGTCAGGAAAGGGATTGGGCGCCTCCGTCCGTACGTTTCGGTATCTCTCTGATGCGAGGTTTAGTTTGAGGCTTCAGGCGACTTGGCTCAGATCCAGAGATCAGATTCCTCGGGACGGTTATGTTCCTGGTCTGGTCGGGAATCAGATATTTCCCAGATACTGAAAGCTGATGCCCTCAGTTGCGTTATCTCTCTTGAGTGATGCGCCTGAGAGGAAGAGGCCTCATGGAGATGGATCGTAACCTGCCAATCATAGACGAGTACAGCATGGGCGGCAAAGTGATGGGGTTGTGGAAGAACAATGGCTTTGACTGAGAGTGACGGACCTATCACAACACACATTGGAAAGGACACCATACCTTTAGATGTTGGATTTAAGTGTTTTGAGAATGCAATGACAAAGGTACAACAGGGGGTTTATAAAGCAATCCTGGATGCGTGAAACCAAGACTAGCTTTCTGACTTGAGACTTATTTTACATCGTCACCTTTAGTACAGCACTGTTGAGAACAGGATGAAGCTCATGCATGTTGAAAGGTCAGATAGGATTTATCTTTCAGGAGAAGTTGCAGTGCCGATGACGTATCAGCTGGTGCCGTGGACTGATCTGTGGTCTCTGACCCTTGTGTAAGGTTTGCCACCTCCATATGCCCCCACAAGCTGAAGTCAATTCGTTTGTATTTTTATTTTTAAACAAATGAATTCGCTTCATCATTCGTGAGTTCAAATGTGATAACCAACTGGAGTGGCATAGTCACCGAAACATCGACAGCATCTGGAGGTTGATGGCAGTTGCTAATCATGGCAGAGAATCCATCCCAGTGTTCGTCTAACCGCCTCTCGACGAAGCCCGGCAGGTCCGAACGCTCGCTCGAGGAACAGGAAGTTTGACATCTTCCATCACTCCTTGAGCCTTGGGCTCCTCGCACCCCTCCTCACACCACCCCTCCTTCCCCTCACCCACACAGCCTCCTGTGACATGAGAGACAGACACAGGGACAGGGAGCGAGAGACATAGACATAGAGAGGCTAACAGGGAGACAGAGAGTGAGACGACACACACACGGCACAGATCTGGTGCCAGGACGCTTCTTGCACTTGACTGTGATGTCTCTACTCTATACACACTGTAGCTTCTCAGGGATGTTAAAACGTGCATTTGAAGGCATGGCATCGTGGCTTCTTGCCTCAGCATTGCTCTGTTGTCTGTTCTCAGAGTTCCCAAGCGCAACCCCTTGCCTACACTTGTCCCTGCCATGCTAAAATATTCAATGTCCCTTCTTGATAGAGATGAACATGGCATGTTACTATGGTGATACATAATGAATCAATACAGAGGAACCTGCAGCCTTCTTCCTTCCCACCCTCATCCTTTCGTGTCACATTACCACCACGGCTTGTTTTCCCGGGCCTCGCATTGGCCCAGAGCCGGCGCCGATCGCAATTCGTTGCCATAATCCAACGTGCCACAGAAGTCACATGTAATACCACAACATGTACAGTGTGTTATCCCTGAGTGGTGCTGAACTGCTTGACTTGCTCAGGGCACTAACTCCGAGTCAAGCCCACCAGGATCGGTTCCCTTCTTTCGGCTGTGTCCTTATTCACACGCCAAGACTAACATTCTAAACTCATCTTAATCAAGCGCACTTATATAACATTTGCGGTGGTTGATGGTCATAGGTTTTATCTGCTGTACCGTGGAATGCTGGTAATACTGAATGACATTCATCCCGGCTATTGTGCCATGTCCTACATTATTAAAGTACCTCAAAACGGAGAATACGTAAAACAGCATACTGAGACTAAACTCGTGTAATGCCCACTTAAGACAAATAGAGCATTTTAGAGGTTCAATCCAACGTGAGGTGTTGCAGACCAGAGCCGTCAGATAGCCACACAAGCCACACAAGCTCCTAGGGCTAAGTTCAGTAACAGCTACGGCCCCGCCCCCAGCCACCCACCCCCTCACTAAACTGCGATGGAGCCCTGCCCAGGCCCACACGAAGCACCAAATCTGATCCCAAGCACCATCAATCACTCATTTTAGTGCTGAAAAAGCGCAAAGAGGTCTTTATTTTTCAGAGAGGATTAACTAAGTTACGGTCCTCTTCTCTTTCTGAGGGGAGAAGAAACAGCTTGTGAAAGTTTGATGTTATTCATCATCAATATGGCGTCTCTCCAGGGGGATATGTTGGATATTTCCTTAATCTGTTGTTGCGCACGTCAGCGTGAAGGAGTGACAGATGCTTCTAGCTTGCTTCTGTTTCATCTTCCCTAAGTTTGTTTTACCTGGTAGCTGTTTTAGGAAGTTAGCTTGACATGTCATCGACCGTTTGTTTTGCGTGTGCGCGTGCTCTGCGAACGTCTGCTCACCGTGCCTGCATTAGTGTGTCTGCGTGTCTTGTGTATTCATGGGTGTACTTTGACCTATGTGAGTGTGCATTAAACAGTGTGTGTGTGATGTGTTTCTCCTCTTTTAGTAGAACGTTGATCCGGTGCCTTCATCAGAATCTCGTCATGGGCCAAGACCAGCTCACAGCTTATATTCTCACACACAAACACTCTCTTATACACACACACACACACCATGCAGAAACACATTGTATGCAAACACAACATGGATTCACACGCTTTTTCGTCTCACACAGAGTATGGTCACACACAGAAACCTCTCCGTGGCAACTGCCTGGGAAGACATTGTTCTCACAGCCTTGTGGATGATGAGCAGCACCATCCATCGCATCGACACAAAGACTCTTTTGCCAGACACGTAATATGCTAATTATTCACCACTATCCTGATAATCATATGTGACAGTTCCTCACACACCAGAGAGAAAGAAAGGCAACCATTTTCTGTCTTGAAACTGTGAATGGCCCACTTAATTTCCCGATCAATGCCAGCTGGTGCAGCACCAGTCAAGACAGCACTTGGTGTAATTTTCCCTGTTGAATTATGTCATCACAACACCAAATATGGTCATTCTATACCACAGGGGGACTTGTTGAGAAAACAGCCAATAATACATATGGGATACAAAGACTGGTTTCAGACTGGGTTTTCTTCATCCAGAATTTATCCCAGAAATTTGGTTCATTATTTTGGCATTATAACTCTTTTTGGACAGAACACACACGCACACATACACTTACTCACTCTCACACACACACACACACACACACACACACACACACACACACATATATATATATACAGAATATAGGCCTATATATGCTTTTTGTGTGTGTGCTTGACTGGCTAAACTAGGTCCCACATCATCTGGAAATGTCTCATTCTTTCAGAAAAGCAAGATGCAAGGTTTTGATCCCAATCAAACGACAGTGCAGATCTGTTCTGTATTGTGGCAGCATCGTGGTTGACGTGCGGCCGAATACAGCGAGTGCATCAGCCGTTCAGCTGCTTGCGTTTCCTCACTGACTCTCCGGAAGCTTCCCTCCTCATCTCACATCTTTGTTCAGTGAAATCTCTGCCTTCCAATATGTTGGAAGAAATGTGAAATAACTTTAATAATAATCATCACTTTTTGCTTTGCTTTGGACAAAAGACAGCTTCAAGTGACAAGAAATAGAATTGAGCCGACTCAGGCGGTTTAGATCAATATTTAATATTTTTCTATCATATTTTAACTGTTGTTAACCTGCTACAGCCACATACATACGGAATATATTTTTAATTTGTGGTATATGTACATATACATATGTTGATTATACAAACAGGACGAGTACTGTCTTTCTTTTCCCTGAGCTTGTTTTCTGCCTTTCTATGTTTATATTGATTGATGATTGCATTGATTATACAACAATGATGATGCATTTTCATTCCAATCATACCAGAACAATCAATTTGCGGATGGTGACCATAATGAAAAGGACAATTAATAAATGCATCCAGAATGCATGCAAAACATTGTGCCTATGTATTGAAAGTGTCACCCCAGGTTATATGCTTCCCTCATCACCTCAACTAACTTCCCAGGTTATAACCAAGCAACATGTTGCTCAAACACACACTCCTGCTAAAACAGATGCAATCTCTTTCAGCCAAGCGCG
This sequence comes from Plecoglossus altivelis, assembly GCA_036571765.1. Taxonomy (NCBI): domain Eukaryota; kingdom Metazoa; phylum Chordata; class Actinopteri; order Osmeriformes; family Plecoglossidae; genus Plecoglossus; species Plecoglossus altivelis. Next base: position 10,662,433 of record BROE01000018.1, read on the forward strand.
GCCAAGCTGTGAAGCAACCTGTAAAATGAAACTGAGGTGCAGCTGAGCACAGTGGTGATTCATCCCCTGCCTATGAGGTGGAGTCTAACAACTGCATTTTCATGCTATCTATTCTTAGCGTGTTGCCCCCTGTGTGCCGATGTTGTATGCTGATAGCCCGATGTGGGGGGCTGATAACAATTCCAGGGTTCCCTTGCTACCGCGCTCTTCGTGTTCAACCGAGCGGAACTAATTCTGTCTCCTCCATCAGGGAGAGTAAGCCATGGCACGTATTTCTGTCTCCGGATTCGCCCTATCTCCCGTTCCCGATCTGAAATCTCGATGTTTTTATTAGTGCGACCGTGATAATAACGAGACCCTCCGATTTTCTCACTAGATTAGGCTGCTTTAAAGTTGTTTCAGGCTTTGAACAATTGATAGTGTGTGTCGAATGTGCTTAATATAACATGATTTATCCTTGATATGACGCTATAAATCAGTGTCAGAGACAGTCCTGATAGACTCCCGCTAGTCCTGCGTGTGATTGCATTACTGTGTAGTTTCACCTCATTACACTGCAAAAGCCTGTATCTGAAACGGCATTCATTTGATCGCTGGCCTTGAAGCTAAAAGCTCAAAACAAATAGACATACAGATAGGTTAGTAAGGTGTTCAGGGACACACTGGTGCAAATGGACCTGGCCATTTTCTGTCCTCTGTGAAGGACACTAAGACTGGGGACAAGTTCAGACAGGAACTACTCCATCGGGACATATTTAATGCCCACGTCACCTTTTGATTTCACCCCATTTTTGTCTGAGTTTTCCGGAATTATCGAAACGCCTAGTGAAGAAAAGTTGATTTGGCAATATCAAATGGCAATTTCTTTGTGGTATGATTTTTTTTAAACGTTGCTTGCACTCTCAGAGAGAGGAGGAGTGAAATTCAGCAAGTCTGCTTTCCTTTTTATCCAAATCTTTGGACGTGTTCATCTCCAGTTAAATAAGCGTTGATAGATCAGATTGACTCTGTGGACTGAGATGCTGTGGGAACTAATGATGAGAAAGTCAAACTAACGAGGACCCAGATTGTTCTCATCGTCGTCTTTCATACTATAGCATGAAGTTGAAAGTGGGGAAATGTAAGGATGGATGTGACTCACCTCAAACAAACAGACAGCCAGGAGCCACAGGTGCCTTTTTCATTAGAAGGATTTATAAATAACGTCTGACGTCAGGGATGGAAAATGGAAGTGTCTTTGAATAAACTAGAAGCAAAGAGATACAAATAAGGAAATGCAATTAGACAGCATTTTAATAGCACACATAATATCTTCTTGCAGTTCCAGCTCTTGTTTACACGTGGCAGGTTTCCATGGTGTCTGAAAACCGTGGGAAGTGTGAACGGTTTCTGTTTGATCGCAACTCGAGAAGAGTCGTGACCATGAGTTGGATCCGTTGCAGAGTGATACTGTCTCACAATACAACAAGTACCTTCCACAGGGTTGGAATGAATGACTTCAGTTTTGGCGACATACCAAATTGTATCGATAATTATTTTACTTTTATGCTAATTTGTTAACACTTTGCAGCTCAATGCTCTTATTTGGCACTGTTGTGCTATCTTCGATGGCCTTATTATCAATGTGGAAATAAACACGCGTTTAAAAAAGAACTCTCAAATGTAAACTTTGAATCAACAATACTAATGTGGCCTACCTGTGTGCTTTTGAAATACAATCTTAGCAAAAACTGATTTGCTCACATAGATCTGTTGTTTTTTTTTACAAACCATATCATACTAGCGCTTGACTGTGACTGTAGTCCATGTCACGTTTCATATTTCAACCTCAGAACTCTCCAAATGTTCAGCATCGTTTTTTTCGGCGTTCAGAGCCAGCTCTGTATCAGTTCTGTCAGAGATTTGCACTTGTAACACAATCTTGAAAGCTGAGGGAGTCAAGCAGCAAAGTGGACTGGATAGATGTGCTTTCTTTGCGTGTATCACAGCAAGCCTAGAGTGGGTTTACTCCTGTATATTTTATGTGTACAATATTTGCTCCTGTATGTACCCGTGTTTGTGTGTGTCTATTTCCAATCGAGGATTGTGGTTCAGAGGCTTGCAGGACTTGTACAGAGTCAAAGAACACATCCAGTTCCGTGTTCGACGTTCCATCGAAATCCCTTCAAAATGATGACTGTGTTTCCCCGCTGATTCAACGGCAGACCAACACTTGCTGCATCGCTACAGAGGACAGACCGGATCACCACACGGACAGATGTCTGACCGTGATCGAGACGTCCCTCTCTTCTCACTCCTCCCCCATCTACAAAGCCGACCATACACAGCACTCTATGGCCACATTTGAGTGTACCAATGAAGTGCGCCTACAGTGCCAGCGTACTCCATGTGCCCTGATACAGCAATGCGCTCAAAGAAGGGAGGATGAGAGCGAGTGTATGAATGTCACAGTAACAGATATGGAATTTTAATCTTTGGCTTTAGCAGGTTTAAAAAATGGCTTTACCTTCCTCGAGTACACTGATTGAATCCTAATGGTGTCTAAGGGGTGTAGAAGTTTAGACATGATGTGGGGTTTATTAGAGGATAGTGATCCCTTAGTTAGGATTTCCCTCCCCTCTTCTCTGATGATAAAATGTATGTTCTTTGAAGTGAACTAATTGGCACTCTGACTGCTGGTTGAGTTGTGGAGCAGCTGAAGTAGGATGCGATGGGATTGGTCGGCGAGCGGGAAGTGATTCTCTAGGAGGGAAGTTCAGCCCCAGAGTATATATAACTCATTCCCATGCTCTCAATTGCACACACAGGGGCACACGCACACATCCTCAGACAAACTTCAATGCGCTCTTTTTCTTACAAATTATGCAGGGGAGGGGGGCAGGAATTGCGTATCAGTATAAAAAAATAGCAGAGCAAAATCCCTGAGCGCCTCTGAGAAGAAGCATCTCAGTATTTACTAGAACCCTCTGTGCTCCACGCTGAGCTTCCACACACAAGCCTAATCCTCAAAGCTGGTGTGGATTTGAACAAGTCTGCAAAGCCATTTCGATCCAAATACCCCACTACCCCAACCTTGCCTCTCTAGTCAGGGAGGACACATGTATCTGTGTCTGGCAAGCAGGGATCGTAGAGACTGGACTCTGGACAAGCTTGACACTGAGTGGACTGTATTGTCGTCAAGGTTAGCTGAGTCATTACTTAGCCTCACTATTTAGCTTGGTCCATACTTACCTCAGACTGTGTGGAAAGTTGAAATTGATTCGAGTCGCTCTTTGGCTAGCACCTTTGCTAATTGTTCAGCAAGGAAGCTAACCTGCCGATAGGGGCCCAATCAGCATCTAAGCATCTGGTCTTGAGCTGGTTTGAGTGTAGGTTTGTGTGAATGAGTAGGTGTCTGTTGTCTCTGACAGGGTCAACCATGACCTACAGGACACATTGACAGGAACACGTTATCCACTTTTTTCAGCTGGTGTAGCGAAGTTAGCGTTTCCTTCAGCCACATGTCTCATGCGTTGACAAGCTGTCCACCTCTACAGCATCCTCCCCTCTCTGTCCCTCCGTCCACGCTACCCGAGCACCTCTCTTCCCCCCGCCCTTTCTCCCCAACTTGTACGCAGCTCTCCCTGCTCCATTGCCCTTCATGACCTGTAATCCATGCTTATTAAACAAGGTGCCCGGGCCATTAAGAGTGGAGAATGAGCCTTAATGGCAGAGCCGCGGGCAGGGCCGGCTGCCTGTGGGCCATCTCCCATTTATGGGTGACGCTACATTAGCCACCTAATTCCAGCCGCCGCGCATCGCTGGCTCCCAAAATATTTTCATCATTTTTGCTATTTCGTCGCCCCTCCTCTCCCCCCTCCCCTCCATCCCTCCCCTCCTCCCTTTTCCACCTCACTCTCTTTCCGTGGTGTAGGTCGCTGTCTGATCTCTCTCCCTGTCTGTGTCGCAGCAGTAGCTGTCGGAGCGTTTCTCGGCATATGGTGCTGCCAAGCTTGGTTAGAGGAAGCAGAAAGTGAGCTGTTCCAGTCCAGGTATCCCAGGCAACGTGGAACCCTCCCTCCCTTGCGCTTGACCTCTAACGTGGTGATGGAACGTTCGTAGAGCGTGGCGAGGAAGGTTCAGGCGCACGCCATGATTCACGCGCCGGATTTACCCCCATGTGGTGACAGAGGGATGGCGTGTGAGGTTGAAGGTCCATAATTTTTTCAGGAGCCCGAGGTATATAATGGCAGTGTAGAGGAGAAAGGAGAGGGGCGGAGGTATTGACAAACACTTTGACTTGTACATACCACATAGTCTAACATTTAAGGCATAATACGACTTGCAGTCGCATTTTAAAGGCCTATTATAAGGATCACAATTTAGATGTTCAAAAAGAATTTGAAATGGCTTTCCATCTTTGTTTTCTCCTACAACAGTGTACATGGCTTTGAGGGTGTGAAAAGGCTAAGGGCAGTGTCTCTTTCTCTACCCCCCCCCCCTCTCTCTCAACCTCCCAGGCACATTCACAATCTCCACCTGCCCTAATAGCCTCAGGATTATGAGTGGGCTGCAATTACTACTACAAGCACCACCTCTGTGAATGGCCTGTAGCAAACAGCTGGCATGTGAGCCATGAGGTGAGAGATGATGTGTGTTGTGTGTTAAGTGTGTGCGTGTGAGACAGTCTTTGTTTCCAATGTGTGTTTGTGCTTGTGATTCCTTTGACAGTTACTATACATCCTGAGGAGAAGGGTCACACACTCTCTTTCATTAAACATCTTCGGTCTGTACAAATGAACAGCTCTCTCTTTCAAATTTTCCCCTGCACTTGGACTGACCTCACTCTACCACAGACGCAGAAGAAGCGAGAGAGAGTCTATACCTTTACCAAGAGAAAAGAAGGCTGGAAGAAGACAGAGACCACAGAGGTAAAGACAGCAGGGGTAGAGACAGTAGAGGTAGAGACAGTAGGGGTAGAGACAGTAGGGGTAGAGACAGTAGGGGTAGAGACAGCAGGGGTAGAGACAGTAGGGGTAGAGACAGTAGAGGTAGAGACAGTAGGGGTAGAGACAGTAGGGGTAGAGACAGTAGAGGTAGAGACAGTAGAGGTAGAGACAGCAAAGACAGCAGAGGTAGAGACAGAAGAGATAGAGCAGTAGAGGTAGAGACAGCAGAGGTAGAGATAGTAGAGACAGCAGAGGTAGAGATAGTAGAGACATCAGAGGTAGAGACAGTAGAGACATCAGAGGTAGAGACAGTAGAGGTAGAGATAGTAGAGACAGCAGAGGTAGAGACAGTAGAGACAGCAGAGGTAGAGACAGTAGAGGTAGAGAGAGTAGAAATACAGACAGCAAAGACATCAGAGGTAGAGACAGCAGAGGCAAAGACAGCAGAGACAGCAGAGGTAGAGCAGTAGACGTATAGACAGCAGAGGTAGAGCAGTAGAGTCATCAGAGGTGGAGACAGCAGAGGTAGAGCAGTAGAGGTTGAGACAGCAGAGGTAGAGCAGTAGAGACATCAGAGGTGGAGACAGCAGAGGTAGAGCAGTAGAGGTAGAGACAGCAGAGGTAGAGCAGTAGAGGTAGAGACAGTAGAGGTAGAGCAGCAGAGGTAGAGACAGTAGAGGTAGAGACAGTAGAGGTAGAGCAGTAGAGGTAGAGACAGCAGAGGTGGAGACAGCAGAGGTAGAGCAGTAGAGGTAGAGACAGCAGAGGTAGAGAAAGAAGAGTTAGAGGTAGAGACAGAGACAGGAGAGGCAGCTGCCTCACACTGAGCCGTCTGTCTCCTATGAAATATTCATGACTGTGTTTCTGCAGGATACCAAGTGTAGGGAAGCTGGCAATTGTATCAAACAGTTCTTGCTTCCCACTGCCACAAACAGGCCTGCTGCAGCAAGAACATGGACCATGGACCAATTCATTTATTTTATTGGCTTACCATTACACAACTGATAGTGACAGAGACCAGTACATTGAGACTCAGTCTATTTTACGTAAGTGAAGAAAAATAGTAAAATGTTGGAGGAGGGGGGGGGGGGTCCTTCATACATAAAACGTAGTCTACCAGACAGCGAATCACCCCATTTAAAATAACCCTGACTAATAATCAGTTAAATTATGCAAATCGATTTTAAGGATAAGTGTTCATTATCTTGGTGGTAGCTACTATCCAGATCAGTGGCATGAAATGTGTTTTCCCACTTGGCTGCTTGAAATCAATTGTTGATTATCCCAGCAATAGGGAGGCCCAGTCCTGATCAATGTACCAATAAGCCATTCTTGGGCTGCCTGCCTCTCTGCCTGCCTCACTAAAAGACTGAGAAAGGAAGAGGGGAGTTGTTACCATCAGAACAAGCTTTGGATGTTCTGTTCTCTGTCCATCTACAGGGCTAACAGTAAGAAAAGTAGGTCAATGTTGAACCTATGGAAAATATGTGGGCTAGTAGGGGGGGCATGTATCATGTATGTATATACAACGATTTATCACATCAAGGCTGGTTTAATCGTATTCATCTCGATCAGGGGAACAGATCACAACAGATTCTGACGTCTGCCTTCGGTACAGCACTCTAGCGAGGGAGCCATTTCTCTCCGCTCTCTCCTCGCCAACATTGTGGAGATGAACAGGGCAGGCTGTCAGCCTCTTGTGATTACTCCCAGCGTGGTGGGATCTCTCCGGCCTCTTTTTCACTCCTCATCAGTTCTGCTGTCCAGGTTTGGATTTTTCCCGGGCTGTCGGGAGGGTGACGTATCACGGTATGTTTTCCACCAGGCACTCGCTTCTTTAAGTGACCTTTTTCTCTTAAATAAGAGTCACAAACAGCACACGCCTTGAAGCCAGTAATCATTTGTTGGAGTTGCTAACAGCTTGTTTACTGAGCTGAGAGAGAAGGTCAGAGGGGGTTTGAGAATGGAATCAAGGCTGTTTATCCCATTCTCCATTTAGACTTATCGTTCCCAGTGTGGCAATGGATTTTAATGTTGTGAGGAGTGCACAGTGTCAACATTCTGAACTAAGAAATAACCTCCCCAAAATATAAACACACACATCCATATGAATCATATCCATGAATTAAACATCAAAAGAGATGTGTGTAGACGCCTTCCTTCTCTCCTGCGAAATGCAGCACTAACCGTTTCTCTGAAAAGTACACATCTCCCTAGAGGCAAGCATGGAACAGTTTTGAAGAAATGGAAAAATAAAACAAGTTAACACATTGAGACGGTAGTATTGTGGTGGTGTTTACTGTTTCATTGTCTCTGTTCCCTGTCAGAGCTTTTTAGCAAATCACTTCTTGACTCAACTCAAACGAGACTGAGAGCACTGACTGCTCACTGAAAGGGCATTCTATGTGTGGGTGGACTGCGTGTGTGTGTGTGGATGTGGATTTAAGAGAGTCATGTTTGAGAGAGCGAGCTTTAAAGAGAAAACTTGATAGACACATAGTTTGTCTCCTCGACGCACAGCCTATTGTCTGAGAGAGAGAAAAGTTGTCTTTTAGAGAGAGAAAGCAAGCATTTGTTTATAAGAGCAAAAGAGAAAGTGCTCTGTGGGTGGTACAGACCGAGGTTGGAAGGTAGGTGGAATCTGCCTATAGCTGACTAGGGCTGATAAGACCTTTTGGCCTTGATTTTCTTGGCATGGAAAGATACCACGGCAGTTTTTACCACCTAGTAAGAGTGTTTGTGCTGCTCAATGGCATTGTTAAATCGGTCCCTTAATCAATGTGCTGTTTAATTAGGAAAATGACGCATGTTGAGTGATGCTGCTCCGAGTTGCTTGGATGCTGAATTATTCATTTACAGTAACGGTCTACTTTTGCGCTACTAGCCCGTCAGCAGTCTGTAATTGCCCCCGTTTCGAGGTGTGACCAACAAAGTAAACTTCTAACCGCAGCTTTGAGGCGATAAACGGACATATGAAGGATGCGCCACCGCAAAGGAGCAACAATGCCCTCCTCAGTTTTCCTCTCTTCTCATCCTCTGACTGAAGCAGGTGAACGTCGTCTGGTGAGTGCTCCTCTCCACGCGCTCTCAGTTCCTGCTCTTTGATGTTGTCTGTTGTACTCTTCTCCTGCAGAGCAGTTCCAACCTTTCATGAGATACCTCTTTCAGGAGGAGGACAGGGACCTGACAGGTGTGTGTGTGTGTGTGTGTGGGAGGGGGGTTCTCCACCCCTCAGAGTCCAGAGCCTGTTTATTCATTAGCATAACCAGGTGGAGATTTGAAAGATAGGGGCTTGGTTTAATGGTAGCCCCAGCGCAAACTTCTGAGTGTCGTAGGCATGTGGTATGTTTGCGACCGTGCCAACCTCAACGTTATTTTGCGCTTTGAAAAAGACCTCTTGACTCGCAAGTGGAAAATAATCAGCCACGCAATCAGACCAATTTAGATCAGACATGCGCCTGAACCTGAATTCCTAATCAGAGCCAATACAGGGCTGGTTCAGACTGCCTGTTCGCGATGTTGTTCCTCCAGCATTGTGCTCAGATTTCACCAGACAAACGTGCTGGGGTACAGCCCCATTTGCGGGTCTGCCCCCCTGCACAGGGGGCTGGTAACAGGAAGCTGATCTTGGGCCTTAAGGGAGAGCGTTCGGATGGGAAGGCAAGGCGGATGAGTCATGTCTTCATCTAAAGCTCGACTGCAGCGCTACACCTGAGCACACCTGTGGATGGACTGCTTGCCCTGCAGCTCTGCACGCTCCCGGAGGAACAAAGGATGACAAGGAGGGAGAGAGCGGGAGACGAGAGAAGGAATGGAGGGAAAGGAGGAGGGAGATGAGGGAAGAAGGGAAGGAGGGACCTGGAGGATGGAGAGTGGAGGAAGAGAGCAGGGGGAGTGAGGGAGGGAGGGAGGGAGGTAGGAGAGATGAAAGGAGAACAGAGAAGGGATTGATGAGATCATAGCGATTGGGTCGATGCGATGCAAGCGGCGAACAATAGCGCAGAAAAAAATTTAGCTTGATCCCATAGATAGTTGATGAACCGTATCACATGCATTGAGGTTATGACTCTCAGGGCGTCTTTAGATGTTGCATGCTAAACTGAACAAAGACAGTGCTATTTCACCTACGGCGCGCACTGAAAAAGCAGACTTAGCAAGCTTGGACGACAGGGACCAAGAGTAGAGTTCAGGCTTGGGACATCTCCTCAGTGCCAGACATCGTCTGGGGCCATATTAACATTTTATCTTACCAAGAGCTCTCCTACATAGCATTAAAAGTATTTAGCTAAGAGCTTTTTCCTAAAACATATTCACGAAGCTAATGAGACCATCTTTTACTGAGGAATGGGGGAAAAGCTACAAGAGAGGGTGAGGGTTGACCTTGTCGCTATGGATGATATTCATTAGCTTTCTTACTTTGCCCACCGTGATTGGTGGACAGGGGACGGGGTCTCTGCCAGTGATTTCATTGTAGGAATATTGTAGAACAAGGTATCATGTTGCCATATTAAAATACATATTAGACATTGTGGGCTAAGTGTCTCAAATTAAACAAGTATATTTTGAGCATCTCATAAACTATAAAATATGCATGAAGGCAGCTGTGTAAATTGTTAATGTGGGGTCAGCGGATGGTATGTTGTTTGATGTAATGTTCTACAATGTATGGCTGAGGTATACCTGGTTTGTCTGCTCTGCATGGTGGCATTTATCCTGTGACCAAGTAGCTCAGAGTTGTCCGCTGGCAGAGTTGTTTTGAAGTAAGCGCATTGATGTCTCTACTACAATCATGATAACCTGGCAATACCTTTTTAAAAGCTCATCATCACCAAATGTTTCTAAATGTTAACATTCCAAAGGAGGTTTACTAGCAACAGAGATTGTAGGATTGTTTGCATTTTGGTTTTAGTGACCAAATCACATTTGGAGTCCTCTTGGCCAGTGGTCCTCACCTTTGGTCCTCAGGAACCTGCATATTTTAGATGTTTCCCTGCTCCAATACACCGCGTTCAAATGCATGTTTGTTAACAGGATTCAACTGAATTAAATAACGACCCATTCATTTGAGTCACGTGTGATGGCGCACTGACCCGCCCATTATTTTAATGAGTTTCCCCCTGAATCGGCAAGTCAGGAGCTTCTTTTTAACACGACCCTGGCCGGATTCTAGTCTGTTCTGTTAGTTCAGCGCCAGTTATGAATATCCAGTGAATCTTTCACTCTCATCAACTCACCTGCGTCTCATCAACACCTTAGCATTAAAACCCCAGATTGTCATCCGCTAATCGTCTTCCACTAGTTTGTTGAATCACGAAAGTCACATTGTTGCTCCCTATCCTTCATTCTACCAACCTTTCCTCTGCTCCCCCACACGCCAGCTACCCCTTTCCAACCATGTTCACTTGTCTCAATAAAGGTTCAGCACACAGCCAAGCTTGCATGTGTGTATCACGCGTTTCGGTCATCCAGTTCAGCAGTGTCACTTTTAGCCTTAAGATGTTTTGTGAATACGGCCCCAGATGCATCATTTGGTTTCCCATCCATTCTTTGTGGCTCCTTTTCAACTGATAGAGTCAACATGTACTGGAGTGTCGTCTGAATGTTAATTGTTGACGTGTCAAGTCAAATATTAAAACCCCCTCAGCTCTCTCTATCCCTCGCTAGCCTTCTCTTGTTGTTGGATGAAAGTTTGGATTGATTCAAAGTCCTGCTTATGGGATGGGAGAGGCGCTGAGTGGCCTTGTAAAAACATAAAAAACTTGACTGTAGTAGAGAAACTTTCAGGGACCATTCTGAATACCCGAGACTGTAATGAGTTATTCCCCAAGCAGATGGGGAATCACACAGCACATTTCATCTAGAACCGTTTTTGTGGATTCACTTTCAAAGTAAATTCCAGAAGCAAAGAGAGTAAAAGTCTTGAATATTTAATCCAAGTCCACAAGCTTTGTCGTGCTTAAACCCATCTTTGAGATTTTTAGATATAATAAAAGATATTTAGGAGTCATCGGCCACTTAGTATGGACAAGACAGTTGCTGCCTTCAAAAAAGAGTTTCTGTCGTCCTTGTGTAGTTGTATGTCATAACTCAAGCACTGACCTCAATCTATTTATTATGTCTGTGGACATATGGGCACTTAAAACTTTCCTAACGCTCCGAGTATAGAGCACATACCGGCATTGTGTTGAATGAAAGTAGCATGTCCTCAGACAAAACAAAGGACAAAGAGGTTCCGACCTGCATCAAAGTGACCCGGCCTGAGGGGCTTCTAGGTACTGAAAGATTTTACGGTATGTCACAAGAAGACAACATGCTCAGAATGAATAAGTGCACCCAGGGCTTATGTAGTGGCTCTTTTCACCAAAGACAAGACCTTCAAAGAGCTTTTTACAGAGCATTCATTTTTAATGGAATTCAGAGTGGCTACAGGAAATGGCCTTTCTCTAGACAAGACCTTGAGATTGACAATAGAAATATTCCCAGAATAAAATTAGCCCGCTTTCTCTCTGCAATTTCAAAATAAAATAGATACTCTTCGATCCGGTGGCACAAACATCCATGGTAGCATGTCCTCAATGACCACAACCAGTCAACAAAACATATTAACCAGGCAAAGGTGATTTAGCACTTCGTTGATGAACTCAAAGCACCAGATCAGAATTTTTAACGGTAACGTTGTGCTTGATTACATGCAACTCTCGAATCTACAATGGACATACTGATGTCTGATATTGGAATGTCCTCAATATGTCCTTATCCTTGCTACATCTAGCATAGCATACTACCCATTACATTTACACATTCTATTTGAGGATACAGTGGAGTTTCTGGAACATTCTGATAAGGATTCTAATTTTGCGAGCCAGTGCACTTTGTGTCGACCACTAATGGCTAATGGAGTAAATAATTATAAAGCTACCCTGCGATAAATCTGATTAGTTTTCTCTCTCTCCCTCCCTCTCTTCTATCTCCTTCTGTCGCTCTGAAAGTCTTCATTCTAATGTAGTATAATTATTCAGACTCTACATCTTCATGACAATCCATAGACTATTTTAAACACTGACACAGTTCACCTTCGTAAATGTCATTAAGAATAGCTTGGTATCTCTTTTTCAAATGTGGTGGAACGTTGCTTACATAACATACACAAAACATGACAGTGACTTAACTTTCCACAACAAGGTGAAAAAACAAACAAACGCGTTTCTCCCATTGTAATGTTGCTACTACAGATGAAAACAATGAACACGTTTTGTAGACAATAATAGTCCTTGTGCAATTTATGAAATGACAAAACAGTCCGTTTGAATCTGCTTTTGAAGTAAGCCCTACACACAAGTTTTAAATGCATGTGTCTGGCAGGTGCAGAAGACCAATATTATGAAATGCTTATTGAAATGATGAGGAAGCATCCCCCTCTATTGAATGAATTATGAAAAGTGCGACATTGACCAGACAACCGTTTCGAATAAATTAATATTGCATTCGCTTTTAGAGTACCTTATTAGAGTACCGATTTCAAAAATGAAGGTGGACTTCAGCAAGCTGTAGGTAGATCCTGCTGCGTTGAGAGAATTGTTCAGATTTCAATGCAGGTTGAACAAAAGACAGAAATAGCATGTGTGACACGACCATTTTATAGAAGAGCCTAATACTGGCTTTGAAAGTGTTTATTCACTGACCTTTAGCAGGATGATAACTGGTTTGTATGAATGCACCTACAACTATACAGCAGAGGTTGTTAGGATCCACTCTCTGGTGCTATGGTGCCCACACTGACCACACCAACCAACCTGATGTCTCAGTGGTGTCACTAGTCTTCCAGAATGTCCTCTTGATCTAATGCTACACTTGGCAGGTGGAGACATGTCATCTCAGACATCAGAAGCTATCGAAGTAAAAGCAGTTACCTGAAATCTGGGCCAGAGTCCTCGTCTGAGAGCAGGGCCCTGATGAGCCGAGGTTTCCAACCTTTCCAGGATGAATCAGGACGATCGCTCTTGCTGCTGCGGAGGTTTCGGGAGAGCGTTGCCGCCTTCACACTCACAACCTCAAGGGTGTGTTTTCCTGAAAGGGGGGCAGGGGGGAGGGGTGAGTTGTTTCTGGTCATCCCTCGCGCTACTCTCTTTTTGGCGGGGTCGGAAGAGGCACCGCAAAATAATTATTTTCAAAAATGGTTCGGGAATGGCGGCTCTGAGAAAAGTAGAGGCTTGTGAAAGTGACGCGACGGCACCCAAAAAGGAGTGAGGTATAGAACAGAACCAGGGACCAAAGAAGGCAGGGGGAAGGAAGAGAGTTAGAAAATGAGAGAGGGACTAACAGGTGTGAGCACCAGAGGGAAGAAGAGAGGGCAGGAGTCTGTTTTCTAAATCCTGTTTACATAATTATCTCCAAGCCACGAATGATCAAAACCGCCCCTTTAACATTGTGTGTATTTAGGAGTGTGTGTGTGTGTGTGTGTGAATGTGTGTGTGTGTGTGTGTGTGAGAGAGAGAAAGAGAGAGCATGTTTGCATGGAATCTGCACGTTAGCCTGGGGTAGATGGGGCAGTGCAAGATCACATTGAAGGTTAGAGTAACTATCTAAGGACTGAGAAATACGGACCTGTAGTTCAATTATGAGAATCACGATGCCCAGGTGACTAACTTGTCTTCAGCCAGCAGCCATGTCGACATCTCGATTTCAGTGGCTTGCATATTTTACAGCCTTTGATAGTGCAATCTTCAGCAACCTCGGAATCATGTTTAACAGAATCGTTGGCATCATTACTGTATTGCGTGTTCCTGTGAAAAATGTCTGATCCATATTCAGTATAAGACAAGTGATCCTGTAAGAGTTCTGAGTGTAGTTTGATCAATGTTTCCATGTTTGATGTTGGCCTTTCAAGAACTACATTACCGTTTTCCTTAACCATGCTCAAATCAACCTTGTGCAGCAAAGAGTTTAGTTGTAATGTATTTTTCAGTGTTGTCCTTCCTGGTGGGAGAAGAGTGAGAGGACCTCTTAGTAATCTTTACGTATGTTGATGTTAGGTTGTCAATAAACTGCCTAAAAAGCCTACGATTCCCACTAAACGCCCTGCTTGTGCATTACACGCAAAAACACACAACTCAGATCTCCCAATCAATCCTGCAGAGCCTGAGGTTCGGCCCGCGCTCTCCAGCCCCATTCCCTCTCATGTCAGAAACGATAGGGCTCCGGAAACATGGGAATCACAGTTATTTTGTTCCCGGCAACCTTTCTCGTTTGAATTCCCACGAAAAGGGCCTCTGGCTTATCTTCCAATTGGTTCCGCAGACAGCTTAAAGGGTTCCGTCCCTTTCTCTTGTACAACCGTCTCATATCTACCCTTTGAATAGGAGAGGCTGATATCAGGTCTTTCATGTTGCTGCTGCATGTATCTGCTCACCTGAAGCAAGATAGGGGGGGCCATGTTTCAACCCGGTATTTTTCTGTGTTTTTCCCCCCAGAAACAAACAGTGTGTTCTGCCACCAAACGCATCCCTGCAAAGGAGAGGTGGGGGTGGGGGGCAGCTCATGTGAAAAGGGGGTTGCGTTGACCTCAGCTCCGCTTCTCAACAGGGGGAGAACAAACACTCGAGAGGCAGTCCGGTAGCCATTAGGAGGAGACACAGCGAGCTCTCTCCCTTGAACCTTGCTGCAATCAGTGAATGTTCCTCATTTCCAGCACTCATCTCATTAACACTTTGTGGAACAGGTGCGCCAACAACGAATACACACTCACACACAAAAACACTTCCATATGCTGTGAAAGCACTGTCACACGTACATACAGTATGAAAAAAATCACAAACAAACAGCCAGAATGGACCAGTGGTGACGCACGCACATCTACAGGCCTGCTGAAACGTGCACACAAACACACACGCTCACAGTTTGGACACTTCCTGTACTCAGCAGGGCCATTATCCTGGCGTCCAGATCCTTAAGGATGCAACCTCCTCCAGCTTCGTCCTCCATGACTTCCTCTGCCTCCGCACAGGAAGTTTCCTGTGGTGAGGGGGAAAAGGGGGTGTTTGATATTCTAAAGTGCTTGTGATGACAGGCTCTTTAGATATTAATATATTGCATTGTAATCTGCAGAGCAAACTTTGTCTTATTGTTACAGCTGTGCAATATTCCTCTTGTTTTGATAGTCTCACACTAAGACACCCTGCTCGAGTGTCTAGTTACACAGAGGAGTCACCAAAGATTGCGAGCGCCGTGCACTGAATACAGTGCAGTTTCTACCATGGAACCTATCAGTCCATGAATACATGACAATGAGGAGCAGAGGAAATAATCTGGAGGATTTATTTTGAAGGAAAATCCAGCTCCTCTGTGATCATAGATTTGTTCGCAGCCTTGAGATTTGAGTGAGATGTGGACTCAGGCGGCAGCAAGGTTTCTGATTGCAAATCGGCTATTGCCAAGGACACGAGATATACTATATCCGTCCATTTTTACACACAGTACCTTACTGAACCTCACCTCAAAGTTTGGAGAAGCAAAATGTTTGCTAATGTGGAAGCGATGCTCTGAGTCCCTGCAAGGTCAAGTCATAAATCAACCCACTTTCTTAGCCAAACCAACCAGATTTCTTTGCCTGTTCAGGCATGGTATTTGTTTTTAATTCAAAATGTCTTGTTGTCCATTGTTTTCACCCACCCTCCCACAAGCACACACACCATCTACAAACATCCTCCTGGCGTAATGATTTCTTTTTTACACTGCTACATCCTGTTTTTCAGGCAATGTTTTTAAGTCTTCAGCAACTCTGGTCTTGTTCTGTTTTTTCGGGTCTCGTTCTCACTGGGCCTCTCTTTCATACAGAGTGCGTTCTTCTATCACCTCCATCTGGATAGCCGGCTCTGGTGTGTCCATTATGTTGTCTCAATACACCTCTGCTAGCAATTGTATTATTAATAAATCAATGAGGTACAAACCAGTTCATAACGACCGACCCTCGACTGCCTGCCTCCCACTGCACAGAAGAGATTTATGTTAATGCAAATCTCCCACCGACTGCACCACTACGAGTCTATTGTCTGAAGAATTATCTAGAATGTTCTCCTGCACTCAGGTGCACATTGTTCCCCTAGCACCGAGACCCCATCTGTTAGGACTATAGCTCCGTTTCAGTCCAAACACTGCTACCCATCATTTGTACATGTTTGCTTCTGTGCCAGAGTACAGAAAATGATATGCAATCACAAAAGAAGACTGCCAAAGAAGAGGAGTGACAGAAATCTGTATGTAATCTTTTTTTTCTTTTTTTGAGTAGCTTTGTTGTTTGACATTCTTCACCAAGTTGGTCCGTGCTTAACTCCTTCTGTGGATAATGATGTTTACTGGCGCTCTTGGTTTTACACCAAAAACACCACTGAGGAAAACAGCTTTATTACTGTGAGTCATCCAACGATTCCAGCTGTTTGCTTTGTCTCTGGTTTGGGGATCAAACAGCGGAAAAACGTGTTTCATCAGTCCGCTCATACAGATGTGGTAAAGTGTCCATAGCCATGGTCAGAGGGGGATTATTTCTCATGCATGCAGTGGGCATACACATACAAGGATGTCACATTCAAAGCCCTCCGAGATGTAATGTATACAAGCTACTCCGTGGCCCACGAGACAGACAGGGAAAACGTCAACACGACTCTGGAAAGTTGTTCTCCTCGTTAAACAACTTGAAAAAGAAAGATGGCAGCGTGAGGAGCTCTCATGGGGAATTGACCCAACTACTATCATCAAATCCTCTATCTCACCTCCCCTAAAGAGCCGGTACAGCATGTCCCACCCTCATATCGGCACCGCTGTCTTCATCAGCACAGACTCACCCACTGCTTGTTGTCTCTGGCTGGAAATAGATTATGTAGAAAGAAGAGGTCGCCTAAATTAACGGCTCAGCTTGCGACCAGCCAGTGGTTTTTTTATGTGTTTTTTTTCAGTGTTTCTCCCCTGAAACACCTCAGAGGAACAGGAAGAGAATCAATATTGGCCTTCATTGCATCCCTGCCGTATGACATTTACACTGCAGAGACGAGAGCGCTCCTCCTCCTCATCCTCCCTCCCTCTTTTGTTGTACTTCTCTCCTCTTCTCTCACTGTATCTCTCTCTGTCTTCGACTCTGTCCTTTCACAGCCCTCCACTGCCCCCCCCCCCTTTCCTCTCTCTTTCTATCTTTTTCTTTGCCTCCCAGCTTTTTAATAAACTCATTCTTCTCTTCTGTTTTTTCTCCCTGTCATGGGGCATACCAGGCCAAGTGGTCCATTCTTTAACATCAAGCTCTGACACTCGAGCCTGGAAATACTCAATTGTCTGCCTTGTTTGTTGGGTTAAAGCGTGACATTTACATGAGCAGAAAATCCATTTGGAGGCTTGGTATAAATCATAATCAATATTAATAAATCCCACACACTTGAAGGGTAGTTTTAGGGCATAAACAAGTGTTGGTGTGAATGCCAATGATTATCAGAGGTTGCGTTCAGCACAGCTGGGAGTGCAAAGAATGGGATAAAATACAATATCATGTAAATGTCTCGGTGAGAGTATGAAGACTGCTGTATTATATCATTCCAAACTGTAGAATGATCAGAGGTGAACATGAAGAAAATGGTTTAAAACATGTGAGATTTTGTTGGGAACCTGTTTACAGCTTTCCAGTATATGGAAATTAGAAGTTACAATATACTGTATCTGAAACAAAAGGAACTTAATGTAAATGCTTGGCAACAGCTAAGCGATGCATATAGGATCTCTCACATAATGTCTTCAGACTCTGATGTCATGGATTTCGGATTGTCCTTTAAAAGTAAACAGTCCGGTAAAATGTCCAGTGTGCATAGTGTGTTTGTGTTCATGTTTGCTGTTCTTTCACATCAATATAGGATACATAACAGTAGGATACGTTGACAGAATGTCAAAATATAGGCAACATTACAAAGGTATCACCTTCTGTATTGTGTTGAGATATCTCTGAACTGTAGCCACATAGTACAGAATATAGCATCTGTGCCATGTTTTGTCTATATACTGTAACCATCCGAAGCATACCACACACATCAAACGATACACAGCCAATACACTGGGAAATGGCCATTGCAAATCTAAAGATAAGTCTATTATTCTATGAATTATTGAAATAGCGCAATATAAGAGAAGTAGGTGACTAAATGATCTATTCAAATCACATTTTCCATGATTTGAATTTCAAGGAAGTCTGCTTGTGGAATAACCTTGTGTTGCCTTGTATCAATCATAGCTTTATTAGCTGTCAACGCTTTGTAGCCACTCTCATTCAACATTATTAAACCACATGGTCCCACATGGGACAAATTCTGCACAATGTTGAATGAAGATTCTCGGTCCGCATTGTGTCTTTTGTACATGTATTAGTTTTCAAATCAGCCTTTTGATTCACGAGTCCCTCCATCTAAGAACTCATTTTGCTCTATAATGACTCGACTCTCTTTTCTAAACGGTCACAGATTGTGTCTGGCAAAGAAAAGGAAATGCATGTAAAATTAGTTTGGGGCAGATGAGTGAACTCGTGTGGAGAGCCTATCAAAATGATCAGCTCATAGACTTCTGAGGGGTCTTCTTATTGTAGTCCTGTCCTCCTTTTGTTAACGCTTGTTCAAAGCCAATTTCTTTATAAATACTTTATCAACTACATTTAGCTGGGGGTAACCTTGGAGACTGCATAATATGGCTAGCATGCATAGAGAAATGAGAAATGTTCTTATGCCATTAAACCATTCAAAGTAGACCACCAGGACCAGATAGTCTCCAGCCTGACCCCAGTGGATTTCAGTTCGGCTTCCAGGATGTTTGAGACGCACATCAAACACACAGCCATCAGCCGTTCAGTTTTGTCATTGCAGCCAATCAAAAGGGGATGTGCTGCATAGGTAAACAAATTCTTCAAACGGATGTGTTTGATTGGGAGTAATCAGACTGTGAAGGAACTCGTCCTGAACATGGAGCAGGATTGTGGGAATTACTGACCCAAGGTAAACAAGGACAGGTCCTCTCTCTCTCTCACTCACCTCACCCCCCAGTGAACTGCACTGGTCGTGTTGACTCCAAACTCGCCCAGTGACACTTACGCCTGTGCTGACCCAGTGAGTGCCCCCCTCCCCCCCGCTTCCCCTCCCTCTCCCCTTCTACCCCTCACTAGACTGCTGAATTGTCCCCAGACAGTTCTGGGCAATTAATACAAACCCTGGGGCAGTTCAAGACAGTCATGACATCTTCTGGTTAAGGATCCCTGGGTCTCTCCCTCAGCCAATCATCCGATCAGTACCAGAGTCAGAGGACCTTTGACCTTCACTCAGAGCCAATTGCCTACTTTTCTTCTTCTGCAGAAGTTCACTGGTTGGGCACGCTGATCGGTTATATAATTGGTCTGTGTTATTTGTTCATGTGATGTAACCTTGTCCAGTATGAGTTTGCGAATGGGTACTTCCTGTGACTTTATTAACTGTGTGATGTTATGAGGACAAAGACGTGATAACAAAAATGATTTGATCTGTATCATGTTTCGAAAACTTTCCTTTCCTATTTAAATGGCTCCAGAACACACCAGAACCGTGTCTTCTAGCTGGCTAGTTGAGTCTTTTTATGAATAGAGTCATCAGTGTTGACTGCAATGTCCCAGACATTAGTTCTTGGTAAGCAGCTTCGGATTACACCTCAGGGAATTGCACTGAAGAAAGTTTGAGCTGAAACAATCAAACCGAACCAAACAATGCAATGCCCGCAAGGCAGAGAATCGTCTCCCCAAAATATGAATTGTTTATTCAGGGGAGAAGAGAACACAGTCTGTTTTCACCAACTTACTTTGAATGATGAACCCAAAATGTCTCCCCATGTTTTAGGGCTATTTGTTAAACTTGTGTATGTCAATACACTGTTGACTGAATTACTGAATTTAGTATAGAAATAATTAGCAGATAATGTCTTGTAACAGTGTTGTGTGAAGAAGGCAACTGTACCAGGTATCAGGTCATGTACACTGTAATGTATTGTATAACAGTCAAAACAAGTGGTAATTATGGATATTTACATGGCCCTCTAAGTTCAGATATTTATATAGCCCTACTGGTGGACTTGAGTGATTGGTTGGAAACCTGTTATTTTTATAAAGGTTTCCTGGGATTTAGACTCTCTGAAGACAGGAAAGGACTTAAGATCATATTTACTGAGAAGGGAATGACTCAATATATGTCCCTCTTCTAGTTCATCCGTTTCCATCTATCTTTCTTCCACTTCTGTAGATCTGAGTGTCCTTCTGTTCCAGAGAACCAACATATCCTCAGGGATGTCTAATCACTTCTCCTACAACTTCTCTTTCTGCCTCTCTTTCTGTCTTTATTTGGCTTTGTCTTTCTCTGTCTCTTTCGCTCTCCGTCTCTCATCCCCTTTACTTTCTCACTCACACTCCCTCACCCTCTCTCTCTCCTTCTCTCTCGTCCCCCCCTCTCCAACAGCCGGCGTCACTCGGAGAGGACGCCTGACCTTTGAGCCCTATTTCAGCCTTGAGTGACAACGTTCATTCTGTTGTCTCACATTGACAGGAGGGGACACATTGAGTGACAGAGAACGCTGCTCTCTCCCATAGATCCCTGGGAGAGGTAGCGACAGCAGGCAGAGTGCCATCCAGACAAACACTCCTAAATGGTGACCTTGGCGTTTCAAAAGAACCTTTTCGAAAGTTGCTTTGAAAAGCCTGGTCCCCGGCTCTGCTGCACTCTGAGGCCTTGGCCCGCCAGGGGACAAGGATTCAAAGAGTTTTATAACTTGCGTTTGTGTGAACTGAACTACAGTGGTCGGAACTTGAAAGGCAACCGTCACACAAGGTGGAGGAACATCTCAAATCTAAAGTCAGACGTGCGTTGTGCAAAGTCAACAACGTTTTTTTGAAATGTGCAGCTTTTGGTCTGGCACGGCAGTGCTCTCAAAGCTACAGCGCCATCATCGTTCATTGTGAATTGAAATACTGTTCTAAGGCTAAACATCTTGAGCATTGTTAATGTGAAAAATGGGACACTCAGCAGTCTCACGACGCTTTTATCCGCCCACGTCTCCGCTGACGTTGTTGCTTGTCTGTCTCAATCAGCAAAGGTGTGTCTGAAATGCTGCACAAAAGTGTCAATATCTCATCTCTGACTTGGCTGCCAGTATATCATAGATAGGCCATGTGCGGAGATTGGCCTCTCCAGGGCTTTCAGATGAACCGAGTTCTTCAATGCTCAAACAATCATAATGGATGGCAAAATCAATTGGGCTTACAAACGCACCCCCCCACCACCGCACACACACACACACACACACACACACACACACACACACACACACACCCTCCCCACGGAAAAATCTGGGAAAGGGAAAGCCCCAAACAGAGTCTGGCCACTGGCATAACATGTGTCCCTAGACCATGAATTACTCAACGGTCGTCTACTGTCTGTTGTGTTGCCATGGTGTTGGTCACATTGTGGTCAAATTAGTCTACAAATGTGCTGTCTTTACAGTTGGTCAAACTTTTCCTTCATGGGCTGATGAAGGGTGTCTTCGACTGTACATGTGCCAGTTTGGAATAGATTAATGACACCTGTAGTACTGTGTTAACAGGAATTTTTCCCAGGTGGGGAATTGTACAGTCTTGGTCATTGTCAGTATTGTCATCAACTAATGTGTTTCCATTGCCTGGATTATTTGAGAAAATATAGGTCCGGCACATTAAAACGACAGGAAAAGCAACAGACTGAAACCTGTGCCTCGTGTTTAAAAGGAGAGCAAGGAGGATGTTTCTCTAGGAATACATTAACATAAAGCTTGAGGAGCTACCTGACCTTCTCTCTCTCCTCCTGTCTTCGGCGGAAAAATTCATGGACGTGTTGATGTGGGCAAATAGCAACCCCTGCTCGTTACGAGTGATTAATATTCCTCGTCAACACAAGGTCGTTGTTCGCCCTAATAAACAGGGTCCTGAATTGCCCAGGTCTAATTACAATGCTTCCATGGACTCCTGCAGGGTTCTTCAGTCTACTCACTGTTTTTTTGTGCAAGCCGCACGATTTTGTTCTACTTACGTTCGTTTTTATCGGAGTTGTTGCAGTCCTGCACAGTTTTAAAAATCACTGTGTGCAACAGGAAGTTGACATTACACCCTTTACTCAATCAGTCTACTGTACTGTGGCATGAATCAAAGAGAAATATCTGTAGCAGAGAGGGAGCGATAGAGAAGGAAATGGTCAAAGGTTGTGTTTGTGGCTACTGCATCACTTTTGTTTACACTCAATTGTGCCCAGAAGTAGTCATCGGTGACCCATGAAATGAGATTTACTTATTGTAAATGTCTAATGAGCTCAGCTAATGAGGCGGATCGCAGGCGCACAATGGTAGTGGCGTGCCAGTGTGTCTGTGCGGACACAGGACCACTGCTCTCCTCCAAGACAAAACTGGACCGTACACTTCCTGTTGCTGTGGACTCTTCTGCACTCGATGTGCGTTGCTTTGCAGAGGTTTTTCATGTCGGCTGAACAAAGATAACGATGATGCTTGGTCTGATGGTAGACGGGTAAACGAGACAGAGTTTTACCACTGACCCATTTACTCTGAGGGTTTCAGTTAGAGAAAGACTGGTGAAAGGAACATTGGAGATTGCATATACTCTGCCATGATGAATAGAAATTGGAGAGAGAGAGAGGAAGAGAGCAAGGAGAAGCAGGAGAGAGCAGTAGGGAGAATCTTAAGGGGAACAAAAGGATGGAGAACAATGTTCTCACATTCTCTTTCATACCCAGCCATCATATGTCAGAACAACCAATCAGACTGCATCTTGACCCTAACTTGTCATGGCTCCAACGACAACAGCAAGTTGCGCAATCACTGACAACCCAAAGAGTATTTCTCACCTTAACTGCAATACCTCCCGATGCAATTGAACTGCAGTTACAATCAACTTCTTTTCCATCTCAAAAATCAGAGCTGTTAGGAACTTGTAATGTTGCTGTTTTCCCTTCCACTTCAATCTTATCCGTTGTCTATTTGTGTGCCTTTGCTGTAACTTTAGATTTTAAAAGTATCACGTGTAAAAAAAAAAAGACATCTTGGAACATAAAGGAAGGGTTATTGTATGAAAATATCCATGGGTCTGATTCTAATCTCTGAACTGATTCTACATAAGGGATCGATAGCTGGCAAACAATAGACAACGGGATAAAGACAAGCACAATGATTCACTAAGAGTCATCCAAAACCAATTTGTTTTGCTTTTCCTCCGAGGACATATCTGCCATTGTGTTGAATGCGGTTCAGTTCTGCACTTCGGGGGAGACTGAAACAGTTTGAAGCTTCTTAACATGCTAGCTGCCAGGGAAAGGCAAGAACTTTGTCTCAGCAGGTTAACATTGTCTTTGAAAAGTGAAAACTAAAGTTCGCTAGCTTATCCGTAGCGCACAGAAGACTAAGAGCATGTGTGGAAATCTTGAAGGGTACGCTGGGTTCAGCGAGTGGTCATTAGACTTGCAAACAATGTAGTTGTTTATCATAATGCAGAGGGATGCCACGGTCACGGTCAGACACGCCTGTTTGTTTCCCCTTGTCGTCTGCCCAGTGTCCTCCGCTGATAAATATTCCATTACCTCCAGCACTCCGTTTAGGGGGTCGAGCCATGTGAGATTACAGTTTGGCCCAACACACTCACACACACATACACACACAAACACGCACACATACAAACACAAAACCTACAGTCTGTAGGCACACACACCTCCGCAAGCACACATATTTACTCAAACACGATTTATGAAGCCACAGGCATCCAGACCACACACATAACACCAACCCTCACCCACACGAGGCCTCAGTGGTGTGCTACTTAAGAGTCGGCGGGATGGTGTCCTCCCAGAAGACGGTCAAGCCTCTCTCCCCACCTCGTTTACAGAGTAATATAGTACCTCGCTGCGGGCGGGATCGCCCTCTTAACGGAGAGACTCTGCCACACCTCAGCCTGAGTCCCTACCCCCACAACAATCTGTTCGCTAAATATCTTAACAAAACACACACACAAAACAACAACAAAACCCAGAGTACACATTTCACACACTGCCTCCGTGGCCATCAATCGTTGTTGTCTGGCTACAGAATTATGAACAAGGAAGAAATTAATTTAGAACTCAACACCTCCCCCATCCCCTGCTATCACGAGAGCACATCAAAAGCATCAGCGAGCACTTGGGTTGTTTATAGGTCCCTTCTTGGCAGTGTTGTGTTTCAGGGAGATATGGAGAGCCCTGGAAGGAGAGCGGATTACTAAGTTTGAGCCATTCCGACAGAGGACAAAGGTTGTAAAGAAGTCAGTACGCTGCTTCATAAAGAAAGATAATGAGGAAAGGAGTAACATATGTCACAGCTTGCTAAATATATGAACATTTGTTGGCAGATTTATGGGTCGAAATAAAGGACAGGGGAAGAGCTTTTGCTATAAACTTTATGGGCTGTTGATTTGACTGGAAGGTCCACAGGCACCAAGGTGATTGTGGCTGGCCAAGAATGATCTCTCCTGAATTCGCTCCAGTGGATAGACTTCAGGATTAGTGAAAGAGAGGGCTATTTTCATTAATGGCTATGTCTCCATCAGATCTGTGTGTGTATAAACAAACACGCAAATACATACCATGAACGGGGGGAAGCACAAACATACCCTTTCTCTCTCACACACTTGCAACAAACACACTTTAGAATACAGAACAACTGACACACTCCAAACACATGACCAACGCAAGCGCCACACCTTACGGCACACAAAACTGTAGACCAAAACATAGGTGTTTTGTGACATGGAAATAAGACTTTAGCTCTCTGTGGTAATTGTATAGTAATTTATGACCACTTATCATTTTGTGAAGGTGGAGGTGCGAGTCAGTTGAAAATCTTGTGGAGAGCAGTAGTACCATCAGCTAGCTTCCTGCCGCCAAATAGCAGGTCTCGGACCAGCCAAATTACTGTTTTGGGGGTGTTGGATAAACCCTGATGGAGTGGATGAGAGGGTTGCATTCTGTCCAGGATAAGTAGAGGCACACAACGCCCTAGACACCTCTTATTCCCTGTAGGATTCTCAACCACTAAGAGGGTGCACTTTTTTTTTTTAAACGACCATAAACATCCTGTCACACCGGTATTTTTTACTTACTGAATCTACATCGACAATTTTCAGTTACTAATTACCACCACTTTTCTCTAAAGGGAGTTATCATGTACCTGTGTGCAACTCGGAACTTCTTTTGTTTTGTTTATGTTTAGTATAGTCATCTTTGAAATGTGATGCTTCGACTTTTGGAACATGTCTCCCTTTGCCCCGTGTGTCCTGTCTTAGTGGAGGTCTATTGCTTCACAATGCCACATGAGCCAAATGGGAACACAATTTATTGTGTATATCTTCAACATGTAATGGGTGTACATTTGGCATTTTCTCATGCAACAAATGGCATTAATGAAGTCCCAAGAAGGAGAGTTAACTCAGAATGAATGACCTTTTGGGGACATTTTCTCGAGTCCCACAAATGCAAATTACTTTTGGGTTTAGAATCTCGTTAGAGGTTAGGATTAGGGTTAGGGGTTAGGTATGACACCATTCAAAATGGCAGTGATATCAATCTGTGTGTGTGTGTGTCTTCGTTGTACACGATGCCTTTCAATGTGCAGGGAAAGGATGGGTGGGGAATCTTTTCTTTCACAGAGTGTCTCGAATCTGTCAGATGTCTTTCAAGTCAAGTTCCAGAGTGTGGATCCCCCAGTGTGGTAATTTAGTCCGACAGATGTGTTCGGAATACCCAATGAAAACATTGATCTGCCGTGATCTGACTGAATTTCCATTTGGCTGTCTCTCTGCTGGGCCTGCTGTCAGTTAATGTGCTCTTTGTGGTATCAAGGCACAACCTTATTAGACTTCCCAGTGGTAACCCTGTCCCGCAAGGTCCCACATTCCCCTTTACCACAGACATTTGCACATTTAATTAGAATCAAAGCATGTTAATGGTGAAAATGTACCACATCGAGCTGTGCTTCTGCAGGGAGGCACAGGAAAAGGGTCTGTAAAGAGAGAGATGTGCCTCTTTGCTTGGAGATTGAAACCTGAGGGAATCAGAGGGCATGTTTACAACTGTTATATGTAATATTTTATGAGATCTAGCAACGCATCAGTGCTGGCACACTTTAAAAGAATAATCAATAGTGAATTTAAGTATCTGCTTGTTGTTGTAACACAGAAATAGTCTGTTTTACAATTGAAATGTGACCCTAGCTAGCTACACTGCTTCTGTCGACTTCGGTATAGCAAAACCTACAGCAAAGTAGCATTGATTTTCTGGTGGTTGACTTTTCCAGCTACTGACTTGCCAAATTTCACAGTCCCTTAGCATTTCTGTACTCAGTCCAGCATGACATTTTTATCAGATATTGATAGGGAGAGGTGGCAAACTCGCACACACAGGTAATAAACCATATGCTTGAGGCTCGTTAATACATTGTGAAAGATTGCTACTCACCGCACACTCGCAAATAAACACCCCCCCACACAAGACACACACATCCTCCTCACTGCATCTTCTTAATTCACACCAACCCTGGGAATACAAGATAAATGGGACCAATACCTCACCAGTGCATGGTGCCAGACCTCAGAGACTCAATAGCTGGCCAATTACATGCCTGTAAATGTCAGGCTGGGTGCTCGGTTCTAAGTCATTAAGACCCCCAACCATGGGCCTCTTGGCATGGCTCAACACGGGATTAGCACGGAGTGGCAGGCAGCCCTGAACGCTGAAACGAGAGGTCAGCCCACCACTCTATTGCTCCAAAGGGGGAATGCATGTGTCTGTGTGTGTGTGTGTGGGAGGGGGTGGGGGGGTAGTAGAATTGCATTAGAAGGCTGTCATGGTCGACTAGAACTACACTGAGCGGTCTTTTGTATTCCTCAGGGCGGCCAGTCCTGCTGCAGAGGGTGCTTCATGAGACGGGAAATGGCACAGTACAGTGTGCCCACATTGCGGGTAATGTCTCCAACCAATCGACAACCTTCCTTTTTCCCAAGGTCAAGTAAATCACGCATTCAGGTTCACGTTTGATGATTTCCAATATTTTGTTCAGTTCATACAGTATCTCAAGCTCAATAAATCACTCGGGTATCACAGACAATGCAGCATTAGAAAAACTCATATAGGTGGAGTATTTTACTGTATGCTATCCAAGCCAAGAGGTCCTGGGGTCAGTGACCTGTCAGCTTGGAAGCAATTCCTTCCATTTCCGAAATATCTTCAGTGCAGTCCCTCATTCTCAATGCTGCATCAAACCATAAGCAATCAGAGATAAACCACTAACTACTGTGTGCGAGTCGGATGGATTCTTTCATCCAAAGCTTTTATTTCAAGGTCTTTGAAAAGGCCGTAGTCTTATAACAGTTGTGTAGTCGACTGTACTTTACAAACAAGCTTAAACAAGGGGTGACGTAGCATTGTGGTTGGCAACATGCTCTTATTTTAATATACTGATATTAAATGGGATTGGAGCGCACCCTATGAAACACTTTCGTCTTACAGTCTCGGTATACTAATCACTCCATCGAAGTACCTCTATCGAACAATAAGCATCCTGTCCTAGTTGTTTGGCCGGACGCACCAATGGTATAAATAAAGGGGAGAAGCGTTTGCGTATCTGGTCATACCGGTTCCTGATAGTGTTCATGCTGCAGTGTCTCCTGGAGGATTGTGTGGAGAGACAGAAGCCACAGAGAAGAGATCTGCCCAGTTGTTTCCAGCCTATGGTCTGCATCTCTCCATGTCCCCAACCAGGAGGGGATCCCTCAATGAACTTCCCAACGTTTCATACGTTTTTTCACTTTGTTTTCTTGGGAGTTTGTCCTAGACTCCTTGGAAAATCTTGGATCCTTAACCTCAGGTGAAGTTCTGTGAGATAACGTGACAACGCTTATAAAAAGAGCTACACAAAATAACATTCGATTTGAGTGAGATTGGCTGGAGGAATTCGGATGAGCGATGCACAGTGCGGCGTTACCGGTTGGGACTGACGGTTGACTTGAGAGGTGAGGTGGACAGCATACACCCTAAGAGACGGCAAACAAGTGGGAGGGATAATTGTCTTAGCGGAGCCTCATAAAGCTGCGGTCATTAGAGTTAATCATGCCGTGCTGTCACCTGGGCAGCTGTGATTATTGGACTATGATTGTCACCGTTTGGGCACTGCTCAGGGCTACCTCTTTGTTTCTCTCTTCCTCCCTTTTTGCTGGAACTTTCTTTCTCTACTCAGCCTTTATTTGTTCCTCTCCCTCTCTCATTCGTCCTCCTTATTTTACTTACTCTCTTTCTCGGCCTTTTGCAACCCTGTTTCTTTTTCTTTTCCTGCATTCCCTTCTCCCTCTCACTCTCTCTCTCTCTCTCTCTCTCTCTCCCTCTCTCTCTCCTACAGCCCCATTGAGCTGCCTTCTCACACTCCACATTAGTTGAGATCGATGGGGACCAGTTCTCACAGCCATGTCTTAAAGTGACACCGTGTCCTGTGCTCGATCGATGTAGCATGTGAGTCACTGTCACCATTGACAACAATTGATCGTTATGTGCCAGACAAAAATAAACGTTCCAAGACAATGACTGTGATTATGGTATTTCTAGAGCCACAGAAACATACCTGTGCAATATGGTTCTGGCTCCATAAACAAGACATGTGATTTTGTGGCTGAGGTGGTGAGCTGCGCCAGAATCATCAGCGCCACTCTTGGTTGGCTTTTAGTGGCATCGCTTGTCAGAGCTGCGTCAGTGGAACATGACCAGGGACACAAGCCTGAAACAAGTGCTTGTTTATCCCGCAAAATATCCCTTTTGGCACTGGACGCAGGTTGGAAACTATGAAATTATGTTCAAACTTCCCATTAGTCGGCAAATTTCCTGCAACAACAAACAGTAAAAGACAGAAGTCATGAGAAAACTTTCTGGATGACACCTCCACCAAGCACTGTTTTGTTCATCTTGTCTCCCATTCCTGTATTCTTATTGATTCATACTGTAAGTGCAGAATTCATGCAGCCTTGCTCAGCTTACTGAGCTGAACAATGGCCCCCTCCTTTTGCCCTTCCAGTAAGAGAGCTAAGCTTCAGACAATGGATTTAACAGGATTATAAAGGGCATCCGAAGCACAGAGCAACGAACTACGAAAACACCTACAGGACAAGGAGGATCGTACACATTCAAAAGCAGAAGGTAAGTCATTGTGCTCACCCAGTAGTTCTGCTCACCAGTCTTCGGTCTGGTCAGGTCAGGTCAGAGTGAGCAGGTCTGGGACTTGTGGACGTCTAAAACAGGGCCAAGAAGGCAGTGTGAATCCATGTTAGGCCTGAAGTAAAAACCCAATTATCCCGGCATTTCAGTCAGGCTTAATTAGGCTTGTCTGATGTGCAGCGGATTCATTATGTTTCTAATTAAGTCCCTATCAGTCCCAAAGAAATAATGGCTTTATGGCACATCAAAACCAAGCCGCAGCACCCTGACAAGATTACGTAGACATCTCTTGGCAATCTCCCCACCGCCAGAGTGGAAGGGCATGGGGGCATGGGGCGGGGTGCATAAGGCTTCCACACACTCCTTTAAGGGGGCAAGTCTTCATCAACTCTCCAACTAATGTACCCCCCATGTATAAATGAAACAGCCCCCTCCCTCGACTCCACAGTAACAGCCCTCCAACCAAGAGGCCATAAAAGTACCCCCCCACACACACACACACACGCACACACGCGGACCCCACAGAAACAGGATCCCCCCAATCATACTGGTCTCTGTCTGTATCCCTAAGATGGTGAAGGCAAGACCAGCTTTGTATCTTTCTGTTACCACTGACTGGGGGGACTTCAATCTGATGCCTGTTACCTTGACGCTGAGTAATATTAATCTGTGAGTCCTCTCCTGTGGCAGCCTTTACCTCCTGTCCTGTGGACTTGAAGTGAAATGGATGTTACCATTGGAGTCCTCAGACTGTTGGGGGGGGGGAACTGGGGGCTGGATAGGGGGCAATACAAACCTTCATTTTCATTTCACTGCAGACTATCAGTCTGCAAGGTCTCCATGTCAAACAGTAGGCTAGTGATAGTTTTCTATAATGCTCCCTCAGAGCTTTTAAGGACAATATGAAGAGTGGTTGAAGTAGTCAGTAGAATTGACCTTTGCCAGTTCAGTCTAAAATCCATTGTGATGTCATCATACCCCATGGCGAGCTGAGCTTCACCAAAGCAGAAAACACACACAAACAAACACACACACAGAACATGTCACAACTACTCAACCATGCACTGCAGCTTGGCAAGTACTTTGGCCTGTGTGGATATCTCTTGAGTCCTACTCTGAAAGAAACAACAAACAGGCCTTATGATAGTTCCAGGCTTGATGTAACAGCAGAAAGCCTTTCTCCACGAGTGAATGGGAATGAATCCTGATTAGAATATCCCACGGCAGAGGAGAGTGGACTCTGGAGAGGAGGAGAAGTGAGGAGTTTTTGATGTGCTCACGTACGAAAGGCTTGCATGGCGAACACAGTGATTTGGCTTCTGCAGGACGAAGCCGACACCGAATATTAGCGCTCAGTTCAACTATAACATGGTCAACAAACTTCCCCAATAGAATAGTCATAATTTAATGTCATTTTTTACTCCCGTGAATGTTTTGTGTAAAGTTAGATAAACTAAACTTGGCTAGACTATGCATTTTGAGACACATTTCAGTGGCAACAGCAGGAGCCACTATCTTGCACACAGTTTAACACATCAACATTGTGCAAAACACTCATGTTCTCCAGGCCACTTTAAAGTCAGTGAATCTGGGGTGAATTCAAAATCAATAGGAATGAAAATATGGCTCTGGTAATAGTGACCACTGGTCCAGTTACTTCTCTAATGAGGAGACTAATTTTCTGCCTGATCAATCATAGCTGTAATAGAGGCCAAAGCAGTAGACCTACAGTACAGTGCTTGAATATTGGATCAGCTAAAACACATTCCAACTCTTCACACATACCAGATTTGATTAAGAAAGTAGGTATCATCTAAAGTGCATAGGTTTGGATATTTTCCATACATTTCTACATCCATGTAGCTGTCAGCAGCTATTGACAAGAACAGCTGTTTCAATATTGGAGGTAACAACATTCTAAGGGTACAGCATCCTCGGCTATCCAAATGCTCTGAATTGTGTGCCATACCTGTATTACAGCCTGCAGCAACGAGGGTTTGTGTGTGTAGGTGTGTGTTTGTGGGTGATTGAGGAAGAGAGAAGGGGAGAGAGAGAGAAATGGGTTTTGGGGATATTATTTTATCGTCTACTGGAGCAGAAATATAAGCGACAGTCGGAGGCAACTGCTGCTGGGTGACATTTTGTGGAGCGATATAGGAGTCCTCCGAGAACTGGAGCAGGATTTCAGGTGGAAGGCTGTAAGGCACCTGTTCTTGTATAACATATCAGCCAATCTACAGTATCTTTGTCCCATTATTGTTTTTCATTGCGATGTGCACGTATTGTAAGAAATATAGTGTGACTATGTTTATACAGTATTTATATGGTGTGGGGTGTCCTGTTTTATAGCTCTTTGAAACATTTTCTACTATCACTTTTCTAGTTGTTCTCTAGCAAAATATAGTTACCCACAGTGTCATATAGAAGCTGTAGTTCTTATGTTTTATTTGGTCGCATCTGTTGAACTGTCGCTGTTCATCTGTTCACTTTTTTGAGAGAATTGAAAGCACTGTCAGAATCAATAAAATGCTGGATATTTACAGCACATTTGACACTCAAAACCGATTTCTACATAGATTTTTCGACTGACTTTTATGAACAGATCAAAAACTATGTGAGTGGTATGGAATGAGACTTCATATCCCCTCGGTGTCGTGAAAACACGACACCAAGAACACAACGCCGAAAGAATGTGCGTCTAGTTTAATCCACCAACAAACATGTTCAACAATGATTCTGTTCTCACACGAGGATCTTTCTATTTACTTACATTACTAGACATAGACAAGACCAAGTGTGTGGTTTTTGGTTTATCACCCATAAGGCTAGATATACCATTGCGTGTTCCTGGAATGAGTTGTGTCCCTGTAGAAAAGCATGAGGTTTTCAGTTGGAGCACGGTGACGTCAGTCCATTCACTACAACCTCTCACTCTCTCCTAGGAAATCAGCCTTAGGAAAGAGGAAGGGAGTTATTGAGGTGTTTTTCACTTTTTGGCCAGTGAAATACTGTCAGAAGGCATTCAACATGAAAGGATACAGAGATGGAAGAATCATATTTCTTCCTTCGGACCGCCACATCATTCATCTGACCCAAGCCTCAGCTGAATGATTACAAAGACATGGGCCTTCATGTCTGGACTTTGGCGAATTATGTCTTTTCAGTCGCTGTAATTCTATGCCCCGCCTCGTGCACTCACCCTTTAAGATATTGATCTCTGTAATGAGGGCTGAGATTTCATCGCTTTTGAAATCATATACCAATAACTTTACCGATGCTCAGAGATTGGCTTGCTAAGCGAAATGGCCTTGCTGTTGAGGATGGACACCCACGATAAATATAAGGGTTGAATGTCGCCTTGGTGTCTCTCTGACAGTTCAGAGAAGAGTTGAAACTGCATGACTCCTAAAAGCGATTGGTCTGTACGAGAGAAATCAAACAATTTGGTTCACTTCGGATCAGATTGTAGTGCAAAAGATTTGATGATGATTCACATTTTAGCTGCAACTATAAATCAGGTAGTGAATAATATTTAATAAACGTTATAAAACACGTTTTATTAGTCACTTTCTTCGGGAAGTTAAACTACATTGTATGGGATTCAGGGGGGGGAAGGTTTAGATCCCGCGCTATTACTGTCACATAGTGAGCAGGTATTATTTTGCCTGTGAGATTGCATTTACTGTGGCATTTACTGTGATTTAGTCAGCAAACATGGCTGCCTTTTACTTAAAAATATAGCTCCAAGTATGAAAAACAAAAACATGCGGCATTTCATTTTACACCTCATTTAGCAGGCAAAGCAGATAAGCCGTTATTGGCTCGTGGCAGAGGGCTTGCTGCCTGAGAAAAGAAGGCTCCTTTAATGGGGACGGAATTAGCAGAGCTAAGTGTTTCACACTCCAAAGGTCAGGAGCATAAAGTGATGGAATATAAGCTTGTGTAACACAAATGAAATCAATTGCCTCCATGGTTCTTGAAGAGCCATTATTCTGGACATGGTGGCTGAGGCAGAGCATTGAATGGTGTCAGAATATACCAACTCTTGCTAGGGAAAGGACTTAGAACCCCACTGAATCATACCATGTGTGCAATTTCAAATATAGACTTTTTTTTTAAATCTACTAATGATTGTGTGATATTGTATGACAGTACTGTGACTGGAAGTGCATTACTGTACCAAACAACATTTACTACTTTAATCCAGTCAACAACTGTTTCTCAATTTAGAGTTAGAAGTAATCTAGATTTTACAGTACACAATTAAATCCCCTTCAAAGAATTAATTGCACATTGTACAAGCTGTAGGAGTAGTGTTGGAGCTGCATGGTTTCTGTACACACAGCGGAGGCTCAGTCCAAGAAGGCCATTAAACAGCTTCACCTCCAATCAGAGAATTTCTTCTTTTCAGTGTCCAACTTTCTTTTCAACCAGTCAGTGGAACGCCGCTAAGTAATTCTAGACCCTGCGTGTACCTGCCCAATCCCCCCAAAAAGTGTAATTGTTAAACTGAACTTTTTTCTACTTTTTTTCTATTTGTTTCAACTGGTTACAAATACATTGTGATTATAATGGTGATGCTTATGTTAAGTTACTTCAGTGCAGGTAAAAACGCTTCCCTAAGCTTTCTAAACCACAGGGATGGCATGTGACGTTTATGGCATCACGTAGAACATCACAACTGATCCGATAATACAAAGCTGTTCAAGTGAGGCCCCATGTACACAGAATCCAGTAATGTACCATTCCTCCTGCAAACAAGGCCCGAGATCTTTTCCGAGGTGGAACAGTAACGGCAATTACGTTTTTTATAACCTGGACATGAATTGCAGTGATACAGGAATAAGGAACCTTTGCGTGTCGTATTTGATCTACTCCTGTATACTATACTGTCAGATGAAAATGGTCATCTTTAACATGACAGTTGGGAAGTTGTAGTTTAATTTGTACTGGATTCATCGTATCTGAGTTTGAGAGGTCGGTTAGATGTACTGTAGAGCAGCTGGCACATCTCACAGTTCATCCCATAGTTCAGGTAGTATCCAGGTAGGATCCATTCCTCAAAGAATCACATCTTGTTTCGGTTTACTGTTGTTTAGACCCTGTTTAACAAAATGCCTTCAAGAACTAGAGGATATGAATCACTTGAAAACCTTTAATGTTGCATCAATATCTGATTACACAAATGTTTACCATAAAATGTTTGAATGACCAAAATCGCACCAGTTGTTTTTACTTTTGAGAGCCATCGTTCTGCAGTGTTGCCAGGTCTGTGTCCATAAACACTCTGACATCAGGGGCCAGCTGTGCAAAAGGTTGAATCTGGATTAGAATCATCTGGATTTTGAAATTTGATGTTTTGCTCTCCAGGATAAAGTCATTCATTTTACATTTGTACTGGGTTTTCAAAGTAACATTGGATTGGATCACCCTGATCCAGCTACAAACTTCTCAAGATGACCACATTTGGATTCCCAATGTTAAAAATGGGATTACATCACATAACAATGTAGGATACACGCCTACATATAGAACATGTACAATAGCCAGCATGGGGTCACTGTTAAGTGTTTTGATTTGAAGAGACATGAAAAGTGAAAACAAAACAATCCAAACAGTCACGGTCATCATATGACCCATCAACAATTGAAAACATAAATCATTCACAAAAACAATGTAAATATTTGGACATGTGTTTCCAAATCTTAAAAAAGATAGATAGATAGATAGAAGATCTCTAATGGTTAACAAACTGGAAAGACTTTCAAAGATAGTCTTCGGTTGCTGGGAAAGAGTGATGTTTTCCTCTGCCATCAAAATCTGTACTTTTCTTACATATGAATACATGAATGTGAATTACATATATAAACACAGTTTTATTTGACCAATTCCAAGTTTTATGACATTTTGTTCCTGAAATCCACCTAGAATCCATTCATCTAGTTAGAATCAGAATGATCTT
Source organism: Plecoglossus altivelis (assembly GCA_036571765.1). Taxonomy (NCBI): domain Eukaryota; kingdom Metazoa; phylum Chordata; class Actinopteri; order Osmeriformes; family Plecoglossidae; genus Plecoglossus; species Plecoglossus altivelis. The sequence goes on from BROE01000018.1 coordinate 10,697,616, forward strand.
GATACTTGAGATCAAATGTATCCCATTCCTACTAAAAAGTTTTGAACACATATTGAGGGTTTGGCCCAGATCAAAACCAGGTCTAGTTTACTTAATCAAATCCAATTTCACAATCTTTTATTTATTTTGAACAACCCGTTTTTCAAGATTTTATCCAGTCAGATCAGATTGCTCTTGAAAACTGGCCCCAGGGGCCTCAGTCACATCGTGGTGGAGTCTCCTATCCTTCCCCATCCCCGTCCAATAAAAAAAAAACACATTTAACAATCCTTCATGGGTAGAACTGGATCCATCTCTCAGATGTAACGCCAAGGTGAAGCAAACCTACAAATGGGTTATGAGCCCATTCAAATTCCCATCTCCACCAGTCCAGCGTTCAAAGGGAAGGGCTGAAGACACAAACAGGCCTGTTGAGGAAACGGTTGGAAAATCCCACCGGTCAGTTGTTGCTGTGGTCGCTGGCATTGCCACTGTATTGGATAGCTCTCTGTGCAAATACAAAACGTCACCCCTCAGCAGGGGGGGTCTGGATTCCAAGTCTGTGGAACACGATTGCGCTCTGTTAATTGCACAGTCCTGCGGAAGCTGCAGGCTGAACCATATGGGAGGTGGGAGAGTTATCTGTTCAGCGTGGTGTTTTGGTGTTGTTGAGCCTCGTCATCACTTCATGAGTGGTGGCATCTGGAGCTAAAGAATAACCAGGGGGAACTGAAGCTAAAAGTTGAGTTAATGCATAAAACCGCTAACGGCTACATGGGTGCGATCGATGCTGTGGAAAACAGTGACTGTTGCCTCTTGTTTATCAACTTTTGAATTTACTTTTTGCATCCAACCAGCATTTGTCAGTTTTGAGCTAACATCACACACTGTTAGCGGGCCATCTTAAATCAAGCTGATTACTTTGAAAGGAAAACTCTGCTTTTAGCCCCTGCTTATATGTGGTATGAGAACAGCTTTCGTTGACTTAAAAGTTTCACTCTGGGAGACTATATAATCAACCTTCCTACGGTCGCTTCTTGAGGCATTAACAGTTGGATTTTAAGTGGGCTTGCAAGCACTTAGTGTGTCTCAAATACTAACCTCTCACAAGAAAGCAAGCTGTGACATTTTGGTCTATATGGGCACGCAGGACCCAAGCCAAGGCCCACTGTACTGAGGCCAGGCTGGTTGAGTGTTTCTGTGCATGGAATTGAAATGCCATTCGATAGGGCTGAGAGAAGCTAGTCACTTAGCACTGCCCTGTGTAATTAAGGTGACTGAAAATGGTGCTGTGCGTCCTGTTTGCTTTCCCTGCCCCTAAACCCCTCACTCTCTCACACACACACCAACAGGTATGTAAAAACCGAACATTACATAACCGCCGTCCAGACAGCAACACATTCTGCATTCTCGCAAAGAGAAATAGACAGACTCAGACACTGGCAGGTATGGAATTTACACTGCACGCAAAACAGACACCACACACTGCACCCGATACATACACTGACACAGGGACAAAGGGGGGCTTCTAATCAAGGTAGAGCCTCTTTCAATCGCTGGTGTCTGACCTTGATGCTTTTCAACCATCACAAACCTTTCTTCTGTAAGCCTCAGGGCATGTGGAAAACGTCTGAGCGAGAGAGAAGGAGAGGCTGAGAATGATGACATTACATAAGGTGCACCCAAACGAAATGTTGAAACAGAGCCATCCAATTTTCCGCCAAACGTTCTTAAGACGAAAACAATGCGAGGGAGAGAACTGGGATTCATTCGCCGAAGGAGTGTTTTAGTTTATGGTGGCCAATGTCCAAGAGGAGTCAATGTGTGTTTTTCTTCAGTTTAGCTTGTCCCAAACCCTGGAGGGGAAATCCACCGGTTACCAAGGCTGACCACTCACACCCACTCGTCTGGATTCCAGAGGCTAACCTCAGACCGCACTTCAGCATGTCGACACAGCCCCACCATTACACGTCACACACACAAATACATGACTACCTGACGCCTACACCTCCCCCAAACACTCGCACACATACACACTGGCATAGAAGACTCATTTCTGAAACACACACACAGTGTTAATGCAGGTAGATGTACTTACACATACACATGGACACATAAACACACCTTGCCTGCCCTCAGATGGATCTATTTAGTGAAGCAATTATACAAAACTGTATGCAACCATCCCTAGGTCCTAGCCAGCACAGCTTCATACTCATAAACTGCACATAAGCACATCTGCAAATCTTCATTCACGACAACAGGCTATCCCATGAGGCATTAAAACATTCACCCCTGTGCACACACACATACACATACTCACACAAACTAAGCCCCTTGACATCTGTCACTGCTCACTGCTAAACCCAAAGTCAGCATTTTCAACTGTGCTAGATAAACCATTAGGGAAACACACTCTAAGATCTATGTTAAGGCCTAATTTGATGTATGAATTAACATTGAAGCTTATAGCTCAGGGTACAGACCCACAATGGTCTAACTCTTCCCCCAACGGGCACGGGGAGAAAACGAAGAAAGACTAACTATTTTTGCGTCTGCAAGCACGACTTTCCATTTTGTCACGAATCCCGGGCTTGATGGGTTCAGTTCTTGCCAAAGTTATTACTGTCATAATGGCTTGGCCCGGTTTCTATTCTGGGCCCCGTGTTCTCGCGCCATTTCTCGATGGGTTGTTCTGTGCCTGTCCACTTCTCCCTGACTGACTCAGCCTGCGTTGTCTGCTTTCTCACCCAGAGGATTCACACCTTCCACACACGCGCACATCTTTTCCACCTTATTGAAGAAGCTAATGGCTTTTCTCACAACTCAAGTGTTTTGCGGCTCTTCTTTAATCCCCTTGCTCAGTCACTCTCAGCCTCTCTCTCTTTCTCTCTCTCTCTCTCTCTCTCTCTCTTTTGGTCATGCTCCTTTGAGATTCGAGAGATTTCCCAACGTCCGAACCTATGAGCGAGCGGAAGAGAAGGAGACAGAGAGGGAGAGAGAGGGAGTCATTTGCATACCCTGTTCTTTGAGTGTGTGCAGCAGAAACAGGCAGACGTGTCAGGCTGATGCAGGGAGAGGCTAATGCACATTATTTCATTGAGTAACACATCCGCCCGCGGAGCCACCAGGGCCCACAGCCGGGGTAATGGCTTGACAAATCAGATCTGTCAGAACGGCCACACTCGCCTTTTCTCTCTTCCCCTCAGGTAAATAGCTAAGTCGACAGTCCTCTGGAGATCACGTTGGGATGGCTGTTGGCCTCAGTAGGGAACAGAAAATTGCAGATATTGCAGTTTTATTGCGTAATTACTTAATAAAAAATAACATAAAGGGTCACCTTTCTGAAATGCCCTACCGATGTTTAATGAAAACTGGTTAGGGTAACCCTATGAGGTCCACATGTTGTTTATGTAAATGAGCATCTACAAATATTTTTAGTTACAATGCAATGCAGCGCAGTGTACCGAATGTCACCCTGTTGCAAAAGCTTGTTAATGAAAGTAATTATGGAAATTAGTGTATTTTCAGAGTTCAGTCAAGACATTCACATACTGATTTAACCATTTATTGCAATGAAAATAAATGTTAACAGTTTATCTTTGGTGGAGTGTTCTAGGAAGAATTCGCCATGCCTTGGAGCAGATGGCATAGCACAGGCGCACACAATAGCAAGGCAGGGAGCGTCGCACAGAAAATCAAATCAAGTTGGCATGTAGCCTGTTTTTTAGGCCAAGTCAAAAGCCGTCGCAGAGCGTTAATAACATCCAAGAGTAACAATTCAGATAGTATAGAGGTGTTGGGGATTGTGGAGCACAGCAGTATTTACACAACCATGCAGTTAGACAGGAATGCATTAGGTGCAAGCATGCATGTATGCATGCTTTGTCCCCTGAAGGCCTAACCCTTCGCACAGCACACCTGCAGTGATTCTGAATAGCAGTGTCACGATTAAACAAGCTTTGCCATTAAAGCCAACAGTAGAATAGAATAGAGCTTTGGCTACTACCCACTGACTGTGTTAAATAAAATGTAGCACGACCCCTTGTGAGAGGTAATGAGCAGTCATAGGAGCACTTTCTCTGTTTTTAACGTGCCTCAGGGATTGTGAGAAACACTGGGATGCCAGGAGGCTGTGAATACACGTACTCTGAGGAGGGCTATATTTGGCCTGCTCAGCGATCCCTGCCTCTCCTTCATCCTATGCCCTCTCTCTGGGGAGGACGCCATAGGGGAAGTGAGCCTGTTAAATGTACCCAGCTCTAGGGGAACCAGAGTCTGGAAACTGGGCAGCTTTAAAGATGGACAACACTGTTAGTGCTGCACTGGCCAGCACCAGCACTCTAGATAGTTACGGAGCTGGCTATATGGCACGAACAAAACGCATTACCCATGGCTGGTTGGCATAGCATTTCCAGGGAATCCCAGGGATTCTTTATAGGCTTCCACGCATGTCTTTGACACATTTAGAGGGCTCACATTTTCCCAGACAGAGGAGTGTTCTCATAGAGCATTGTCGTATCTGTGTGTGTGTGTGAGGAGCTTTCCCATCCCAAGGCCACAGTGATTCAGGGGACTGAAGATGGATGACACAAACACTTACGGACGTCTATGTGTCCGTTGTTCAAGAATATGTAGCAGTAGGAGGAGGGAGCAGGAGACAGAGAGAGAAGAGGGCCGAGACAAAGAAAGGCCTGCTTATTAAAGTTGACTACAGGGGCTGACAAGGAGAAAGTGAGGGGTGGACTAAAAGAGAGAGCGGAAAAAAAACTGCGTCAAGAAAAAGTAAATAGCAGCTATGCAGCCTGAAAGAAGAGAAGAAACAGATCATGTGGAGCAGAGCAGATGGCGGAGTATTACTGCCTTGCTCTCATTACTTTCCTTTCCCGCCATTATTGTTTGGGAAATGGATATTACAGAAGACTTAATAGCCTTTACCGGCAATTTCCCCCAGTATAATTCCCCCTGTCCCGCTCCTTCAAAGCCAGATGAAACGCTGGCTGCTGAGATGAGGAAGGCAGTCTAGGTGCCGTCAGAGAGAGAAATAGTGCGCCCGGCCAGTCCCCCGGTGTGGTTTATTCTCCTTGCCGAGTGCAATGCATACAAAATCAATAGAGCAATCGGAAAATCCATGAGGGGTAAAACGCTTTCAATAAGTTCTTTTTTGTCTGGTCTTGCCTTGTTCAGCTGTTCAGTGGCATATACTTCACAGTGTCTGACAATGTTTCATTTACAATATGTAGCTACAATGCTAGACTCTGACCTAGCTTGAGGGTATACTGGGAAATGTATGCTATGTACGGCATACCTCAGTTTATACCAAACATAAACCTTCACAACCATCAGCTGCTACAGATAGAGCCCTCTAGGCCTTATGTGTTCAAGCTACCATAGCTAAGCCCCTCATTTTTTATTATTCAAGGCATGTTCCTCTTGGTCTTTCATCGGCAGATTGCGAGAAATAGCACACCGCTGCAGGCTTAATTGGAATCATTCAGCATCATACCTGTACCTTGAAGTGTAAAGTGTGTGTGTAAGTGGAGGGGTGAGTGGGAGGTCAGCGCTGGTTGTAGGCTATGAGATGTTGTAGACTGTACAGTGCAAGGTAGACTCTTTATTGTCCCATTGTGATGACATCACAACCATCTGTCTCATTGGTAGAATGTGATGCACAGATCTCCATGTTTTTTTATTGTGTTGGTTCTGTTCCCACATTACCACCACCTGAGCACATTTTAAACAGCGTCCATCTGTTGAATTGCAACTACAGGTGCTGTTAGAATGCCTCTCCTGGAACTGTGGAATGAGGGGATACATTAGGTAATGTTGCACAACTTGGAAGAATCAATAATGGAAATTTCATATTGTGTTACCGATTGTAGGGATCACATGTCTTATATAATGGTAGGCAGAGCGAGTCCACTGTATGGAACTTTCACACTCTTGCTTTGATTGCATCCAATAACTCAGAGAGACACACAGGTGTAGAGTTGGGACTCAATTCTCCCTGTCAAGTGAGTCATTGAATGATAGAGCAAGCTACCTTTAGGCTGTAGTTGTCTCGCGTCAGCATCCGCAGTATGTTATTCTACTGTTAACAATGTCAGATAAAGAACTTGTTCTACAAGTTAGGGGACAAGGCTGTGACATTTCAAACAAAGAACTACGTATGCCTCCAGAGCATTTTGTTTACGCTCGGACATGTTGTTTAAATCACAGTCAATGAAGGAAATCAAGAATGTTTGCTTCAGATTTGTGTCTTCAGTTTGACTCTGAGGTGAATAATGACAACTATAAAGACTACAAGTGCAAACTTTAAAAACTGCCATTTCCCAAAGGTGAACAGCTGCATGGGTTAGTAAAGTGTCTTTTCTTTCTCACCTCCAAATCTATTGTTCAAACTAGTATCAAACCTCAAAATACATGGTGAAAGAAAGGCGTTTTCATGGGTCTACTTACATTTTACAAACCATTTGTCTGTATGTTGTAAATACGTGCATTCTTAGCCTAGGATTCAAGCAGATTGCACAGATCAAAAAGCATACTTATGTTAAAAAGCATATAATTAACTTTCCTTAGAGTAAGAACGAGGCTGAGAGTGATATGTGGCAGCCCCACATAGTTGAAACAGAGAGGGTAAAACAAATAGCCTTAAAGTGTTGGAGGACTTGATGTTCACCTTATGTTTCCTATTTAAGTGATATTTGTAAGCATTATACTGCATTTCACTCAAATAGAAATCCCTGTGAAACAAGTTGATTCCAACAACATTGCCAGTCCCTGGCAGAATATTAGCTGGATCACAATTCAAACAGTACTACATTCATCTGTTGACTAAAAATATGCCCCAAAAACATAAATTAGCTATGAATGTATTTTTGCAAAGGCTGTCTAAGAAACCATGTTTGCTGGGGATACTTTTTTTTTTTTACAAAAAAAAATATTTCTTCATAAATGGTGCAACAAAACTCATCCAGCATCTTCACCTTTCAACAACACCTTTCACAAACTGAGGACGTTAGGGTGGGAAATAATAATAATAACAAAGGTGGGAGATTAAAAATTGGGCACCCTTGCAATAGAACACCTAACTACAGTATGTTCCTGTGTTTTGTCAAATTGTACAAGCAAAGAGTGAGTCTGGAAAGGTCATGATGGTTGAATTCTGTGCACCTTTTCCACCTGAAGAAGTTTCAAACTAAACCTTCCCAAAGCAGACAAGTTATATATCTTTATACTGCAACATGGCAAAGTTTATCTGACTACAAAACATCCCAGTGACTTAATTAACTTGAAAATAATGTCCCAGCTACACATCTTAAACCTTGAAACACTATCAAACCATTTCCAAGGGAGTGTTTGCTGGAGGTTAAATTCCATACAACATAAATCATTCTTTAGGCTGAGAAGCATTGTTTGAATGACTTCCTTCTGCAAAACACCAGGTGACCAGGTACCTTGTGACGAAGTTGAGGCTGAAGGATTCAAAAGCCGTTCAATTTACCGCTAAACTGAGATTTTCTTGAACCGCAGGAGACACGCAATATGGAATGAATATGATGTAAAATGACTAACAAAATGATGAGCAGTTCAGTAACATCTCAGAAAGGACAGGTCTGAATTATAGTGGATTGTTCAGATAGCAAGAAAAACGGCAAAGTACAGACAGCTTGGATGCAATCCAGTCTGGTGCATCAGGCATAGTAGCTGGAGGGACTTTGTGTCATGACATGACAGCTGAGAATTCTGTCAGCTACGGTATGGAAACCACTCGGGACAGCTTGATTGCTATAATGCAGGAATCTGGTCAAGCCTCAGTCGTTAATGTGGAGTGTTCTAGATACTTTCCACACACATTCTCTACATACACTTACACACACCTCTTTCTACAACCGTGATGTAAAATGTATGTATTTTTGCGAGAAAACATCTCCTGTTTCCAACTTTATTGGCTGTGAGCATTTCTTATTTTCAGGCCATAGCCTCAGGGTGAGTTCTTGCCAAGCGGCCATAAATCCTTGAATCGGACAAATTTAGATCCGGATATTACAAGACCATTACACAAACTCATCCAGCGGACACAGATAGAACTCAGCTTGTCAGAACAATTTACATGTATTACATTAGACATTTTGAGTCTCCAGTCGTTTAGATGGTATCTGTATTTAAGAGGTTGTTGGAGATAACTTTTATCGCCTCACTGTGTCTAGCCAAGGTTACAGGGTGAACCAATTCTCAAAATTCAGTCATTTCTTCACAGAAACACCACCACCCAGCCGATGCTCTTTCCTTGTCAGTGTATTTTAATGTCAACCACCTCACCTCAACTTGTCCTTATCATCTGTCTACCTCCCGACACCCATTTTTGTTTCTTTCCTCTCCCTCACTCCTCTGGATGTGGCCCTTGGTATGTGACAACTCATTCTGTGTATCCATCCGCCTGTCAATCATGCAACTACTCAATAATTCAGAGCCGTATTTCTACCGCTATCAGATGGGGAGTGATGAGGGACTGTTGTTGCGGGTGCAACGCAGCAGGCATCAGTCTTGGCCGTGAAATTGGAGTGCCAGGCAGCCATTAACCTGTGTGGGTATGTACATATTAATATGCTTATTACCTTGCCGTCGGGATATGAGGCCTGTAGAGTGTAGTACTCTCTATTGGCACTTACAGTAGCGCACAAGGGCACATACGATCGCACACACTCAAAGACACATGCCTGTATGAAAACTGACCGACACAATCACCTGCATAGACGCACACCAAGTATATAGAGTGCATGCACAAGTATAAACACCACCAGTATGCACAAATACACACAAGAAAAATCCCACGTGTACACTACACATTGTTAAACGCAACGTAGAAGATGCTACCTCATCCTAAATGCACGTTGTGTTTCACTAATTTCCTCTGCAGGCTGGGGAAGACAGCCATATTAATCATATTCTGGTCCGGGCGAAAAGTGTCGAGTGAAACAACCCAGGGAAATGTATTATTGCTTGTTTATGCACAGAATTAATTTCTCTCTCAACCACATCTTGTTTGTAAATGAAAGAAAGGAGCCTGAGGTGAAGATGTAGCTGCTGCGCGTCTGCAGCCGTGCCTCTGTGCTGCATACAAAGCTATTTTTGGTGAGGTCTTAGAGGGCAGATCCATACGAGATGAATATGCTCCATATACTAGTGTTTACTGTAAGTTAATGGATAGGGGAACAGTGTCCAGAGCAGACTACAATAGCAGAGCATAGAATAGAACAGAACAGAACAGCTAAGAAAATTAAATGGAAGCTGGGCCTTTAAAGAGGCCAGTTGTTGCTGCAATGAAACTGTTTTTAAATGGATATTTGCACATTAATCTGGTGGCTTTCTGTGAACACAATACAGCTTACGCTTATAGATTTTCAACATCAGGTCATTCTTGTTGACCTAAATACGCTTCTTCATTTCACTATGCTCTTTTCAGTCTGTGTCTGCCACTGGCTGGGCAGGTTTTTTGCACTGTTGTATAAAATGTATATTTCAACTAGTAAGGCCTAGTCATTACACAATGTATTTTTGTCACAACCATTGAAGGACACTCTCCGGGGACCTGCAGTGCGGTTAGGTCGTGTCATTTGGTTATCAGAGCAAGCTCAGCACAGCCACTTGTGTTATCAGCACGCACTTTACCTCTGTGAACTCACGGGTTAATGACTGACTCCCGACCGCGCTGCCCTCTGAAACAACCACTTGTTGATGTTGTTGGGTTCCGTCCAGAATGGCAGGGAGCAAAGCATTGTGGGAACTCTAGGGGACATGAGTACTTACGTTTCAGTTCCCTCATGCTGGGGTGTTATAATGAAGTATGTCTGAAAGCCTGCCAGCTAATGAGTTGGTATCAACAGCTTTTGAGTTGGCTTCACTGGCCACCCAAAGAGTCAGTCGGTCTAAAACCATATTAAAAACAGATTTGTTTTCCTCTCCCACTCCCCAAGTTGACGGGTCAAAGCGAACTCAACGCAGTTTTCATCAAGCCAGGTTTGAGATGTTTCGTCAGCTTCTCAAACAGCCCGCATTGAAAAATGAAACATTCATTTGTTTCAATCATTGCTGACTCTTCGAGGAATACAACAAGCATTAGATGCCTTTGCCTGAAATAATTCCTTCAGGAATACATTTGTCTGTAGGCCAACTGCATTTTGCATGTGTTCAACAGCCTTTTGGAATGAAGCACTTTATTTAAACAAAGCCTCCGTAGAAGCCGGCATCGATTCTGAGAAAAAGAACTGAAAAGAACAGCAAAAAATGTGTTCTTCCAAAACTATACTGCAATTTTCATCAGACTCAAAAAGGTGTTCATTTCATTCTGGTGCCTGTGTGGACGGTGACCTTTGGCCCTGTCCAACCCACCACCGCCCACACTCCAACGACCTTTAGAAACAGATAACAGCGAGAAGCATGGGGCTCAACTGCTAACTGGTGTCTGTGCAGGGGAAGATGGAAAGGAACTTGCCCCAAAGGCTCTGGAGGCCCCTGGCGATGTGGTTGTCCTGTGGTTGTCCCTAAAGCTAGCAAAAAGAGACCACTCAATTAGGGTCGTATAGAAAACAGAACAACATGATCCCATATAGAAATGTTTTATGACATGCATGTTGGGCTGTCTCATATCAAATCATTGATATGGACTATTCAGTAAGCTTCTCCATGTAACTGACTAGATTTTCACATTAATTTTCTTTTATGTAAATGCATCATTCCATATACTGAGTCTTTATTCATTTCTGTTTTCTTCTCTGTTCTTGTGGAATAGACCTGACAAAGGAACATGGTTCTGTGATTGGATTTGTGACTCATATGGTAACCACATCAGCCAAACATACAGTTGATATTTCCTGTAAGGTTATTGCATAAACATTTCACCATTAGCCCATGGCCTTGAATGTGTGAGTGATGGTCCAGCACTTTACAGCACAGTGCAACAAGACATGCCATTGGATAACATTACCACATGAGACTCATATGGTGTGATTATCAAGCATTCCAGACACTTCTATTTAATCACGTGTGAGAATTCACATCCCATAAAAAGCGTCATGGCAATTCTGTTCACAATTACGATTCCAGTTGGAATTCTCATGGTGAAGCAGCTCGCATCAAGATAATTCCCTTTTCTCGGTCGTGGTCGTAAACAATGTTGGAAGCAATATGTAAAAGAACATCAATTCCTCCACACACGTGCGCCAAGACAGCCTCTTTAACACGTTTCAGGCGTTCCATTCTAGGAAAGCTGTAAAACGTTCCATAAAGTTTGCTTTTCCGTCCTCACATCTTAAATTGGGGTTAGGTCTTATGGTAACACATGACCAGCAGTACATTTCAGTTGGGTTTATGAGACAGTCTGTCTAAACTGCCAGACAGACAAAATCCCACTGTGCAGTATGAGGGACCAAGTGGCCCTCCCTCTCTAACCCCACCTCTAACCTCCCCCCCCACACACACACACCTTTTCCACTTGATATCCCAAGTCCAGCCAGGGCATGGTGACCTATGGGCAGGGTGACATTCCCTGGTCAAACTGCTCTACAGACGCTGCTACTGGTAAAGGGACACCGACTGGCTGACTTCCCAACAGAAACAATCCGGGAACAGGGACAGGGTCCAACCCTGCTCCAGAAGACTACAACCACCTTGAAGGAAGTAGGAAAGGCAGTAAAGAATGAGGGGACGCTAGAATGAAGCCTTCTGGGTAATGCGGTCTGCTGCAGATCTCTTCATGGATTCCAAGCCATACTTTGTTGATTTACAGAGAGCTGTATGATTTATTGGTTGCCCACATGCTTATCCCTTGAGACGTGCTTCAATGTTTTTCCTTTTATTGTCTATGTGTCGCTCCTCTTTTTACAACATACATGGGAGTTGCAGTTCCTTCTTTCTCTGTCAAGAATAGATCATGTTTTGTGAGAAAATCATCAGATACTGGGATTATGCCACATACCTTCTGATATTGTTTAGATTGCCTCAGGGAAACCTGAGGAGATCAATGGAGTGATGGAGCGTGGAAGACAACAGACACAGCACAAACACCACAACCCAAATCCCTATTGATGTGTGACTGTTGCCCATGGTGACCTGAGGGTCAACAGAAGGTATATCGATCAGGATGTGCTCCAACGTTAATTGGTTGGTATAGAAAAACCTAGTGGAGGTTAAATTGAAAGGAACATTGAAAAAAGAAACTGGCCTGAAGAAATGAACGTTTGTTTCAAGAACTATAGGGACTTTTTTTCCTCAGCTGACAAAAAGGCTGGATGAGGTCAGGGGGGAAGAGGTGTGAGCTTGTTGCTGACTGTCTCAGTCACCCAGGGTCAGACAGTCACCCAGACAGTCACCCAGGGTCAAACAGAGGGATGTGGGTTATCTGTAACAAGACACTGTTGACGTCAACATGTTGCATTAGGTCTACTGGGTTTGATCGCTCATCACGGTTGAAGTGATTCAGATGGCCACACACACAGGAAAGACGTGTGTAGACACACACACAAAGTTGTATCCATACTGTACACACATGTTCTCAAATCATCACATCAACATACGTTGATGAAATTTCAAGATGAATGCGTAAATGACCGTAGAAAACACCTCCGGTTGGTAAGCATCAATGTGCAAATTGAATCCTTGTTTGTTGTGTGTGACTCATGTCTTTATTTGATTAGCAAACCTCTCAATCTTTTTGGACAAGGGATGGCCTGTTGCCATTCTGCTCCGTGGGGAACCCCAGTCACCAACCGCCAATACTGAATTATTAAAATGTAATTAAACATGACAATTCCTCTCCCTCCCCCCTCCCCCTCCCCCCCTAGGATCAATAGCGATAACTTCCTCTAATCAGAGGAAGCGTGACGTGTGGTCCGGCAGGGGCGTCGTCCTTATAATCAGGGCATCGTTTCGCATCTCTGTGGAAACCGCAGAAAAAACATACCGACTGGCTCCTTCTTAACCTCGTCCTTCCCTAACATCCTCCTCATCATGATCCGGTCCTTTCTAATTATGGCCTTCCAGGAAGCGGCATCCTAGCCAAGCACGACCAACCAGCCACAGGCTGGAGGCCGGCCACAGACACAACCCATGTTCCCAAGTCCAACTCTTCACCTTCCCCTCTCTGACTGTTAGGTCCTTAACCAAGCTTTGGCATCAATTGTGTGTGTGTGTGTGTGTGTGAAAGAGGGAGAAAGAGAAAGAGAAAGGTTTAGAAAACAATACATATTTCTATGCATGTGTATCATTTGAGTGAGTATGCTTATGTAAGAGCAACCTGCGTGTGTGGAGAGAGTGCTGGCTTGTGTCACTGTGTGTGAATATGTGTTTAGAAATGTTTGTGTGTGTGTAGGTGTAGCCAACGCCCTAGACTAACCAGCACATAAACAGAAGTGAGTAGCTGCCTACTGGCTACAGCCCACTACAGATCCTGCTGTACACGTTGTGCAATGCCAGCTTGTTAAGTGACCCGAACCTGTGGACAAGAAGTCAGAAGTAGCCAGTCGCAGCCGAGGGCGTGTCCCCCACCCCCCTCTAACTGACACATCAACAACCCGACCTCCTACATCCATCTCCTACATGACCCTGAATGTGACATTCCAGCCCAGTGAAGCAAAGGCTCTTGGGATTTCAACTGATCCTGTCTCATCTCTTCCGACTGAGAGGAGAAAATGGAGTCCGAGGGAGGCCAGATTTATCCAGGCTCTTTTCCAGGTGAGGGTGTAGCACTTTGGCTATTTTCGACACGGTCGCCGCAGTTTCGGGACAGCATCTTCCATGACTGTATTTGAGGACGTTGAGGACATTTTTATTCCATCCCTTAGGTCCCCGAGTCTTGAAATCGAATAGACATGTGACCTTGTTCCCATGACCTTTAACTAGACTAACAAGAGTACCTGAGGGACTTGATCTTTTGACACTCTGTGACTGCATCTGCTTTCCCTTCCCATCGAAACGGTATTGATTCGCTCGTTGGCTAGAGAGATTCTTCAAAATGCATGTTCATGGAATGTCTCTCCTGTGTAACTGAAGGCAACTGTATAAAATATTCACCAAAGATATAAAAGATTCTCTCATATAGTCTCATCCAAAGCGATATCCAAAATATATGACAGTACATATTGCATCTAACTGAAACGGATCCAAATTGAAGATACACACCCGCACGCTCACACCCACTCACTGCACACACACGCACTGCACACACACGCACGCACAGTTAGTACACATTACTCTTGTCTGGGTGAGCATTGATCCAAAGTATCTGGCGAAGGGAGCCAAGCAGCTCGGAGCCCCTGGAAGGCAGCAGATGCTGTGGGATGACGTCCAGAGACAGCTAATGTGACATGGTATTACCACGACAACAGGGCTCACAAAGCCATAATGGATCGTCTGTCGCTGCCAGGGCAGCACTAAAACAGTATCAGGCTCCATCTTACCTCGTCGTCATGGTTATGTCTCAATTGGTATCGAAGAACCATATTTTGACCCTTTGGCTGCAATGTACGTGTATTCGTTGCTTTCGAACATGTGAAATTGACACAACTCCGGCCATACCCCGCTGTTTGTTGGATGCGCTCTGCCCTAGTGATCCTTGATTAGGTTTTCGCCTGTCTGGTTCTGTCCTCGTCTGTCTCTTTGGTTACACCTGTGTCTTGTTAGGTCTGTGTAAATAGGTTCCAGTGTCTTGTTGCTTGTTAGTCTTCTGCTTACCTGTTGTCACCGTGTGCTGGCTTGGTGTTTCTTAACGTTTCGAAGGACAAACCCTTGCTCGAAGTTACGGCTTGCAACTCTGCTGCGTTTGGGCCCTGCCCCACTGCCGGTCATAACAGACATTCAATATTGTTAGATGGGACCTGTCTCTTACTGCGTGCGTCAATCATTGCTGATAATCAGGAAGTAGCTATGTTAGGGGCATGACCAATGACAAAACATTTCCACACATTCATATCAGGAAGGCAGGGAGTCCTGTTGGTTAATTGAGGGCAAATTCCATTGTTAACCCCTCAAACTCACTTTCCCTATCTCTTTCTCTCACTCTCACTTAGAGTGCTCCCAACCTCCTCCCCCTCGCGTCTTGCCATGTAAATGGGCTCTAAAGGACCCGACAAGATAGCTCTGTGACCCCTGGCTCCGCCCTACCCATAATCCTTGGAAAAGACATCGAGTGGCTCAAGTCGTATGAGGCAGATCCACACGCGGCTTATCTATTGCACCACCCTTGCACTGCCCCCTCCCCTGCCCACACACCCTCATCACGCACGCGCAAACACTCGCACACACTCCATATTCACTCAAACACGCATCAATGCTGCCATGGTGGATTTTGAAGAGCACAAATCCCTAGCCTGTCAACAGTGCTATCATAGAGCTTCAGTCTTCTGACAAGATCATGCCCTCGCACACAAACAGGCGTCCATATCGGTGCCTGACGTCAGCGTGCGGATAGGGAGATAACACCAGGGGCTGTTTGATTTGATTGTCAGGGCGGCTCCCAGGCAATAAAACAAGAGTCCTCTTCTTTCCCACTGGGTCTCTGTGCCTCAAATTAGGAACTTTAAGGGAAGGAGTTGCTATGTGAGGTGTTTTTGTCAAGGCCTGGACTGCACCCTCAAAGACAATGTTAGATACAATATACAATAATGTGAAGGACCTTTGATTGACAATAAGC
This sequence comes from Plecoglossus altivelis, assembly GCA_036571765.1. Taxonomy (NCBI): domain Eukaryota; kingdom Metazoa; phylum Chordata; class Actinopteri; order Osmeriformes; family Plecoglossidae; genus Plecoglossus; species Plecoglossus altivelis. The sequence continues at coordinate 10,713,283 of BROE01000018.1, forward strand.
TGAAAAGATAACATGACACCTGAGACTGCACATATAAATTCCAGTATTAAATCAAGTGTCAATTCAAATTTTATTTGTAAAGCCATGCAAGCAATGTCCCAGTGGGCTTCACATATGCACAAAGAATTGCCCCGTGCCAGCCTAAACCCCCAAGGAAGATGAGGAAAAATGTAGCATGGAGTAAGAAATGGATGGTGACATTGCAGACTATAGGCCCGTCATGCATCAGACTAGAGATAAAAATTCCAATGTGCTTTCGAAACAGAAACCACATCCATTCAGTTAGATCACGATGGCCACGCCTCCAAAGGAGGATGACGGAAAGCAGCGACAAGCACAGAGATCCATCACCTGCACTTTGATAACTATGGGGGAGGGACCTTGGTGGTGCGAAGAAGAGTGGATGTCAATCTGATTGGCGTGATAAGCGTACCATTAACCCACAGCGTACCTACGATTACAGATGAACCAATGGAGTTATTAGCATGCATGCTGTATTCTACTCAGGGGACACGAACATACTCCTTAAAAAAAGAGTGCACACAGTGTATGTGTGTGTCTCCCTGTCTTTGATTGTTCTCTGTCTGTGTGTGTGTGTGTGTGTGTGTGTGTGTGTGTGTGTGTGTGTGTCTGTGTGTGTGTGCGTGTGTGCGTGAGCGCGCACTGTATGTGTGGGTGTGTGGGTGTGCATCTGTGTTGGTGTGAGTCTCTATCTTTGTTCTCCTCTCTGTGTTTTCAAGGTTATACTTATACACCCTCATTTCTGCGTGCTGGACTAATTGTGCATTGTCTTTCAGATAAAGAGATTAGCGCAGCAGGACCATGTTGGCATGGGAGTTTCAGTCCCTCATTCTAATTCTCCTCTCCACTGGAGGTGGCACAGGATCAGTGCAACAGCACAGAGTGTCTTTCAGAGAGATGGAACCTATGGATGCCCTAAACGGTCTGTAAATCAGCCTTGAATTGTGTTATTCTCGCTCACTTGTTCGGATGCAAATTTTTTCCAAAGTCAAAATAGAGAGAATCAAAAACAACTCTCTACAACAGAATATATAGGATACAGTCCAAGTGAATGGTATCCCTACTTCTACATACAGTCTGTTGTACCAGACAGTAAAGGGATGTTAAAGATTGGACAGTTCTACAACAGAAACACCCCACTTGACCGTACAGCTAGCGTATGTTTTTTAAACGAAGCTTGGGCGGTGAGCCCAGAAACAGAGGGCATCTCCACAGAGTGAGGCCCAGGGATCGGTGGAGGCTGTGTGGGTCAGTGTAGTGACGCTGCCGTGGAGGTTTTTGTTCCTCTGAGGTACGCGGAGGGTCCCCGACAGTCGTCATCAACTTCAGTCTCCTCTTTCAAGCAGACTCAAAAGGGCAATCAAGACTCTTCGTCGAGTGACTTTGTTCAGCATTACACACTCTTTTTGATTCGCTCTGTCTCTATCTCTCTTTTTCCAAGTCATGAGTCACCCCTTGTTCAAACCACGCCCTTTTAGTCAGATGAGAAGCCATTTGTCAAAACCCCATTTTTTCACTGCAATCAGTTCCACACATTATCCGCCAATTACGACATGTTCTATAAATGTAACAGTCACTCATCCGTGTGCTCACATCTTGAAATAATAGCCATAAAACAAATCATTGTGGTCATTAAGCTGCCTGGCCCATCTTGTGACTGGAACCTACTACAAGAAAAAGTGTTCCTTGTGTGTCTGGATGGTTGATTCATCAAGAGTACTGGCTTGATTAATGCTATTTGGGTGAATTCCATTGAAAGAGAATTGTAATTCCTGAAGACGGATAATGTTGAAGTTATTCGAATCCAACCTTCTCTTTAGGTGTAGTTGAACGACTGGCTGAACTCACTTTTTTTTGCAAGTGTTTTTCTTTCAGAGCCAACTGAGTCCTGGGGTCAGGCAGTCAGACACAGACACATTCCTCTGCGTCCACTGCTGGTCCCAGCCTGTCTTGAATCTGAAATATGATTCGATTTTCATACAGCCACAGTTTTAGGTCCACTTTGGGTCCTTTCCTCCTCACTTGCCCTCTCCTCGTTCTGTTGTTCTGGGCAAAGAGAGAGTGATCCTGTCTTAAATATCTCTCGCTTCTGGCCTAGTCGTCCTGGGTCTTGCAGCCAGATCAATGCTTAGAGCGGCTGCAGCCCACCAGAGCTCTCACCAGCCCTCTCAGAGTCAAAGTTCACACACCTATGGCAACAGAATGAATATAATACAGTTATGTTGCCAAGGTGACATCGCTTCCTCTGTCTAATTTTCCTTTACGCTGGTTCTAAAGTTAACCTTGCTGAACCTCCCTGAATGTATTTTCTAAATCAACACAATCCAGATACCTCACAGGCTTTCAAAGCAATAGCTGTTTTAATATGTAATTAAATCCATTCAGATCCTCTTCAGCAGGCTCAAAACTAATTGTGTTGATCTGATGATTCTTTTTACACCAGTTGCACATGCGACTAATTTAAAAAAGCCACGTGAACCTTATTGTTTATTTATCGGGTGCGCAGCACTACAATTCTAATATCACAACACTATATAGTAATTACCTGTGAAATTTGTATACAATACCTAATATACTGTAGTTTCAAACTACACAGTTCAGTGGCTGAACAATTGCGTAAGTGTATGTGTGACACTGTCTGAATGTGCGTGTGCCTACATGTGTGCGTGTGTCAGTACATTTCATTTCACACGGTGGCACCGTCAACGCTGTCACAGTAGTTGCTGTTGCGAGAACGAGAACCAAAGTTCACCGTAGAGATGTCAGACAACTATGAACACAGGTATGCTGCTTTGTTCTCTATCCTGCGGTACATCCAGTGGGCTGGGGGGAATGGAATGTGGTCTGGCAGGTTTGGAGGACCACCTGAGTAATCCGCATGACTCAACAGCGCTGACAACCATGACTCAGGGTTTTCCTACAATTGACATTAGCCACACCAGGTTAGGCAGAGGAGAAGATGTCTCGTTCAGAGAGACTCACTCAACCCTGTCACCCCCCACAACTGTTCCAGATTCCGTTCCAGAAACCGTTGGCACAGTTGTTGCCGATGAGATGTGACTTGTTGGAGGTAAACCTTTGGAACAGCTTCACTTGGAGAACATCTAGGAGGCTGTGCCTTGGAGTTGTCACACCGTGTGCCAGACATTAGAGGTCAATTCGAGGAATCAAAAAGCACACTTCAGAAGTGTCCTCTCCGGTTCCAGTGTTACTCGGACGCGGCTAATACGGACAGGGTGTCTGAGTGGAAGAGACCACTGTAACCAATCATATTTCTGGCCGAAGAAAATGGTGACAACAAAAGTCCCCGCTTTTGTGCAGATTTGAAATGGATTCATGTTAGTCATAGTTAACAACTGTACGGTTTATAGTGCAAGTCTGTTTGGCAGTAAGTAACTGCGAATTCAGCCAGCAAGCTCTGACTGGCCCGACTTGAAAAAGTTCCTGGTCTATCAGATGGGGATAAAGGTGGATGCATTTCCCTGTCTAAGAGCAAAGTACATGCTGAGACATTGACTACCTTCAGTCTTGAATCATAACATCAGTGATGCTGGCGCACAGCTAAATGTTTTGTCTGGGACACAAGATGAATTGGGACGTCAGGCTTGCCTTTGGGAGAGCAAATTGTTTGCTTGTTAGCTTTAAGATCCTGTTTTATTTAGATACACAAATCTGGCAGTGGCATGAACTCCAAATGGATGCCTTTGGGAGAAGTGACAGAAGCCAAACGAGCCCCCCACTCTGTCCCAGTTAGCAACACGGCCGCGAACAGGCAGCATTTTCTTTTCTTCGTGTGAAATATTTAGTGCATTTCAATATACTGTATTTATTCTCTCTGTTTTGTTGTTGTTTTTCTATGGCAGACATTTCACCCTTAGGTACTTGTTTTTATTGCTCAGCAGCCCACACAGTTGAACCTGACTGACACGTGAGAGGGGTAAATAGATTTTCTGCATGAGGAATGTGTTGTATATTTAGCCTCCCAGTCAAAAGGTCTATAATTGGCAGATTGAATAAACTCCATGGCACTTAAGCAGTTCTTCATTTAAACCTCTGATGTCTGTGAACTGCCACAGTTCCAGCTTCAATAATTACGTCGTATTTTCTTTTCTCATTCTTTTTACTGTCATAATGAAAAACCGAGTAGGCCTATCTCATTTTATCATAGAGGGTGACATGGTTCTCATTTCAGCTTACGAGGCAGGTGTTTGGTATTATTACAACCAGAACTATATGTTCAGGTTAATATTTAGATCCATGTAATAAGACATTCTTGACGAATGGACTGAGAGGTTATAACAGTACAATAAAAACTCTAACCAAAGAAATGGTTTCTTCGACACACAAACACAGACATTTCATCAACTTGCGCAGTTCATATAAAACATGTTCTGTAAATCATTGATGAGTCCAGCTTTAGCCAAATTCACCGCCAATCAGGGCAACAAAGACCAGGTCGTCAGAATGTGGGGCCTCGAAAATTCAACATCATATTGTGTAGCGCGGTGTACAGCACTAAATTCAGTAAACGAAGACGCCCTCTTCCAGCTGTTTGGAGAGCTGCAAGCTAAAGTGTATCGCTTAAAAGCGGGTTCTCAAGCTCTCTTTTCATGCCACTATCGCTCCTTGTATGTGAACGCAGCCAATCTCGTCCCTATGACGCTGGCGAGGCTGGCCTCAGTGGAGTTCGATTATAATATTTAACACACCCACCCAGAAAGCGCACTAGTCCCGACTACCAGACGATGTCAGGAGACAGCCTATAGACGGTACGGGACAAGGAAAAACGAAAATCTCCACCTGCCAAACAGACCTAGGCTATACTCTGATTCTACTTGACCGCGAGGACAGTCAGTGGCAGTTTCCTTTCAGTCGGCTCGCATCCAGACATTTCCAGGGGATAGGTGATCACCTGTTATTTTGTGGACTGCCGGGCATTTTCGACATGTAGTTATTGTTTCTTCCTGGGCATTTATGCTTTATTGCTGCCGGACACTGAAACCTTAATTTTGAAAAGCGTCATTACTTGTATTCTATTGTCTGACTTTTGTCAACAAAAAAGAAAAACTGGACAGCACGCACTTTCATGCTCAGCATTTTAGAACCGAGCTTTTAAGGATGGAACGGTGCTTCTGATTTCCTATTTTACAAACGACTTGTCTGTTTCATCTGGGCACTTACACAACGTAATGAAAGACTACTTATTGAACCATTTGCAACGAGGTGGTTTGCGTCTGAAATGAGTCTGCTTCTTCACCTGGCTGAATATGAAGAATTCCAGTTTTTGTAAAGATTAACGCTCTGTGCGTAAGCACGGAGTTCCTGACATAGCACGGATTATGTGCGGAATGATCAGAGAAAATCGTCAAACGAACCGCACATCGTTTTTATTGCGTATTTCTATTTGACATCACCATAGCCTGTATGTCGTTGTTGTGCACCGCTTCTGCGGGCTGAACATAGCTACAGAAAAGTATTTGTATCCTGTACAAAATGATCAAGATGATAATGTTTCGTAAATTTCGAGTGTTGATACTAATGGTGTTTTTGGTGGCTTGCACCATGCACATTATGATAGACTTGTTACCGAAATTGGAGAAGAGGGCTGTTGGACCGGACACCGGGAACGGAGGCTGCCTGTGCGCTCACAATCCGAGCGAGGAGCCGCAGAGCTGGGGGAAGCAACGTGTCAGGTCTGTAGCAGAAGCGGGCTGGCCTAACAAGCACACTCTGCGAATCCTGCAAGATTTTAGCAACGAACCAAGCTCAAATCTCACGTCCCATTCCCTTGAAAAGATTACGGCCACTGGAGAGAGAGCAGAGTCTTTGAAGCGGATGAAACAGTACGCTGGGATACCAGAGAACGGCAAGCCGCTCATCAGAGATACAAACGGCGGTAGGACCGTCCCCGCTTCCAGTGTCTCGCGACTCTCATCTCTGTTCGACCATCCCTTATACAAGACTGGCCTGCCGCCTCTCACAGACGATGACACCTTGTTCAACGTCAACACTGACATCAGGTTCTATCCGAAAGCAGCGGGGAATCAAGAATGGTAAGCGAATAAAACCAAGTCACAGGTGCATTTAACCCTCCTGTTGTTTTCGTTTATGTTAACTAATTCTGTTACCAGTTCAAAATGACCGCCCCAATTATAGATGATTATATATCCATAATTTACACATTTATTATCACCTAATGTTGTGAACTTAAGTTCTCGTAAACATCCAAAGGGTTGAACTTATTTTTGCTAATAATAGGTCTCAATGAGGCTCATTCAACTAGTTTTTGAGTAAATAAAGAATGCTAAATGTATGGATCATTTTGGTGATGAGAAATGCTAAGATGAAACCTGAACATGCACCTGAGGGTCCGGTCAAGGAAGTGTCCATCTAAAGAATGGTTCTGTGCTTGAACTCAATACATAAGCTACCATAAGGTACATAATATGGTCTACCTGAGTCATAAATGACCTGACATTTTAGAATTGGAGCCCCATAGCTGTACTTAAATACAACACCCACAAAGTCATCAAATCATTAGCATTTATTTTGTGTGTTGAGATACCCTGAGTGGAGAAAGTCATGGAACTATCAAATTTAATGAACCCAATTTTTATGAAAGAAAACTGTCTAATTCGACCCAAACACAGGATAGCTGAGAGGTTTGCCTAAGCCAATTTGTTACATTCACAGTGGCCATTGACATCATCTTGCACACTCATACAATAGCTTCTCACATAACCTGCTCTACATGATTAAATAAAGTTGTAAAAAAAAAAAAAAGTCATATTTTGTCACCATAACAAAAGTAGGTAAAGGGGTTATGCTAAATACATAAATGACAGTTTAATATGGCTGATGACTCCTCTGGCTGAGCTTCACTTCAAGCACCACTGACAGCTTCAGCGCTGTTCCTCCTCAGCTCCATCATTATTTCCACCCTTATTTCTTTTGTCTTGAGTACTCCGGGGACATCATTAACTGCCAGACAAACCCCATTCATCTAGTCAACTGCTCTACTCTGTCTTTCCATCTTTTCTATTGCAGGGTGATTTATTCATCCATGTTCAAATTGTCCTAGGCTCTTTTAAGCTCTCTCTTTTTCTTTCTCTCTCTTTCTCTCTCACTTTCTTTCTCTCTCTCTCTCTCTCTCTCTCTCTCTCGCTTTCTCTCTGTCTCTCTCTTACACACACGCGCTCACTCTTTGTCTCTTTGTCTCTCACTGTCTCACTCCCTCTCTCACTCTCTTCCTTGCTCGTTTTTTCGCTGTCTCACTCTCTTTCTTTCTGTCCCTTTCATTTGAACATAATGGTCTTATGTAATCCTTTCTTATCTGATATGCCGAGGTTGTTATGGATCAAAATTACCTGAAGTTCTATTCAAAATATTTGTTTTGTGCAAATTTATGATGGTGTAATGATACTGCAACAGTTGCACTGATCTGATACCGAGCATCTCACAGCTGTCATGTTGAAGGTCCAGAATGCTTTGCCTGAGGTAATAAGAAAAGCAAACATTCAGACAATTATCCCATAAGGTAGCAGAGACAATGTTGTGTAGATAAGTCTGTTTGAAGAGTTCCTCAGCATACAAACAGCGTGCTGCCCAATGGGGAAATCAAAGCCCACCACACCAGAATGGCGACCAAGTTTCCCTGTCGAACAAGAAGCAGCATGTGGCTCCCTTGGGGCGCTCCTTTTTGGAGAGTTGGACTCATCTTCCCCCTCCTTGCCTTCCCTCTCTTTGTCCCCCAGGCACGACGAGGGAAACGATGAAGAGGAGGAGTACCCTCCGACCGGAGAGGTGACAGCAGAGTCGTACCCCAACTGGCTCCGCTTCCACATCGGGATCAACCGCTTCGAGCTGTACTCCAGACACAACCCTGTGCTGGACGCTTTGCTGAAGGACCTGGTCTCCCAGAAGATCACCAGTGTGGGTGAGTCTCCCAGAGGGGGAAGGGGGTAGAACTACATTACCCAGAATGCTCGTTGGAGCGAGCATATATTTTTCTGACTTCGCAAGTGATTAGCACACGGTCGAGTTGTATTTCAAGCAAGCCCCATTCCGACCCCAGACACTTACCTGGTGACCGGGCTTCGGCGTAAAGGTGAAGGCTTCAAAGGCAAAGTGCTCTGTATGGCTGTATGGTCGTGGAAAACGATCTGTCACGCCCAGGATCATTTACGACGAGTGTGTTGGTGACATTTTGTTGCTATTGCCAGCCAAATGGGTCACCTTGGTATGGCGGTGCGAAAGGACGTGCTACAACACCGAATCACTGCAGCGGTCGTAGTATTTTCGCTAACCTCTTTAAATCGTTCTTCATGTTTTTGTATTTTGGGTGCGTCGCTCGCGTGTGCGTGTGCTCACATCAACAGGCTACAAATAAAACTGGCTGGAGCCATTAAAGCTCCCCTCCACAGGCTCACTGATATTAGTCCCTCAATCGCTCATAGGCCGAACGCAATCGCTCACGCTCGCTGGCGCAGCCTGACGTTGGTGTGCGTATCCCACTGTTCTGCCCCCCCCCCCTCCTATCGCCCATCAATCATGTGAATGTCCCTGCTTGCTGATGCCCATTAGATGCTGCGTATCTTTCCTGAACAATTTGGAACCGCTGCCTGGCTCCCTGCCCCCGCCATCGCGTGCGCACAGAAATGCACACGCAAACGCACGTGCCATTATTGATTAGGGATGTTGGAGAAACAGACGTTTGACTCGAACGAAAATAAATCAATCAATCATTTAACGCACACTAAAATCAAACCCAATCGTGGCCTTTCTGTACATCTCTGTCCGTCCCTGAAAGATCTTAGGGTGGGGGGGACGAGAGAGATGGAGAGAAGGGGGGGGGAGACAGAGTGGATGGAAGAAAAACAAGACTAAAGGAGCCATGGAGAGAAAGTGTGTCTGCGAGTGTGAGTGTGTAAGTGTGACCGTGTGCGTTTTGCGCACGTGTGCATCAAGAGAGAGACGGAAGCTGTGGCGTGCTGCTCTGTCTTCAGCGTAGCTCATAAATCATCCATAGGACCACAGCAGTCCAGGTGAGAGGAACACGGATTCATCTTTACATTCCAGATCAAGCTGAGCTCCTATAGGGTCTACAGCGCCCGAAAGCTTCGTAAGGGAGACCTTAGAGCAGCCACTTATTCATTCAGAGGGATGGGATCAGATGGGATCTCACGTGTTCACGTGTTCATGCCACTCAGACTCTAGGCTGAGTTAGGCCCAGATTAGATTGAGTTGAATAATGGAGAGTGCTACGTTGAAGTCTTTTTCATTCTGAACTTAGACAAGTTTGAGGACGTTCGCAAAGTGTTGTTTTGTGTGTGCGAGCACGTGTTTGTGTGTGTGAGCGTGTGTTTGTGTGCGTTTGTTTGGGTTTGTGAGCATGTGTTTGTGTGTGTGTGTGTGTGTATGTGTTTGGGTGCACCTGGTCCTGCTGTAGATGCTGGATCAAAGCCAGGTGGTTCAGGGTTATACAGCTTAAGACCACCAGCTATGGTAGGTCCCAAGGATAAATCTTTTTTTATTTTTTTAGTTTACATTTAATTCCAAAAAGCAATTTCTCAGGCGCTTGGGTGAGGTCACAGCACAACAAAATCTGGAAACAACTAGATGTGATTATTAGATACTACTATCATCAGGGTCTGATTTCCACGTTGCACATCCGATGAAATGATTATTGTTTTCAGAGAATAGAACTACCCTTGCAGATACACTCACAGGTAGAGAGATAGACACAGACACGGAGAGATAGCGACATGCTGTAAAGAGAAATAAAAGAAGATACATAAAGCATGAGAGAAATAAAGGGATGTGAATGCAGAGAGAAAAGAAGAGCTGAAGAAATAGAGAAAAAGGGGGAGATGCAGAACCAGGGACGGTAAGTCGAAGGGAGAGACTGAAAGAGGGAAGGCGGCTGAGGACGTAGTCAGTCAGCCAGTGGGCCAAACTACAGGCGAGTGTTTTTAGTGGGGTTAGGCTGAGCCACGGTGTTGTGTAATATGCTCAAGTTAATGCTCTGTAATAGATGGCCAAATCCCCCCCCGAAAGCCTGTCCATTATGACAGCATCACAAGCCATTCAGACAGGCCCTTGCAGGCTCTTTGTCTGACAGCGAGGCAGGGAGCAGCCCGAGAGCGTGTCACACTGTTCCTGCTCGGCTTCTTATCTGGGAGACTGACCACACTGATATCCAGGCAGATAGCAGACCGCCCCCCCCCCTCCCCCGCTCCGTCACTCCCTGTACCGGAGGTCGCTCCCTCTCAGTCGGAGGTCACTTGGGTGATTGAGAACCAGGGATTTTAACTCCTGCCCTCGTCCCCCCCGTCCCCCGTCCCCTTCCGTCCCCGCTCCATTACAGTATTTTGACTCTGGAGTGATTCCAGGGCGGATTTGCTTTGAAAAATGGCGGTGCGTTGGTGGTTCCTCGTCCACAGCCAGCCAACACGCAAACACACATGAGGTGGATGGATGCCTTTAGAGCGCGAACCGCCTAATCAACCACCAAGCCACCTGCAGGGGCCAGGTGCAGATGGTGTCACTACTCACTAATCTTTGCTTGTCACTGTTACAATCACATTCTGATCGTGCACAATGACCGGCAAATTGGCCTTCAGGTGTAGTGGCTTTTTTTGTTGGTGGTGGTGCACTTTTGTCACAAATTTGTCTAAAAATTGTTGAACAGGTGCGAGCATGTGTGTGCATTTATTAGCAGATGGGCACTTTAGCAGTGAGTGTGTGTGTCCGTCAATGTGTGTGTGTACGCGTACAAATAGGATATTAGAGCTGTTCTATAACCCTCCCTGTGCTCTCTCTTTCTCTCTCACACTGTCTCTCTCTCTGTCTGTCTCTCTCTGACTTTGTCTCTCTCTCTCTGTCTCTGTCTCTCAGCCATGAAGTCAGGTGGCACCCAGCTGAAGCTCATCATGACATTCCAGAACTACGGACAAGCTCTGTTTAAGCCTATGAAGTAAGTACTGTTCTACCTAGTGTTGCATGAACAGGCTCTGGAAGCACATCAGACGCATTTGCTGGTGTTACCATCGCTCTCACATCACAGCGGCTGCACATTTCAGGAATATTGACAGCGACCATCGAAGCTCAAGCTCACCCAAGGTAGCTCATCTGAAGAGACTTGTGTCTTGTTAGTTGCTTCCGTATGAGTTCATCTTGCGCTCCGGTTCCATTTCAATGTCTTGTCACCAATCTCTCCTCAAACACTCCCAGATGAAGGATGTTGGGACGCAGTTGTTATATGTTTTGACAGTGTTTCAAACAAACAAGAATAAATAGCAGGCATTATTTTGAGTGCTTTTCTTGCAATCAGTTCAGATCCACCGTTTTTTCCAACTAGTCGTTATCTTCTCTTTTGGGGGTATGATCAGTCTGCTTTTAATTAACATCAACAGGATTAAGTGTTAATTAAAAAGAGCTCTTTAGGGATTGTGTATTTTTTTCCCCGTACTGGCGAAAGCTCAACACCAAACATAAAAACTGTCCTGCTGAGTTATTTTACGGTGAATTCCCTTTCCATTTAGACACACGGAGCCTGGGTCTAACTGGGCTGTGATCACTATTAATTGCTTGAGAGCCAGTCTGATTGGCTTTGCTTTAGGGGAGACTCCAGGATTTATCCGCTTGTTGGATTGAATACAACAAGGATGTGCTCAAAATGAAGAATTGAGAGGGAGAGAGAGGGTAGTTGGAGTGGGTTGGCAAGGAGGATAAGCGGGGAAGTGTCGATTGTTTTGAGTGCGCTGCAAGTGCAGCGTGTGATCGTACAGTCCAGCAATGTTTTGTATATTCAATTCAAGAATGGATTCATCTTAAACCTCGAGACCAGATCCATGTTTTGTAAAGTTTTATTACAGAGCCGAAAATAATTTGTGGGAAAAAGGAGCGTGACCTGTCAAGTCTAATGCGACCATGTTGTGAGGTTGTCATAACCTTGGTCCATCTGGAGACAGCCTCATGCTAAAAGAGATGTTGTGAGGTTGTCGTAACCGTGGTCCAACTGGAGACAGCCTCATGCTAAAAGACATGTTGTGAGGCTGTCGTAACCATGGTCCATCTGGAGACAGCCTCATGCTAAAAGACATGTTGGGAGGTTGTCATAACCATGGTCCATCTGGAGACAGCCTCATGCTAAAAGATAACAACCAAAAGAATGTGCAACATATTCCGTTGGTGTTTCAGACTTACATCAACCGCCCAATCGAGAACTCGCACCTCTGCTTTCGCCCTATTCGACTTCAGCGACTGCTGTTTCAGCGTGCGACTCTCCCAGTTGAGTTCACACGCAGCCTGAGGAAGGTTCTGGAAGGTTCGGGGCAGCAAACTTCAGAGTGTACCCATGGGTGCGCCCTCAGCTCTAATGCACGACAAGGCGCTAACAGGCAGAGGAACAGGCGACGGCAGCGCAGGGCGCTAACACGCCGAGGGACGGGCGCAGTCAGTCTGCCCGGCATCCGTCAGCTGCTCCAGCGAAGCGTGGGGGATGAAGGGAGGTTCCCCAGGCTGAACCTCTGTAGGTTAGCGCAGCTCTTTGAGACTGACAGGCTATTATCAGGCCCTCCTCAAACATGAAGGCGACTTCAGGCAAACAGAGAGCCGTACGAGTGAAACACTTTAAAAAGCCAGGGAACAACCCTGCAACAGATAGTCATAACAGATTTCAACGGCAACTGTTGTTGTGCAGATGATAATAGGTTGGCCTTTTAATAATACGCCTGCTGTTCCAGGAGAGTCTTTCATCCAGGGCTTTTCGTGAGTGTTAAACGTGTCATCAGTTCAATTAGACTCCACGTAAAGTTACTGAAAACTGCATTGCAGCAGAGCTCTATATAAATAGGAACGTAGAAAGTTGAAGATCATTACGTCAAGACTCTGTCTGGGTTGTCCCCCTCCTGTAGAAACCAATTATATAATGTATTTGCTTTTGAGGTTGTGATGCACTCTGGGTAGTGTAGTTCACAGTGTTTCTTGCTAATGTTTGTTCTCACCTGTCCCATTGTGCATTAGAAATCTGCATCAAAGAGGGCTTTGATGTTGTGGTTCCTTTGAGCCCAATGCAAATGTTTCTACAGGGCACAAGCAAAGACACCAGAACCAGACTCCTTTCTAGACCCACTACAACAGCACGTTGACGTTTTGAACGCTCTTTCCATCCGTGTGACGGGTTGCTTGTCTGTGGGACGGAAACAAAGACGTTTCGCATCTAATGTAGTTTATGGACATGTCCTCCTCAGCCATCCTGGTTATTTAAGGAAGCTAGCCGAGGACTCAGCGTAGATGCTCTGTTGCAGTTTTCTCCTATTTCATCTTGCCATACAGCGCTGATGTGATGAGGGGAGGGGGAGTGTGTGTTAGTGTGTGCTCGGTCAGGGGAGGGGGTGGAGAAGCTCTCTTTCGCCACGGGGAGAGAAGCTAAGCAGGCCCAGAGGGGCTTCTCCATCGAGAGCGGCATCATCCCACAGAGAGTCTGTACTGCCCAGCTCTGGTAGCAAGCACAGGCAGAACACAGAGGCAGAGAGAGAAGGAAATAGAAGCCATGAGCCGGCGCGAGACAGAAAGTAAGAACGAGAGAGAGCGGGGAAAAAAGAGAATAAAGAAATGGAAGCGATAGGGGAGAAAAGGGAACGGAGAGAAAGAGAGAGAGAGAGAGAGAGAGAGAGAGAGAGACAGAGAGGGAAACCACCCCTGCTGTAAATGAATGAGACTGTTTCACAGTTGGAAAAAGCCAACGGGGATTCCAACGAGTTTCAGAAGTGGATGAACATAACAAAACGAGAGCGGACAACGGGGAGAAGCCAGACCACGTGGAGGATAGCAAGAGGGAAGAGGAGGGGGCAGGAGGCGAGGAAGCAGTTGGCAGTGCTGCCTGTCTGGGAGTTGGCACCGCCAGCTGGGTACTGGGCTCTATCGCTGCAGAGCAGAGACGCACCATGCCAGGGACATCCACCCTGGGTGCCTGTCTGCCATGCTGCCTCTCTGCCCCAAGCCTGGCACCCATTCTGGGCATCCCATCCCGTGCCAAGAGCCAAAGATCTGGGCATGGCGCGGAGCGCTGTAATGGCCATGTCACGCTAATTGGATTTGTCAATCGCGAGACAACCAATGCGCACCCAGAGAAATGCGATGACAATTTTACTTTCTCATCAAACTCCGGATGGCAAGCCGCGGTTTTCCCTCAGTTCCCTCGCTCGTCGCGTTCACTCTCTTCAAGTTTGACGATGGCAGTTTGGCTTCTTGATTCAAAATGTTTGACGTCTGCATCGAAATCGGGAAGCTCTGCATTTCCAAAGGCCCAGAAATGTCCTCTGTTCTGTCCCTGAGGCTGTTCCGTGAACAAACAGGCTAGACTCCATGTACAGCTACATGTGTGTGCGTGCGGGGATCGACGCGACATATCTAGGGCGTGCGGCCACGGTACGTACAGTATGTGTATGCGCTCCGTGTGCTTTTGTTTGTCTCTATCTGACCCACATGAGCTCCAGTGGTTGTGACAGGAGGCTGGGGCTTGTACGCTGATGCAGACTGAAGCAGATAGCTGTGTGGCATCCCAGCTGCTGTTAAGGCACAGCATGTTTGATTTCACCATCCCAGAGGTGGGGCCCAAAGGCAGAGCTTGGACTGATGTTTACGAACCAAATATATCGCAATTTCCCCCAAAAAGTTTGATTGCAACTGCATTCTCTGCTGACGTGACTGTGAGTCAGGTGTCAGTGTCATTTGCTGGGGGAGATGATAATAATAGTAATACTGTTTTAGCTTGGTTAAACACGCAGAACTGTTGCCTAGACGGCCGTAGACTTCGCATTGTAGGTCGGACCGCCCGAGTCCAATCTTGGACCCAGGATTTGCAGCTGAAGAACATTGTAGTTCTTCACTCAGCTCACGCGTTCTGTTGGTTTTTCCGGAGAGCTCCGTCGACCCTCGAACGCTCACGCTCCCGATGCCGTCCGCAGTGATCTCCACAAGCCCCAGGAGAGGGAGCGGATCACCGCTTCACCGCCTTTGGCCTTTTTAGATTCTGATTTAAAGCTGATCATATTCTCTCCCAAACTGCTCTCAAGCCACTCACGTAAAAAAAAAAGCAGAGAGGAGTTCTCTTTTCACAGATCAAAGCCACGGCGTACACACAAACCCCTACACACACACACACAAACCCCCACACACGCGCGCGGAGAGGCACAGGCACGTACACCCACATGCACACGCATTACAATTCATTCCTCAGTATTTGCGCCACAGCTGAAAAAAAAAAGACTCTGCACCATCTCTGTTCTCCTTTTGTGGTCAGGGAGCATCAGGATTAAACAACGGGTGTTGAAACTCAACCAGTTTGCTTTTTCCTCTTTTTTTTGAGGCCGTCAGAAGAGATGAATGTTTTTTTTTTTCCAAGGAGCCTTGGAGGAGTATAAGAAGGCCATTAGCTTTCATGAGTTGAAGGCCCTGCTGAGTGACATTTCTTCCGTCTGATTATACCAGTGTGTGTGTGCACGCGTGAGTTTGTGCGTGTGTGTACACACGTGTCTTATGCGATGAGACGGACGTGTCAGAGCGGATGGAGCCTGTTACCAGGGACAGCTGTCGGCACAGCTGCCGCACACGCACACGCGCAGACATGCACTCACGCACACCCTCACACAGAGTCACACGCGCTCGTGCACAGATGCATACTTGCACACAGACTCACACGCAGACGCACACACATATACTCACACACAGACACACACACACTCCTACACAGACTCACATAGGCTCACACACGGACACACACTCCTTCAGAGACTCACAGAGATTCACATACACAGACTCACATTCCTACACAGACTCACACAGGCAGACACACACTCCTACACAGACTCGCATAGGCTCACACACAGACACACACTCCTACACAGACTCACACACAACCTCGCACACAGACGCACACAGACGCTGCAGGGGTTACAGAGTTTGTGCACCCTCCATCACCCACACTTGCTGAATGCAGTTCTCAGGGAGCAGCAGGCAGCCCAGTCCTAGTCTGAGAACCTGACGACTGTGAGTCCTGAACTTTCTATTGGAAGCAGGCGGCACATAGTCTAATCAAATTGGGTATAAGGGACGCAGGCAGAGGTGGTGGGAAGTGCGTGCCGAGAGAAGGACCACAGTTATTGGTGGTGACACTAAGTGGATAATCTATTATGGGGCCTGTGATGGGCCATAACAACCTGCGATGGGCCATAACAACCTGTGGTCCATATGCCTGGGGACGGCAGGTGTCACCTTGACTCGCACTCAGTCAGAGAAAGCAAGTTGGACTGAGAAGGGGGGTAGGTGGCAGGAGAGAGAGAGAGAGAGAGAGAGAGAGAGAGAGAGAGAGAGAGAGAGAGAGAGAGAGAGGAGATGGAAAACAGGGGTGAGAAGGAGTGGGATGATGAAGGAACTGCAGGGGGGTGAAGTCATGGAAGACAGAGAGAGAGAACAAGGAGAGCGAGGGAGTTTAACTGTTCAATAAAGGCAGTGGGAAGACTGAACGTAAATGGTCTGTTTTGGTTTGGCCTGGATCTTGTTATGCTGTTTCTAGTTTCCTGGACTGTGTGTTAACATCGCTCTTCCGTGAGATGTGTGAGCTTGACGTGGCAAAATGCAGAGGATGCAATTTAAATCCCTACTCAGACACACACACACGGACACACACACACACATATACTGCACACACACACCATCTCCATGGCACTGGTCCCATGTAATGCTTTGAAGACATCTGTTCCCCAGCTCAGCCTGTAGCCAGAGCGGCCCAGCTCCAAGACACGGTCGTCTCTCAGGAAATACTTTTTTTAATATCACCATTAAGCTGATTTGATGATGTAAACGTGGGTTGCTCTTCCTAAATGACCCCCTCTGCCCCCACCCACCCCCTCTTCTCTTTTCATCTCTCCCATTTGTGCTCTCCTCCTTCCGTTGTTATATCCTCAGTTTGACTGTCTCGAAGAGTGTAGTCAAAACATAGGAGGATAACAACTGGCACTCTGGCTGCAGGACAAAGGCTTAAACCTCTCTCTCTTTCTGTCTGTCTCTGTCTCGCTGTTTGTCTCTGCCTCTCTTTCTCTCTCACTGTCTAGGTCTCACTGCCTGTCTGTCTGTCTGTCTGTCTGTCTGTCTGTCTGTCTCTTTCTCTCTGTCTCAGTATCTCTTTCTCTCTCACTGTCTGACTGTCTGTCTGTCTGTCTTTCTGTCTCTCTGTCTCTCTGTCACTGTTCTCACTGTCACTCTGACACATTTCACGTGTGTTTTCGAGAGACGAGAACGGGAAATTCCACCAGTAGAGAGAGGGGAGGGAGGGGAGGAAGGTAGATGGAGGAGAACGAGGGGTGCAGAAGGAGGAAGTGTGTGTCAGTATAGTGATGAGTAAAGACTGAGCTCTGGGCCCGGGGGAGACCCCAGTGGAGGTGATTACTGGTGCATTAAAGCAGACAGCACAAGGACGTTCAACACTGAGTCATTAGAGCAAAGTTCCCAAGCTAGCTCTGCCTCAAAGTCAGCATAACGCCCTGATGTAGCACAGTTAACACACCATCCTTAATGTGCTTAAATAGGTTATTTGTTGTTTCATAGGGACCTTATCATGGGGTCTTGAAGATAGTTGTTTGATAGTAATTGTATTGCAGATGGAAGTGTTTAAGCAATTGCATGTTTATTTTTGTACTGTTTCGTGGTGCTTCTCACTTCACTGTGCTTACATCAGGGGAAATGGATTCTGTGTGTGTGTGTGTGTGTGTGTGTGTGTGTGTGTGTGTGTGTGTGTGTGTGTGTGTGTGTGTGTGTGTGTGTGTGGGAAGGGGACAAGGGTTCTGCATTTAATCCTTTCCATCTGTGTTTCTGACACATTTCAGTTTCATTTGTCAAGGAGATGTAGATGAGAATAGCTGTCCTGTCATCTGTGTTCTCTCTCACACCTCTCTTTCCCTCTCTATCTCTCTGGATCCCTCTCTCAACCCCACCTATCTCTGCCTCTCTCTCTCTATGTCTATGTCAATCCCACCTCCCTCCTTCTCTCTCTGGATCACTCCGTCAAACCCACCTCTCTCCTTTTCCCTTTCCCTCTCTCTCTCTCTCTCTCTCTCTCTCTCTCACTCTATGTCTCTCTGGATCACTCCGTCAATCCCACCTCTCTCCCTTTCCCTTTCCCTCTCTCCCTGTCTCTCTGGATCACTCCGTCAATCTCACCTCTCTCCCTTTCCATTTCCCCCCCCCCTCTCTCTCTCTCTCTCTCTTTGGATCACTCCGTCAATCCCACCTCTCTCTCTCTCTCTCTCT
>BROE01000018.1:10731948-10778848 GCA_036571765.1 Plecoglossus altivelis
TCTGCAACCAGAGAGGGGGAGGGAGGGAGGAAGGTAGAGAAGGAGAACGAGGGGTGCAGAAGGAGGAAGTGTGTGTCAGTATAGTGATGAGTAAAGACTGAGCTCTGGGCCCGGGGGAGACCCCAGTGGAGGTGATTACTGGTGCATTAAAGCAGACAGCACAAGGACGTTCAACACTGAGTCATTAGAGCAAAGTTCCCAAGCTAGCTCTGCCTCAAAGTCAGCATAACGCCCTGATGTAGCACAGTTAACACACCATCCTTAATGTGCTTAAATAGGTTATTTGTTGTTTCATAGGGACCTTATCATGGGGTCTTGAAGATAGTTGTTTGATAGTAATTGTATTGCAGATGGAAGTGTTTAAGCAATTGCATGTTTATTTTTGTACTGTTTCGTGTAGCTTCTCAACTGCACTGTGACTTACATCAGGGAAATGGATATCTGTGTGTCGGCTGTGGTGTGTGGTGTGTGTCGCTGTGTGTGATGTGTGTGATTAGTGTGTGTCGTGTGTATACTGTGTAGATGTGTGTGTAGTGTGTGGTTGTGATGTGTGGGAACGGGACAAGGGATTCTGCAATTTAATCCTTTCCATCTGTGTTTCTGACACATTTCAGTTTCATTTGTCAAGGAGATGTAGATGAGAATAGCTGTCCTGTCATCTGTGTTCTCTCTCACACCTCTCTCCTCTCCTCTATCTCTTCTGAGTCCCTCTCTCAACCCCACCTATCTCTGCCTCTCTCTCTCCTATGTCTATGTCAATCCCCACCTCCCTCCTTCTCTCTCACTGCGATAACACCTCCAGGTCACAAACCCACCTCTCTCTCTTTTTCCCTTTCCCTCTCTCTATCTCTGCCTCTCTCATCCTACCTCACCCTATGGCTCTCTGGATTCAGCATCCACGTCAATCCCACCTCTCTCCCCTTCTCTTTTCCCTCTCTCCCTGTCTCTCATGCGCTCCCTCCGTCAATCTCACCTCTCTCCCTTTCCATTTCCCCCCCCTCTCTTCTCTCTCTCTCTCTCTCATCTTTGGAATCACTCCGTCAATCCCACCTCTCTCTCTCTCTCTCTCTCTCTCTCTCTACCTCTCTCTCTGTCTTTCTTTTTCTCTCTCTCCCACTCTCCCCTTTCCCTCTCTCTCTCTCTCTCTCTCTGGATCACTCCGTCAATCCCATCTCTCTCCCTTTCCTCGTCTCTCTCTCCTCTCTCGTCTCCTCCTCTTCTTCTCTCTCTCTCTCTCTCTATCTCTCTGGATCACACCATCAATCCCACCTTTCTCCCTTTCCCTCTCTCTCTCTCTCTCATCTCCTCGTCTCTCTCTCTCTCTCTCTCTCTCTCTCCTCTTTTTTTCTCTCTCTCTCTCCGTCTTTTTCTCTTCCTCTTCTCTCTATTTTTCTGTCTCTCTCTATCTCTGTTTGTCTCTCTCTCTCCTGTCTGCCAGCGCTGTCTTCTGTGTGACGGTTTATTCTTGACTCGGAAGGTGGGCAAACAGACACTCCTCTACCTGGCTCTCAATATGGGTCTTCTCCTCTCCGACGGTACTTTTTTTGACATGCACAGACCCAGTCTTTTTGTAGTCAGGCCAGGCGAAGACAAGAGCACCACACACACAGACTCACACATTGTCTCTTACCTCCATATTAAGACACAAACACTGACACTTACACACACATACACACACTCATGATGCCACTCAGACAGCCCTTATGAATGTTTTACTAGGTCAGCTCTGGCGGTGAGCATCTTCTTTAGGTCTGCATTTCCCAGAATGCCTCTTGTTGGTCTTGTTTATTCGATTTGCCGCGGTGCCGCTGATCCTAAGCCGCCCTCTCGCCTGTTACACACAAATGCCTCCACGTTCAATATTTTTAGAACCCCCCCCCATCCCTTTTTTTCGTCCTTTGACGAGTGTTTTTCCGCACCACCGATGCGCTCCTGACGCGCTTCCCTTAAGAGTCTCCGGGGTCGCACTGTGATTACAACCTGGTGGTCCGGATTCACGCGAGGGCTGGGGGTTGGAGGGAGGAGGGGGAAGGGCTGGGGGGGGAGAGTTAGAGGGACAATTATGTAATGCTATGATCCGTCCAGGGTTTCGTATGGTCTTCAGTTCGTGTCCTTCCCATGTTAGCGATAGTAATCCTCTGACAGACAAGGCATGGAATTAGAAGGCTTCCTGTTTGGGGACAAGATTATGAATTGTGCATTTAGCATAACGAAATTTCGTAATGTGACATGCAGCATACACCAGGCGGGGGTATTCTTTACCCTGTTTCCTGTGACACACACCAGCAAGCATGTTCGGAAGCTGAGGTAGCGGCTTTACACAGCAGTACCTTGGGGATCAATTAGAGCATTAGATCCATTTCTTTCCTTTTTTTTCTGGGAGGGTAAACCCTTCGTTTAGGAGTGACCTGATCCATCTTAATGAACGGAACATTCTAGTTACAGTAGCTTTATGTGTTCAATGCCACAGAGCTGCATCGGAGCAGCAATCTGTTTTTGCCATTATGCCTGACTGTTATGGTTTGCCTACCGCAAGACTCAAATGGGAAGTCCTCCCACCTTGTCTTGAGATGCATGACAGGCCCAGTGAGTCTGGATCTGTTATAGAAGCCTGCGTCTCCGAAGCGGAGCGTCTAAACCAGACATTCCTCCGTTTTTCTCCTTGTTTCTAAAAGAAGGCCGGGATCCAAGCCTAGAATTTTGGTAAGCCGTGGTGTCTGAATACAGGAGACAAACTTGCACAGGTGGCGAAGGATAAAACCCTTCTAAGCTTCGCTACTCTGTGTTTATCTGAGAAGGATAAAACCTTCTGAGCCGAGCTACTCTGTGTTTACCTGAGGAGGATTTCAAAGCATAATTGCCATCTTAATTGGTTTGGTGAATCTAATATCTATGATTAAGACTTGCCATTTTAGCAATTCGTCATGCCTAGGTGGAAAGCAAGTTAGTGCGTGCAAGTTCAATCTCACTAATGGGACTGGCATTTTCTAAATTCCTGTCTGTCTTTTACTGTGTAATCTCTCTAATTGTTTTGGCTGCGCATTTTCATTTGAACCGCAGCGAGAATTTCGCCTTTTTTTGAAAGAGAACGATGCAGAGCTGTCGTTCCTTCTGTCTAAATCCCTCTGGCAGGTGGCACAGTGTTTAGGATCAATAGGGAGCACTCTGCCCCTAATTGCTTTTCTCTACATGCAGGCAGGTAGATTTCTATCCCCAAACTAACACATGCTGGAGACTTCAAAAAGAGAAATGAAACAAATATTTGCTTTCTGTTGCGCAGAGAGCATTGCGGTTGCGTAACATGGACCTTTATTGTGCCTAAACAAAGGTTAATAGGTTCCTTTGTGACCAGTCTTCAGTTCTCCAAGCTACCCAATAGACAAGATGGTGATTAGACGATGTGTGACTCTCGTGTCCCCCGAACAGAGAACAGGAGAGGGATAAGAATGGCGGCATTGTCAGCCAATTAAACCAGACCCTGGGTCTGTCTCCCTTGGCTTTGTAGGAGGCAGGATGTAGGAGGGCTTCAGCTGAGGAGATCTGGTATCAGGGGGTCTGAGAGGTGGGAACCTGATCTGGGAGTTTGGATGGGTCAACCCCCACCTCCCTACCTGGGACAGAGGAGCGTCTGTGTCGACGGGTGGAGACTCTCTACCTGTCTTGTATTTCTCTCTTTTTCAATCTCTACCTCTGTCTCTTTCTCTCTCTCTCTTTCTTTCTCTCTCCCTCTCTTTCTCTCTCGGTCTCTCTCTCACACACACACACACACACACACACACTCGCTACCTACTTTTTAAATCTTTCTCTCCACCTCTTTCTCGGTCTCTCTCGCTCTCTCTCTCTTTCTACCTCTGTATCTCCCTAACTCTCTATCTCTACATCTCTCAACCTGTCTCTCTGTATATCTCACTTTCCCTGTCAATATCTAGGCTGGTCCTTGGTCCTTGGGCACATTGTCCACAGTGTCTTGGCGTCCTTGGTGTAATGGGTAAATGGGTTTGGGTGTTGGAAAATTGATGCATTTAGTGTAGGTCATGTTGAAGACAAGGGCTGACCGGATCAGAGGACCTTGATGGGTTTCATGGGTAGAGGTGGGCCACTGTAACAGAACCCCAATGCATCACACTGTAGTTGTGTTATGGGATAATGCATTTCTAGCGGTATTGATCCCATAACCACATCAGTCCTAGCTGTGTGTGGGGTGGGAGGGGGGTTGTCTCTGTGTGTGTGTGTGCGTGTGCGTGTGCGTGCGTGTGTGTGTGTGTGTGTAAGTAAAGACTGTAGTTACTGTATGATACTAGATAATGCATAAACACTATTCAGGTATAGTAAATGGTAGGGCCTCAAACTGTTGGTGAAACCAGACGAATCTCATATCCCTTTTTTACCCGTACACATTCTAGAACTTTGTTTTTGAGCTACATCCAGCGCTTCAAGTGCCGGTTGACTCCGGGGCCGTTCTGACAGAAGGACAAATATGGCCCTCCAGATGTTTTTCTACAAGGCCTCACCACTTCCACTGCCACCGTCACCCACTCCCTGACCACAATGCCGTCCCGAACCTGCCAATTACCACTGATAGATGTGTTCTATTTAAGAAAAGTGCCACCCCCCCCCCCCCCCTCCCCCTCCCCCCTCCACAATAAAAACATTGAGCATAACAAGGATGTTGACGGATCTAAATAGAAAACCGCCGCTTTGGGGCGAGAAAAAAAAGACAAACGCGAACACCAGACCACGATTGAGAGACCTCAACCCCGCCCGACGCTTCTAGAACAATTGTTTTATTCCCCCGAGCTTTTATTCCTTTACCAAGCTTGGGAGGTTGTGGGATTGCGTCTCCGTGGCTGGTTCCGTGAAACCCAGCCTGGGTGGTGTGAACCAGCCATGTCGAGAGCAACTGGCAGATTGCAAATAGAGTTGCTGGCTCTGCTCAACACATCATAAAAGGGTGCAATAAATGAAGGACACAGGAGAGAGCATGCTACTTCTGGAGCCCAAGACGTGGCGGTTGGACAGGTACAACAGCGCGTGCTAATAAACACATTCATTAAGAAGCTAAATAAAAGACGGCGCCATTAAATCAGCTGCGATTCTGTCATCGTTCAGGCGCTGCTGGTAAATGGCATTTTAATGAGACTCATGTTGGATTGATTAGGAGAAAATGGCTAGCGCTACCGAACCCGCCAAGCACTCAGCGCTTGTTGTTGAAACCATTTAGAGACCAAAATAACCGCTCGCCCAGTCTTCTGCTCGTCACAGCCATGCCTGTGTGTGTGTTTGGGGGGAGGTTGTTGTTTGCCTGCTTTTTGTGGCGCGTCCAGGTTTTGTAAGTAGACACAGATGGAGGGAGAGCTGCCACCCGGCAGCCATGTTTTATTTGAGGAACGCGCGCGAGAGAGAGAGCGAGCGAGGGGGGGAAGAGAGGGGGGGGGGGGAGAGGGAGAGAAAGAAAAAGAGAGAGGAGGAGAGGGAGGGGAGTGAGGTGCTTCTTGCCTAGCCCTTGTTGACTGAGCCGGGACTCTGAAGCTGCCAGGATCCTGATCTTCTCAGCTATCATACACACACACACACACCGGCACCAGGCTGAATCGTTTGCAAGGACAAACAAAACTAAGAAAACAATAGCGGGGGCATACAGAAAGAATCACCGTACAAGTAGCTGGGAAAAAAAGGGAGAGTAAAAGGGAGAAAGACAAATATGAGACAGTGGGAAAGAGTACATCGCCAAGCTGTTATCGTTAGGTCAAGTCAATCTAATTCATTTGGAGGACACATCTCCCGATCTGCATCCCTCCCAGATGGATAATAAGAGCGTCCAAATGCTTGCTCACGACCCAATTAACTGTCACACATAAAGAGTTAATGTTCCTAGGACTCCATTTGGACAAGGAAATAATTACTAGCTAGGAACGATCATATTTGCACTCATTTACAAGTGTGGTTAAGACAGCACTTCAGCTGTAATTGAATCCATTCTTCAATGATCTTTACCAAAGGACTGGTTCGGAGAAGGATTTTTAGAGAACCCCTCACGAGAAATGTGGAGGGCTTTCCAGCTCTGGAACTTACTGGATTCTGGCTGGAATCACTCAAAACCCCATTTTATTTTGAAGCTGAAACTCTCCAATTCACCTGCCAATTTTCACTAAAGAACCTACATTGGATTTTCCCCAACGAATGAGAACATGATACTGGATTAGAAACCACATTTGTTTTCCCTGGTTGGAGATTTCAGGAGCCCTTGCGACCCCATATTATTTGTATTGTAGGAAATTCTAGATTTATGACTACAAGTGTTGCACACATCCCCACAAGAAGAGCAGCCTAAGGACAGAATAATTGGAAAAACAGTCATGGGTTCTCACCTTAAGTGGGAGTATTGAAGCACATATGTTCTCACGCTGTATATTCACAGCTGTGCGCTGCAAGTACCTTGTACCGCATATCGTTTTTTTTTCCTTCTCCATACCCTCCCAGCTCACCTTCTTAACAATGGCTCTCGACGTGAGTCGAGAGGGAAACAGTGAAATGCCTAAGGCGTGGTCTCGTGCGTTTCCTCGTCTACCACAATCCTCCTCGTCTGTGAAAACATCGAGAGAGAACCCTTTAGCCAGCTCCTCAGTTCAGTCTCGCACCTTCACGTGGGTATCTTCTCCATCTGGCATGTTTTGCTGAACGTGCGCGCCCCGCCATCCGGGCCTGTACGCTCAGCAGCGGACTCGGGCCAGAACCCATTGATTTGATGTGCGGGGTTAGACACCGACACACGGGGGAAAGTGCTTAAGATCCCTATCACAGCTAAGAGGCTGAAAGCCATCCCGCTTGTCCTCATTACCACGGTGATAGCCCTTGTGCTTTCTCTGTGCTCCTTTGTTGCTCTCTTTCTAAGCTCAGTGGCGTGGAAGATGACATCACTTAGTATACCCGTTCAGACTCTGTTAATGCCAAATCTGGGTGTCGAGCTTGTTGAGGTAAAAAGCCCCCCCCCGCCGCCGCCCCTCCCCCTTTCCACTCTCGCCGTTCTCTCCTCCATCTTCTCCCCTCACGCGTCCTACCCAAAGCCTTGAAGGATCGTAGCAGCTGGACAGGCTGGATGAATTCCTCACTGTGTACAGCGTGTTTGTCCTTTCCTATACGTCCCGTATGCTGGCCAGACGTGGTGGAAGGAAGAAGTCAGTTGAATTCCTGCATTCCTCCCTACGCCCTCATACAGTGGTGCACTTCTAGTGCCCCAGCAGTAGAGCTAGATAGCATTATCGAGAGATTATACCCAGGATGCTTTAGACTCCATGTACTCTGGCATGTAGCATACAGGCGCATCCTGTCCCGTGTATAAATAGACATATTTCAATGCTTCTCTATAGATGTCTTCAGCATAGACAGTGGACCTTATGAATGTGGTTACCTAAACACTTGTGTTCGTTGACCTGTGCGTGTTTTGTTCAGATGTACTTTTCCTCCATGTTGTTCCTCATCCCTCAACAAAGACATTGTAAAATGTGAATCCTTCAAATAATCTAAAAAAAAAAAAGACTTATGCGGTTTGTTCTATTGCTAGCAGCATAGAAAATCACTAATCCAGTGTCGGCAAACACAGAGAAGCGCCTCGTGCGTAGAACACTTGTCATTGTTGTGGTTTTCCTCGTGCATTTTGGGATGCTGAGGACAGGGTGGCTGAGCGAGTGGGTGAGGAGGGAGAGGGAGGGAGAGCTAGAGAGAGGGAGGGAGGGAGGGAGGGAGGGAGGGAGGGAGGAAGAGAGGGAGAGCTAGAGAGATGGAGGGAGGGAGGGAGAGATATTAGGCAAAGACCTACTCCAGCCCAGATAATCCCCCTTGGAAAGGAAAAAGTATGAAATAAAAACATTGTCAAGTTTGCCTGCAGGCTTCCACCTCTAACCCAGGGATTGTCATAATCCAAATACCCAACCTCCAGGCTATCCAACCAACCAACCTGGACTCGACCCAGCGCTGACCTCTTGGCTCCGTGTACATATCTACTAACCCAGGGTTTTATTCACCTCTGTGGTATTCTCCTGCGGAAGTGGCATCAGGCTCGTTCGCAAAGATTATCTGCGCCACTGATGAGAATTCATCTCCGTGTCATTGCTTATTCAGTGACGCCTTGCCTTCGTTTTCCCTCTCTCAACTGCCACACGCACTCCGCCGCGAGAAGAAAGGGCAGAATTCACAGCTAATGCCCTCGAAGAAATCCTATTCTAAAACGGGGGATTATGGATTATGTAAAGAGTGGCGGGTGGATGTACACGGTTCATCGTTTCCACTGAGGGAGGCTGAGTGGGGTTCTGGTGTATTGTTTGTACTCAGAAGTCAAAAACACTGGCAGAGCAACAGAGCCATACGATATGGCTGTGCCAATGCACTGGGACCTAGAACTGATACTGGGCATGGCGGGTTCAGTGTGATTTATAAATAACTTTATTGTCCTTTTCTTGGGGACAGACTGTACCTCTGTGCAGTATGTATTCAGTGGATCGTTTCTTATGAAACGCCGAACGTCAGACGCACATTTCGTAAACATTGAATTGAAACCACAACATTAAATATGATGCAATATTTGCTTAGGCTTTGTTAATGGCAAATACATCAACATTTGTAATCAGATTGGAACAGATGATAAGATTAGATTATCCTTTTGAGCTCACTGCAGGAGAGGGGAATGGAATTGTAATTATGTTGGGCTTTAATTAAGTCCACATTCACACACTACTTTTGCCAATGGTTTTTCATGGATTTCATCAAATCGCTATTAAAATGAATGGAACGATAAAAGGCTCTCAAATTGGACATTTGATTATTTTGGGACACATTACTTTGTACAATGTAAATCCTTTCTCTCTCTCCCTATGTTATTTCTTCATAATTTTTAGACTTGTTTTCCAAATCAGACCATAACATTGGGCCCTTATAACTGTGTATACTGCACACCATAGTTGCCACAACATCTGATTATCTCCGCTAAGTCTTCATGTTCACCGTGGTTTTGCCCTGGCTGCAGTATGCTACACATTCCCCCAGCACCAGTAACTCCAGAGATCCCACTAAGATGATTCTGTAGTGATTCCAAATGATCCCTAAAGCTTACCATATTTCTGGAGCTTTGAGTTGGGTCCTCAAAGTGATTTCAGGTCTTTTACAGAAAGCCGTCGTTAAAGGCGCTCTCTGCGGACAGTTAAGCCCTGGGGATATAAACTGAATATGCTGTGCCGGTCAATTAAGGACAAAAAGAAAAAGAGCCAAACCGGTCTGGAAATGCCTTGTGGCTCAAACAATATATATGGAGCAAATGAGAGCAGATACTTTGTTTTTTCTGTTGGTGAGTTGGAATTACATGTGAGCAATTCACAGCTTGAAATCGCCGCATCTCAGGAACAGCGTTGAGATAAATGTCCTTAAAAGTAGCCGACACGTCATAGCTGGTTGTTGAATGGTGGCACAGGCTTTGTTGGTGCATCCAGAGCCCAGCAGGGTGAAGCATGCACTGAGCGTGATTACTCAGGGGGGGAGGGGATTCAGAGGCCCATAAGCCCCTGTCTGATCTCCCCCCAGGGGCTCTGGAGATGGATAGGTGGAGTGGAGGAGGTTGGGGGTCAATGAGGCTGGTCTTGGTGTGGTTGGGCCCTTTCACCTGGGGGGGGTGGGGCATGGTGACAGCGGTCCATCTCATGCCCTGTCCCCTCCCATGCAGAGTAGCAGGCCATACTCTTCGCTCAGTTTTATTTCACCATCTGCTCTTCTGTGAGGTCACCGGGCCAGGGGACAACGGAAGGAGCAAGGGACCGAAGGACAGGAGAAGGAAGGAGAGAGAAAAAACCAAAAGGTTGAGAGATGGAATGCAGCCAGAGACGGAGCCGCGGACGAATAAAGGGAAGGGGTCCGAGCAGACAGAGATGGGCAGGCGGACTGAGGGGGTAGAGATCACAGATCACCCACGCGGCCGCGCAGGAAGGTGGCCGTCCGACGAGCGCTCTGGCGCCGGCGTCGGAGATGAGTGTTGACGGCACGGGGAGAGCCGGAGAATCAATGTTCAGTAATCCTCTGCAGTCGCAGACCCCAGGGCAGCGCTAATTAAAAAAACACAATGACCTCCAATTCTCTTCACTCAGGAATGCAATTACCACAGCAACATGTACCACTTGTAATTATGGCAGGGTATTGTGGCGTGGGGGAGGACTCCGTTGTCGAGCTGTAGAAACCAAATACACTAAATAGTTGGATTAAAAGAAGGGTGTTAGCTGTCGGTGAAGCATCGACTGCATTGGAAAACAAGGCCGCGACCGTTTTTTAATTTGAAGGATGAATCGTGTGAAGAGCGTGGTGGGTAGCACGGCTGCACGCGTGGAAGTGTCAGGGAACACGCTGCGCAGGCCAACAGCTCCGACAATGAATTCATCACCCTCATCTCATCAGCATGTATTACGGAAACATGAAAGCAACTCTTACCTCTGGGATGGTTTCTCATCTACGCCAATGCAACCTGCGCTCCGCAGACGAGGGTACCGTTGCAGCGCTCCGGTCCCTGGGATATCCGTAGCTCTGTTGTCCGTCAGGCTGCGTCTCACTCAGACTATCCACGAGTTGTGTAACACTGATTTGAAATTCAATCCAGCCCTGTAACAAGCTGAGCTTGGCGGATCCATAGATTCGCGCTGATACGGATGATGAAGGAATCGGAAAGGGCATTATCGAGGCGGGAGAGAGAGAAAAAAAAAGCGTGACAAGAAATGTCGAAAGACTGCAAAGATGTCTTTGCAGACAGATACGGTACATGCATGGGCGCTTGTGTGAATTCATTTTTCAACTACTTTACATATTGGGTGCAGTTCACTGAAATAGTATTTACGTGGGACTGACGCATGTCAGTGTCACATGCCATCACTGACGCTAAAAGGATGGCTCATGCAATCTCCCTGGGCAATATTTCGATATTCGTCACTTTAAAAGGATATTCTGTGTTTTACTAGGTTTTGATGAGAACATTCAGCAGATATGTTAACAGACAGACTTGACAGTCATGTTTGGTCCCACTTTCCCCACCAGAAGCCTCATCTGCTCATTACTGTAAACAGCTGTTCATCATTAAATCCACTGTATTGCAACATAGAATACAGAGCTTCTTTCAAAATTAGAAAGTGCGTCTAAAAAAAAGATTCAAGATATCTTTGGGTGAAATGTGTCTGTAAGCAACATAATCCTTTTTTCACGCTGCCACGTCATAGCAAAGAGGTTATTAAATAAATCTAAGCAGGGGATGGGTTGGAAGGAGAAAAATTAAATGTGCAGCACAATATCCGTCTAGATTCAGCGAAGCAGAGCAGGTTCGGATCCTGAAAGCAGAGCAGAAGTGTATAATATTCTTACCATAGATTTCTTTAAGCTTCTCTTCCACTTTTAGCTGTCAAGCTGCTACTGGGATGTGCTAGCATGTGGCTGACTTCTCAGTCTGTCCTGTGCAGTCTGTGGCTCTCCTTACGGGTACAGAGGAAGATGGCTCTTTGATTCTTTTGTTCCTGCTTGGATGGGTAGGGGAGGAACTCCGCTATCCGGCCTTTGTTGACTGACGTTTTTGAACCGAGCTCCAATAAAAACGTGTGTGTGTGTGTACTTCTGGGCATGCTTTTGTTTGCGTTATGTTACTCGTAGACGTTAGTGTGTCTGTACGTATTCGGATGTGTTTTCACGTACGCTTTTGTGGGAGCCGTCAGGTTGAAGCTTCGTTATATGATAATACGATGTCTCTGTCAGTCACCACCCAGACGTGCCTCTTAGCTGCTCTCTCCTCAGCCTCCTCCTCTTCTTCTCATCCCTCCCATCCTAGACTCGTACCCCCGTGTCTGTCGGCATGTAATCCCAGACAGACGCAGACCCAGACAAAGATACCTGCCTGAGAGGGCCTAAAGTCGGCTGTGGGTTATGGATAGCGGATGGATCTCACTATCTCTACTGTGTGTCTGTTGTGAGGTTGTGTGTGTGTGTGTGTGTGCGCGTGTTTGTGTGAGTGCGTGTGTGCGCGTGTTTGTGTGGGTGTGTGTGTGTTGGGGTGAGTGTGTGCGTGTGCGCGTGTGCATGTTTGTGTGTTTGCAGCCTGCTGGCAAAAGCAGTAGCAAAGAGATGTCATTACAAGGTCACGCAGTGCAGCGCGGGAGAGCCAAGGTCGTTCTGCACAGAGTTTATCTGCTGGGGCGGTCTTGTTTGTTTGTGTGTGTTTGTGTGTGTTTGTGTGTGTTTGTGTGGCCGGCCAGCCTATGTGTCATTCCTAAGGTCACCATAGTTGTTGAATAAGCGTAGATTGTTGCTACAGTGTATTTAATAATAAACTCTGCAGGGCATCCAATACAGTAGGTGATGAAAGAAGGCTGCTTATAGTCATATGCTAACCAGCTGGCAAAGCAACCGCATGTGGTAAGGAGATTTCACCAATAACTCACGAGGAACAAGGCCTGTTGAGCAGGTGTGATTTTCCTCACACCTTACACAGCTGAAAGGTAATGTGGGGATGTGTTTGTCAGTGAGTCACGCGAGAGTCCGAATAATACCATGCTTTGAAATCATGTTCACACAAGCGTCTCGAAGTACGTACAGTCTGTAAATTCGTATCTGCCTAAATATTGTTTTTTGACTGTGAACCCACATGACTCACAGGCTGCTAACATTCATTACTGTATGCTCCTTGGTCTCTCTCACCTCTTGCCTCTACCTCTCTCTCCTCTGCTCCGTCTCTCCGCCTTTTCCTCTGTCTCCTTCCCTCATCTCCATTCCCCCCTCTCTCTTCACTCCCCTCTCTCTCCCTTTAGCTACCTCTCCCTTTCTCAATCCATCTCTCTCCTCTCCCTCTCGCTTTGTCCCTGTCCCCTCTCCCCTCTTTCTCCTCCTGTCTCTTGCAGATCTCCTCTTGGGAGTTTCCAAGGGCAGCAAATCTCGTTGTCACATAGAGAAGCGTCAACATTCTCTTGTTAGTCTTTTGAACCCACACACCCACTCACACACATACACATACCTTGCGTTGTGTGGACTTTTCAGAAACATATAAAAAGGGAGACTTTTGACCGCATATTTTGTGCCTATCCTCCTTGATTTGTCAAAGCTTTTTTTTATTGAACCGTTCATCCATGCAAACACTCAAAGTGAGTTATGCTTCTGCTTATGGCGAGTATGGGGACAGGACACGACCCCCTTGTGTTATAAAATGAGGATGTTGTAAATCAGAAATCTGGCCGTGGCAAACTCATGTTCAACAGCGTGAAGTCTGCATTGGAGACTTTGCGAAGACATCTTTGCTGCCCCCTTCCTGTTGGAATGAACACTGACAGATATGGACAGAAGCAGATAGAGAGGCAAACAGACAGTGAGACAGAGAGAGAGAGAACGAGAGAAGAAAGAATAGGGAGTCAAGATATTCAGAGTACAAAAGAAAGAGAGAGAGAGAGAGAGAGAGAGAGAGAGAGAGAGAGAGAGAGAAGGAAGCATGGGATGAGAGCAGGGCAGAACAGGTGAGAAGCGACGGAAGGTGAAACGGAGGAAAAGAGAGAAATGAGTCAGCAAGCTGGGCCACAGCTGGCCACAGAGGCCTGGGTGGGGGGGGGGCTCAGCAATAGAGAAGGGCCTTGTCAGCACAGCCGCAAACCAGACGCTCAAACTAACCATCCATTCCGGCTGACAGAACCAGTCCACACGCTGAGATGAAGACGAGAGGACACTACTTACCTGGTCATGGGTCTCTTGTTCTGAAGTGATTGTGTGTATGTGTGTGTGTGTGTGTGTATGTGTGTGTGTGTGTGTGTGTATGTGTGTGTGTGTGTGTGTGTTAGAGAGGGGGCATCTGTACGTGTTGCTGGGGGGGCAGAAGGATCACGACTTCCTGGTGGAAAGAGAAGCAAACCGCAGCTTTTCCCATCACGGTATCGGTTGGCGGGGGAGTGTGGGGGGTGGGGGGGGGGGGAGGACGATGTGCATTACTCTTCTTGGCCTCTAATGGAGGGAGAAAGGGAAAGAAGCAGAGAAGGGAGGAGAAGGAATGCGGGCTGCACGTTTAGCTGACCTGGTTGATCGTTTGTGCAGGCGTAAGCTGGGTGGTAATGGGCACGGCCGTGGCCAGGTGTGTGTGTGTGTGTGTGTGTGCGTGTGTGTGTGTGTGTGTGTGTGTACACTCCTGCTGACCCTGTGCACCAGTAGTAGCAGACTCAGGCCTGTGTAAGACCGGGTGTGGATATGTGCAACACAGCTGTGGAGCCTCATTGAAAAAACGATGTGATCATCTTGTTGTTAGATTTTCAATCTGAAATGGTTTCTTGTATAAGTGGTTTATGTGGTGACTTAATTTAAGTAAACGACATTATTTTACAAAATGTTCTGACTGTATTGGCTGCCAAGATGACTTGGCTGCTAAACATGAGCCAGCTCAAAAAAAAAAGATTTTTACGCTTCCATTTGATTTGGCATTTTTGCTGTGATATGAACAAGCCTACTGAGTACCCTGCAGTCTAGAGACTAGGAAAGAGAGAGAGTGAACAATTTTATCATCATTTTTAATATCTTTAATTGGAGATTGAATTGTTGGACCCTTAGCACCCTGTGACTGTTCTCCACCTATCTCTTTACACACATCCACAGTGTGGATTGTGTGTATGTATATACATGTATTCTTGGCTGTACTTTGGTACCATTTCCCTAACATTGGCCCTCTCTGTGTTCCAGACAAACTCGTGACCAAGAGACCCCCCCAGACTTCTTCTACTTCTCGGACTTTGAGAGGCATAATGCTGAGATAGCTGCCTTTCACCTGGACAGGTGGGTTTCGGGCTGGTATGTTTTTATGTGTGTGTGTGTGTGTGTGTGTGTGTGTGTGTGTGCGCGCGCAATCATCTGTGAGAGAGATGGAAGAGCAATGCAACAGGCGTGCTGCAACTCTTTGTGTGTGTGTGTCGTATTGAGAGACAGCGCAGCGCCCTGTGTGTGCTTGATAAGCCAACACTTTTTAGCGGCAAAGGAAGGACAGAATTTGGTAGAACGGAATGGTATAGTGCTGTGATCTTCATGCCACATGCCTCAACGATTAAACAGCGTCTAACAACAGCTACCTAGGATGACCGCTAGTAGTATGTCTATGTGAGGCACAGCTGCCAGGCACAGTGTATGCTCTTACACATCGTCAACACATATGCACACACATGCAAATACCCTCAAAAACGCTCTCTCTCACTCGCGCCAGCCTGTGGGGAATGCCCGGCCGGATCCTGTGGCATGTGTCTGTGTGGGCGAGCGGGAGAGCGGAGAGGAAACCAGAGGCATGCCAGAGCCAGCGGGCCATCATTCAGAGGGCAGGGAGGAGGAGGAGCCGACTAGATGTTTTTAGGTTCTGACCCTGACCAACGGCTGGCCCAGTCGTTTGGCCCCTGGCCACGCCAACCTGCGGCCCTAGGGGAGTCAGCTTGGCCTCGCTGGAAGCTGCGGGCTGCGAAGGAATGTGGAGGACGAAGAAGGAAGTGGAAGTCTGCTACTCTGACTAGCGTCTCCCTGTGTTTGTCCTGAGCTCGGCTGCTTGTGCTTGTAGCTAACGCATGATCTCCCTACTCCGTGTGCTGGGGTTGACAGGTCGGTTGGGAAATACAAGTTGACAGGAAGAGAGTCTGGGACCGTAAGCAGGACCGTGACGCGCAGCAGCCAGAGTGGTTTGAACGTGGCCACCCTGGTGCCACCGCGCGTGAGTTTGACTCGATGTGCGGGCGCGCGCAAAGCACGCACACACGCTCACACACAGGTGTTTCTTTGTACGCCGTCCCAACGTGACTGGATGGTTTGCAGCTCCATGGAGTAGTCGTCTCTCCACCCTTGCTCCAAGCTTGGCGTTTCATGCCTCCTTTTGTGCTCTGTGCAGTGGCAGAGACTTGTGTGGGTGTGTTGTGTGTGTGTGTGTGTAGTGTGTGCTGTGGTGTGTTGTGTGTAGGTGTGTGTGTCCAGGTGTCGTAGTGTGTGTGTTTGTGCAAGTGCGTGCATGTGAGAAAGAGCCATTCACCGGTGGACAGCTTCAGAGAGTAGGGTTCGGAGGAAGTCAATGAGAACGCTGCTGTAGCCCGCCCCAGGGGGCAGGAGAAAGGGGGGGGGGGGTTGGGCTTGGAGCTTCTCTCGAGGCAGGGGAGTGGAACGGAAGCGTCTTTGGAGGAGAGAGAGAGAGAGAGAGAGACGAGCCAAGGAGAACCGCAGAGGAAAGCGAGAGAGGGATGGAGAGAGAGTGGAGCGAGAGAGGGAGGGAGAGAGAGAGGGAGAGTAGACGAGAGAGAGAGAGGAGGGAGAGATTGGTGAATGCTTGATCAAAGAAGAGCGAAAGGATGAAAAGAACCCTCCCCCTCTTTATTCCATCGAAGTCTCCTCTTCTTGACCGGAACACTGCCGGTCAATAAACAGCACATCGAACAAAAGGTTTTACGAAAGCATTTGAGAAACGGATTAATTATTTATTCCTCGTTTAACGGCAGACATGCTGTACATACAACTGACCGCTTCAAGTCTGGAAGCCTAGATCTAAGTGTCGTCTGACAGATCTGTACAAACCACTAGTATGGCCTCTGAAATAGTATAGGCAGTCTGCCAAGATGTGGAGTTTGTTATTTTCACACATAGTTCTGTATGCAATGCGATCCCAAAAGTTTTGTGTTTTTTTTGCACAGGATTCATTGCAGTAAAACTGGCACATTTCAATCTGTCTTCCTCTTTGTTTGGTGATTTAATTGGTCCCTCTCCTCTCCCAGAATCCTTGACTTCAGGCGAGTGCCGCCGGTGGCGGGGCGGCTGGTCAACATGACCCGGGAGATCCGAGACGTGACGAGGGACAAGAAGCTCTGGAGGACGTTCTTCATCTCCCCTGGTAAAACTCTCACGCCCTCCCCCAACCTCTGTCTGTCGCCGGCGCCGCTGTACGCA
The DNA here is from genome assembly GCA_036571765.1 of Plecoglossus altivelis. Taxonomy (NCBI): domain Eukaryota; kingdom Metazoa; phylum Chordata; class Actinopteri; order Osmeriformes; family Plecoglossidae; genus Plecoglossus; species Plecoglossus altivelis. The sequence goes on from BROE01000018.1 coordinate 10,748,887, forward strand.
AAACCCTGACTTGAGAGACGCAGATACGAGATTCCCATGTCTGGAGTGGAGAGATCTGGGGAAACCCTGTCATGTTGTCTACCCAGCGAGTCGAGACCGAGAGACCTGAGTTTAACTCTTTGTTATGACAGATTCGATTTGTCAGTTCCGTTTTCTGGGATCATACATGTATGTCGTACTGCATATTTCACGGGAACCTCGCAACTCACAAGATGTGAAGCATTGTGTCCTTCCAATAATTGGGTTGAGATTTGTTCATACAAATGGGAATCATGTTAGTTTCCTCACTTGCTGAGGTTGAGCATGTTGTCTGCTCTTTCGTCTTGCTACCACTTGGTGACAGCATCCAACCAGGCTCCACCAGCTATCTCTTCTTTCTGACAGTCTGATTAACTCCTCTGTATCTTAGCTCTGCATAAATAAATACATGGCAGGGCTGAAGTGTTGGTTTAGATGTTTCTACTAACGAACACCTCCCCCACCTCAATTCTCAGACCCTAGGAAGTTCTAGCAGGAGTACACCGAGAGACTTAGACAATGAGTTTAAGTCTGTCTCAATTATTTTCAATTTAATTTCTCTTTAATTTCTCTTAGACGATGAGTCTAAGTCTCTCTCCTAACTACCTTTGTGAACCTTACTCTGACAAAGTGACTGGTTAATCCTTTCCTACTGTTTCTAAGATCCTTTCTTTTCCTCATTCCCCATTGACGTTCCCCCTTCCTTGCGTGCTCTCTTAGTGTTCTCAGTCTTCGTTTTTGACTCCTTATACAGTATATTACATTTGTATATTATCGTAAACTTTTCGTCGCACCACCTGTCATCTCAATACTCCCCTCCTCTCCCCTCTCCCAGGGTAAAATTTCCTCTAACCTGAGCTCGCTAATTCCTCTCTCTTCCCCCCCCCCCCTTCACCCTCCTCAGCCAATAACATCTGTTTCTACGGGGAGTGCTCCTACTACTGTTCCACGGAGCATGCGCTGTGCGGGAAGCCTGACCAGATCGAGGGCTCGCTGGCTGCCTTCCTGCCTGACCTGGCTCTCGCCAAGCGCAAGACCTGGAGGAACCCCTGGAGACGCTCCTACCACAAACGCAAGAAAGCCGAGTAAGACACGATGACCTCTGACCCCTGCTGTCCAGGAACTGCCGTCTCTCTTTCTCGACATCGTCATCCCTCCTTTTCCTTTCAGCCCTTCCATGTTGTTTGTCAGTCTCTTTTTAGGTTTGTCAAGCTGTGTCTGTCCGTTTTTTTTCCTTTGCTTTTGATTTATTTGTCACTTTTTGGAGTATTTTCTGGGTCGCTCAACCGGTATCTCAACAGTAGGAGACAAGGGTATGTTGTCTTCTAAGACAAGGTCTTATCCATTTGACGTCCCCTGAAGTCTGCCCCCGTAGCTCTACAATGAATGAGATGGAAGTCTTGGAAATGAGATGGAAAGAGAACACCTTCATCAACTCCCCTGCTGAACCTAAAGTGTTAAAAACATAAAACACATTAGGATGTCCAGTGAGGTAGATACTATACAGGACACAGATATCACTCTCTTCACTTCCGTGGGAAATTATTGGCATTATTTATGACTGAGAGACGACATAAACACATTTAACTTACTTGTTCAAATATTTTTCTTATTAAATTGAAAATAATTGATCAAGTTAGAATACTGCATATCAGTCAGACCAATATACATTGTCCCCCCACACCCACGATTCCCATAACATTCAGTTTGTTACCGTTTTTCACATTACCACAACAATGAGAAACTGGATAGAGAAACCAGAAGCAACCCAATATAGCACGGATATAGCACATCACGTGTGCATGATAACCACAAACAGTAACAGTAGACAACCTCTTGTTAACCTCTCTCTTGGCTTCATTTCTAACTAAACATCTCTAGTCTAAGACATTGGTTTGATCTTCATGGAGACGGCCTTCAAAGAGTTATTATACCAGTAAATGCTGGTTGCAAAATGAATCGTCTGACCCCATATATATTCCCCATTAAAGCTTACCTGATGGCACAGGTTGTACCAAAATCCACCATAAAAGCTAACAGCGCAGTTACCAGACCGTGTATCTTGGTCTCGGTCGAACGTGCTGAATTTCATGCCGTTGTGGATGGAGAGCGTGTCGCCTGCTCCTCAGTTGGTAAAGCCTGCGACAGCCAGCCTGTAGCCGTCTCGCTCTGAGCCCAGTGAGAAGGAAGAGTACACTGCAAACACCTTGGTGCCCTTAAAGTGCTCCAAGTCCACTCGCAGCTCACGCTTTCTCAATTTGGTGAGTTTGTGGAGCTTGTCCAGTCCCAACCAGTACTCCCCTTTGGCTTTGCACTGACTCCAGCCCCGGTAGAAGTTGATGCTGTTGTCCACTCTTCTCTGAATGACGGTCCACTTGCCTTTTGCCGTAGGCCATGTCACAGTAGGCCTGCACTGGCTTGATTGAGGGGTATATGGTGTAGACGCCGCTGGCCTTGGAGCCGTTTTTGAACATTTTGGGGCAGTCCCTGACCAGCGTGATGTCGCACCTGGGAGCCGGGTCGACAACCACAGCCAGCAGCAGAATGAAGAGCCAGCTCAGCTCCAGGCAGAGAAGTCCTCCATGTCCTGTGCCCTTTTGCTGGCCTTTTATAGCATCTAGCAGGAAATGTTGAAGGAGACTCAACCAATCGTATGGTGACCAAATGTGACTGGACTTGTTTGATAGACTAATTAACCCTCATAGCAAAACCAAGTAGGTCGCATTCGAATTCTTATCTGATCTTCTTCAAGGTCAAAGTTTGATTGAGGGCGGTTTTACAAAATAAGCCAAGGAGGTAGCCTGGATTGTTTTTAATGTAAGAGTCATACCTTCCAAGACTGCTTACACCTCCACTTCCAGGACCATTCTAGAATGTGCTATAACCCATGCGATGATTCACATGGAACAGAGATACAATGGTATCATTAGTGACATCATTGGAATATCACTTATAGTCAAATGTCCCACCGATCCAAGATCAGTGATAAGTAACAAGTCAGTCCATGTCGATTGTCGATGGTGTCGATGTATGAATGTATCAAATGTGTCCATCCATCACAGAGAAAATGTGTTGTGTGTGTTGTGTGTGTGTACGTCCAGGTGGGAGGTTGACCCAGACTACTGCGATGAGGTGAAGCAGATGCCACCATACGACCGAGGCTCTCGTCTATTAGACATCATGGACATGACCATCTTTGACTTCCTCATGGGTGAGACAGAACCTCACATTTTCTCAAAGAACAGACAGGCCATTAAAAACCCGTGAGAAACATACTGACGGAAACGAGGCCTTCTCGCATCTGACTGCAAAGTTTCCTCGCTGACGTTAAGAGAATTCATTGTTCCAAGTCCTCCTGAAGGCCAAACACTAACCTGGCCTAACAACCTCTCCTCCTCCCCACCACCTCTCCCACCCCAGGTAACATGGACCGCCATCATTACGAGACCTTTGACAAGTTTGGCAACGAGACCTTCATCATTCATCTGGACAACGGTAGAGGGTAAGACCAGGACCTACTGTACATGTGTGTGTGTGTGTGTATAGTCACAGTGAAAGTCAATGTAACATACAAAAAGTTGTTATCTATGCATGTGCACACACCCCGCAAGCAGAAATCTAGAACCTCATATCTGACTGTTATCATGCCACATACAGTAGACACACTCAGACAGAAACGATTCGGGGGGCATCTGTTGCCAGTGAGGGTGTATGCTGGTTTAGGTGCAGGTCGATGGGTGCATGTGACACCCTCTCCCTACGTGGTGCTGCATGGTTAAAAGGCAAAACCCAAACAACAAAAGTGATTTGATTGATTTGGTTCTTCGCTCCCTCCAGATTTGGAAAGCACTCACACGATGAGTTGTCTATTCTGGTTCCCCTGAGCCAATGTTGCAGGTTAGTATGCTGTCCGTACGTCCTTTACTCTTTGACACGTGCCGGATTTGAGTTTTTTGGGACAATGAATTGTCTTTAATTGACTTTTTGTTCCTGGTCCACCTTCATGGTCGTGCCGGTGTCCAGGGTAAGGAGGTCAACCCACCTGCGTCTGCAGCTGCTGGCCAAGCAAGAGTATTTGCTGAGCTCCCTGATGGAGGAGTCCCTGCTCCGGGACCGCCTCTCCCCCATCCTCATCCAGCCCCACCTCCATGCCATGGACCGGCGCCTCCGTCTGGTGCTGCAGGTGCTGGACGGCTGCCTGGAGAAAGAGGGCTACGCTAACGTGGTGGAGGATGACCGTGCCAGGGACAGTGCCATACACAGGAACCCAGGGCACAGGTAGTGAGGCCTGGGATGGGAGGGGAAGGGAGGGAGGGTCAGCCTACCTCCCTGTCCTGCTCTGGGTCCCACCCCGGAGCTCTGAGGGGAGGGTGAAGCGTATGGCGGGAAAAAAGCCTGTCACGACACCATGCACCTCCATTTTGAATTCAGTGAATTCCAAGACTTGCCTTCAATGCCTCAATGGACCCGTGCCCTACGTGTGTGTTTATATTAGAAGTACTGTTTGTTCACAGAATAGTGAACAAACTGGAGCGGTCTGGTTTTGTTGAAGAAACATATTTTATTATTTGTATATGAGAAAGTGTATAGAAGAGACAGTACATCGGGGTCATGGATTTCTTTGTCATTTGAGTGCAAAGTCTGTTGTTTTTGTGCTGAGCTGCAGTTTATTGATTCCATAGTTCTAAATTAGAGTGATATATCCGGCAGCAGGCAGATAAAATAGTGGTCTAAAGCTTTATTTGAAAATACAAAGTGCAAGGAACGGCCATTATTTATGAGATATTTAACATGACACGTTTAGAATATGTTTTCACGCTACAAAATGTTTCATTTGTTCATTTTACGATCTGCCCGTTATGTTAAGTATCTAGCTCTGGATTTCTGGCGGTAATCTAACAAAAAGTTTCGTTTTATGATTCTTAGTATGTTTCCTCTTCAGATGATAAACAAGGAACAAGGAATTGTAAACAAATGTAAATGGTTAGAACTTGTTTTTTTCCCACAGCCAACAGGTTTTTCTGTCAGTGTCCATGGTGGATTAGAAGGAAACTGATTCCGTGGCACACGGCTACACATTCCATTAGGCTCCAAGTTCACTTGCACTACCGGCGTTCTTTGTATAGACTTTGAGACATGTCACCAGTCTGAACAGGGAACATTAGAACAGATGATGTGTGGACTTGCAGCTACGAACCGTTCATCTCCGCCGTTCTGCAGGCCACATGACGAATGGTTTCTGCTACAGTACAGCCAGAAATATTCATCTGCGTTAGCATCTCCGGAGGGGATGATCACAAGGGATTTGATTTGATTCTTCATATAGTGCTTTAAACTCTTGCCCTTTTGTGCGTAACATCTTTGTATTCTTCACCATTTTGCCCTTTCAGGTGGAACTATTTTGTAAATGAAAATAGACAGGCTGCGGACATTGCAACTCTAGAGGTTTGAATGGACCATGTGAAAGATGTTTATCGCTGACACATCCACTGGTACAGCTTGAACACGTGCTATTATCTGCATAGAATGAATGGTTGTTTTCTGTTACACTTCAAGCAGGTACAATAAAAGGTCAATAGACAAACGCTTGTGAAGTACTGTAAAATACTTTGACGTTATCATTCATTTACGTGTTAAAAAAAACCCCCAACAACAACTGTAAACGGTTGAAGCCATAATCCGGAGTTGCTTGCAGCTGGTTGGCCTGTTTGTGTCGGTGCACCATCAACAGCACCGAACTCTGAATGTTTTCAGTCTCAGAACTACTGTAGATCAAGCAGCTCCCTGGAAACTCAGCACTAACTAATGACCCTGACAACTCCAAATTATGGTTCGAAAGAAATATCCCGTTTCTGACGTCGCTTACGTATTTCAAGCTTCTTTTACTGGTTGGCTATTATTTAGCGTCACATCCGTATCATTTTGGAGAGGAAACTGAAAAGTTGTTTGAATTCAGAAAGCGAAGAGACCGGAAGTTGACATTTACTGTCACAGCAAAGTCCAAGAGTATGGTTTACCAGTGCCTCTGCAAAGATGGAAATACTTGAATGTTTTGGGGTTGCTACATACAAACCGGATCATCTGAAACTACTTATCAGCCTGAGTGGCTTGGACCGCCAGGCAGACAATAGTGTAGAGTGTGAAGAAGGGTTAAGCCACCCCTTCTCTTGCCAGCGACAGCACCAGACCATGACTTTGGATTTTCATATTCAGACTGTAAATATATATAAGTACTTTGAGGACATTAGAGACCGCTCTGCTGCCCGTAGCCATGCGCTTCTGTTTTTCTTCAACTGCATTGTTACTGTGAAGATAAATCTGTGCAATAAAAAAAAAGAAATGAGAAATTGTGTGTCTGCGTCCATATTATTCTGGAGTCAATATTGGAGGCGGCTTTACTCAAGCCTTTCCATGATTTGCACCTGATGTGGTTGCAAAACCCCCTGGATGACAGGTGAGGAGACCCCACCGTAGATCTCCTGGCTGAGGCATTGGCAGCTGCATGTACATAGGTCGCATGCACCACGTACAGAGGGCTACTTGTGCATTCAAACCAAGAATTAGAAAATACAGGTATTGTTCTAGTACATTTCTATCGTACATGGTTTTCACCTGTTGAAACACATAAACTAGCTTGTGTACTCTTTTCCGCAGTTGGGTGGAGGAGATGCACAGCTGCTGAAATGTCACTGAAATGAATGACCCTACTGCAATGCATTGTTGTGTAACAGTGTGCAACAGGCCTATGAAGAATAAAATACACAAGGATGTACTTTTTTTTTAAAGTCAACACAAAAAAAAACAGTTGATGGTGAATTAATTGGTTTTTATAAAAGCCCTGGTTTCCTCTTACGTCCTTGTGACCTGGCAGCACTTTGCAACAAACCCTGTTTGAATAACAACGAAACAACAAGGATCTTAATGAGACATTCCAGCAAAAACATTTTGGATTGTAAAACCGGTCTTTGCATGGAATCCCCCTGATCATATTCACTTAGGGACTAAATACCGGTTTGGTTCTATAAAACTTTCATGTGAAAGGGGAACATATGTGCAAAGACATTCAAGGTTTCGATGTGATACTCAGTTTCCTGGTTTTCACCTGTCTGCTTTCAAGGAAATTCCTCTAAATGTACATTTCATTCAGAAAAATCCCATCATTCTGTGATCATCTTCAACCTATAAATACATAATGAAAAGCTGGCTATGGTGATTTGTGTCATCTTTCCATCAGAAAGAGACAATCTTCCTACTAAATCAAATGAGATTCCATGTGAAATAATGAATGAGTGAAGGGGGTTGACGCTCAGTACATTCTTAATTAAGGGTGAATTTTGTGTAATCTGTCTCTTAACCCCCTCTGATGAGTTAAGAATGCATGTTGGCATTCTAGACAGTTCCTTGATAGTCGTTTGTACATTTATTTCTTAATGTTGATACTTTTTACATTACCGTTGTGAATTTGTGAAAGTAAAGCCTACACAAGTGGCCTGCATTTAGCGCGTTTGTCACATCACATAAAAAAGAATCGCGTTCACAAGCCTCTTTTATGCCGGTATCTGTAGGTGCATGTTCTAAATGTGTCCAGGAGATAGAGCCAGAGTAACACGATCCATTGTGCGAGGTCATCCCGAACGAGACAAGCTGTTGTGAATGCTTGCATCACGGGGTGGAAGAGTTGTAAGTTTAAAGAGGTATAGGAAGCGCTTCGCTGACACTGCCAGGTATGGAATCGACTTCCTTTGGCGTCCATTAAGATTAAGAGATCATAATCGCTGCCGATGTATCTGGCATCCAAAGGTATTATTTAATTGTTATTTTATTTATTAAGTACTAAACCCAGACTGAGCCAATAATATTGAAGCCATCGGCTCAACTGAAGCTCTCTCAGAAGACGGCAGCTCGATCCGACCACTGCCAAGGGGCTGCTGACCTTTGAAGGCTTCGGTGCTGCTCAGACACTCATCCGGGTCGACACTTCTTCAGGATAAGCGCTAGATGGCGCCCTATGTCCGGCCAATTTGGTCCGTGCCAGTGCGCCCGCGCTCAAGTGATGATCAAGAATCAAGACCGCCATGGCAACGAAGCAAAAAACAACATTTATGAAAACTCCTATCTCTGTAATCATATGGCATTGACTGTCATAGACAATTGGAGAGATGGCTTCTATTTTTGAAACTTCAGTTTACGAAAGTAAAATTGTGGAAGGAAATTCGGTGGTTAAAAAGGAATTAAGATTTGCGTATTTCTCTCTTTTTTTCGGTTGAGGAAAACTAATAGGCCTATTCTATTTGATCGGATAAATCGATGAACAGTTGTCTACTGTAGATCTGTCCATCACTCAATCCGAGACGTATAGACATCCTCAGACCTGGTGATTACCCAGATCCTCCTAAGAAGCTAATCTCTTGCCTAGTAACAGTATCTAAGACCACTGTCCTCTCGTCTCTATGGTAACAGAGAGCCCACCTCTACTCCCGCGCGACCCTTCTTCCCTCTCACCTCGTGGTGTAGTCGTCAATTTCGCTGACCCTGCAGGGACCGCCCCTTCTGCCTCTAACCCCCGCTACGAGGTTAGACTTGGAGTTGACCTATTTAAAGAGATAAACCAATCAGCGGATGGAAATGACAACTGTCAACGAAACAGTTCGATGACGTGGTACACAGTGAAACTCAGTCGTGTTTTTGTTGTTGTATAGCCTAGTGTTAGAGAGGAAGCCGCGAGTCAGTATTGGAAGTGGACTATGCGACTTCGAGGCATGCCCTGGACCGTGATCGTGCCTCCGCGTAATTCACACCGGCCTGGACTTGAACTACCCTTCCCTCGATACGTTTGTTTTGAGCAATGGGGATCTGAGTGGAACGTGATTTCGACCCAAGCGTCTACATCAAGGGGTGTGGACGGGGTTAAACACCTAGTCCTTTTGGAGATGCCTTTCATATGCCTCCTTATCTATGTGTACCACGCGTGAACGTGCTCGAACACAGTACAACATATATTCATTCCAAGCATGGAAGCATAAAATAAACCTATAGGTTGGATTCAGTCAACAAATTTAGTGTAATTTTAGATGATTGTTGTCTATTTATGGTTCGCTAATAACATTCCACGTCTGATTGCAATCGCATTGAATACCCGTTGGATATCACGTTTGCCTTCCAGAACTTGACATGATTTCTTGACTGGTCGCCCCTTACCCCAAATCCAACTTGCTCTTTTTGCTGTGTGCACACACACAGTATATAAATAGCCTCAAATTGTACCTAACGACGGAGACAGAATCACTCTCTGTGCTCAAGGTCAGACAGACCAAGGATGCAGGCAGAGAAATTAAAGTCAGAACCAATCGCCCTTGAACTTGCGTGCGCGAGTGTGCGTTACTGCGTCTGGGTAGTCTGTGTGCGCGCCTCCCTGCGCTTTGGCCGAAGCAATAATTACGCAACTTGTGATAGGTTACGGCGAGGGGGAGACGCATCCACAGCTGAACTCCTAAAAATATATTCGTTGCGCAACAATAAGTTGGAATGACCGAGATATGCTCCAACGGCGTAAGGGCTCATTTTTCACAACAAAAGGAGTGTAAAAGAGAAGAGAAAAGACAGTGATGAGCTATGTGCAAAAGCTCGCCTTCATGTGTGTGAATCCTAATTATCTACAAGCACCTGAGCAGGGCGCTAGCAGCCTGCACCTCATCTAGCACTCAGAGGGGGACAGAGAGAGAGACAGACACACAGAGAGAGGATGATGGTCGGAAAGGAGGAGAGAGACTGCCCCCCCTCCCTCCCCCCCTTTCCTTATTTTCATTCATGGCACAATCAGTGAGACGCACACGCTCTCTATCTCACCCGCACACACACTCTGGCACGGTCCCTCTCCATCAAAACAGCCCTCTCTCTCTTTCGTTTTCTCTCTCTTCCTTTCTTTCTTTCTGTCTCTCTATCTCTCCCTTTCTCTCGCACACATATGATGCACACCTGGGTCTTTCTCCCTGCCCATCTCTGTTTCTCACACTTTTGTCACACAGGTTCCCCTGCTCCTGATGGTACAAGTGACTACAAGTGACTCTCACCTCATCTTTCTTTCTTTCTCTCATTAATTCACTCACTCTCTTCCGCACACGCACATGCAGGCTTTTCTGCCACACACTCTGTTAGAGAAAGCTGACCTAGAGAGAGAAAGAGAGAGCGAGATTGAGCAACAGAGATAGAGAGAGGGGGGTTGTGAAGAGATAGAAAAGGAGAGAGTGAGAGAGAGAGAACGAGATAAAGGAGGCTTTGAAGCTGACATCCTCCCTCTCCCCCTGCCTGGTGCTCGTCAGCAAAGGGAGGGAGAGGAGAGGAAAGGGGGAGGAGAGGAGAGGAGGAGGGAGCAGGTGGCCCCGCAGCTCAGCCCCTCCTCTCCCACCCCCCCTCCCCCCTCCCCCCCCCCCCTCCCCCCTCCCCCCCGTCCCCCGCTCTCCCCCCTCTTTTTCCAGTGCATCGGCAATCACTCTACTCCTCTCACACGCGCGTGTGCACACACAGACACACACACTGTCCCTTGGTGGCTGGCGGACAGGCTGCTAGACTCCCCCAGCCAGAGGCTGAGGGAGAGGCAGCCCCCCTGAGCTAATTCCATTATACATTCCCGTCTGGAAGGGAGAGGGGCTGCTTTCTAATTGCTTTCTTATCCCCCCGAGACCCCACCCCGCCCCCTTCGCCCCCAACCCACCGCCAACCTTCCTCTCATCCTCCCCTCTGTCTCCTATCTCCCTCTCCTCTTCCACTGTCCCACCGTCCCCCCCGCCCCCCCTCCCCTCCCCCACTCCTTCCGCTCCTCTCTGTCGGCTCTCTCCCCTCGCCTGGCCCCCCACCCCCCTCCCTTTGCCTCATCTCCCTCCTCTCCCCCCCCCCCCCCCCCCCCTCCCGCCCTGCCTGTGCTCAACATGGCAGCCCGGGGAAGGAGGGGGGTGAGCTAGAGAGAAAAAGAGGGAGGCAGCGTGAGTGAGTGAGTGAGTGAGTGAGGAAGGGAGAGAGGGAGAGAGAGAGAGAGAGGGAGCAGGAAAGAGAGAGAGAGGCAGGCAGCCGCTGTTGCTGTCAGGGAATACTGGTGCCATTTTCAGCATCGCGGAAAGGAAAGGATCGAGCCCTGCTCCGCTCGGCTCTACTCAGCTCGGCTGGAGAAGAAAGGGAACTGGAGAAAGGAGGAGCGAAAGGCTGACCATTAGCACAGGTACGGTGCCTCTCTTCTTTTGCCCTCTCTTCGTCTCTCCTCTCATCTGTCCATCACTCTCTGCTGCTGGGTCACGCAAGATGGACAGCGGTCCGTCTTCCTGCTACGGTGGATGAAGACCGCATGAGTGGCAAGGCAGAGGGGGCGTGTGTGTCTGTGTGCATGTGTGTGTGAAATAGAGGACAGACAGTCCCTCGCGTGGAGACTATATTTACATGGGTTAGTCTCAGCTGTTTCTGACAGGGAATTGGATTGGTTTTGTGCGATGTAGTGATGTTTGTGCTTGGTTTTGATAGCTGTCACAGTTCCGCCGCAATTCCCCAACTTTGTTTAATTTATGCGTCCATAAATTCAGAGTAGGACAGGCAACCCAGGAAATAAATAAATAGAAAATGGGTTTAAATGTGATTTCTGCTAAGTTACGCTAAGCTGCAAACAGACTGACTAACCCTGGAAATGTGCTACGTGGTTCTAAAACAGGACCCTGACCCTATGTCAGTCCTGGCTCCTGGTGTGTCCTAGCCTGCTGTTATCAAGTCCGTACCCGGTTACATAAGTAGAGGAAAAAGGAGCGTGCAATCTTATGAAACCAGCACAGCGGACAGACTTGTTCCCCATACCCCTTGTTTACATTCAGGAATCAGATGGAGATCGTTTGAACCCTCCTGCAGTGGCGTATCAGCGAGAGCTATCTGCCGCTAGCTTTGCCTTGCTGTTGAACGCGCTGCATATGGGTGTTGGGGTTGTACTACAGTTGTCCTTGATGCTAATGCGCTGCACGGTGCCTGTCGGAGCCTGGCGTCTCCCAGCCATGAAACGTTGCACCGAGACTGCAGTGTCACAGCTGACTGAAACTGATGCTCCGGACACACACCCCCTCGCCGAGAGAATCCTTTCAGGTGGGGGTTGGTGTTTGTGTGTGTGTGGGGGGGGGGGGGGGGTGGAGGAGCGGAGATGAGAGAGGAAGGGAGAGACAGAAGGGGAGGGGAGGGAGGGAGCCAGAGAGAGAGAGCAAGAGAGAGAGAGAGAGACATGGAACATGGAGCGATAAGAGAGGGAAGGAGAGATAACAGAGATAGAGAGTGGGATGAGAGGGAGGAGGCAGAGGTGTTAGGGAGCGAGGTGGGTGTGTGTGTGTACGCGCGCGCGCGTATGTGTATGTGTGTGAGTACGAGATGGGTTGAACAAGAGCGATAAGGGAGAGAGGTGTGAGAGTGAGAGTACAGAGGTGAGACACAGAATAAAGATGCTTTTGGTTTGCGTGTGTATGTGTGCGTGAGTGTGTGTGTGGTTGCGTGTGAGCGCGTGCCAGTGACCAGGAGGGAGGGATGTAGTGATGAATATGAATTAGTGATGGACTGATCCTTTAACATGATGCAGTGGCATGTATATAGGGAACACAGGAACAACAGCGAAAATAACTGATAAGAGACTAACTTATTTTGCACAACATGACATGTCTGGACATGGTCACGTTCTTCAAAAACCCTATTAAAACAACTGAGACACACATACAAACGCACACACTCACATAGACACACACGTACATAGACACACACACAGGCACACACACATATTTGGTCATGGCCCTTCATCTGATGGGCTGATGCAACACAATGAAAGGGACCTGTTTATCATGAAGAGGAGGTGTGTGTGTGTGCGTGTCGGGGAGTGTATCCAGGCATGAAGAGTGTGTGTTTGCACAGTGTGTGCGGTGTGCGTAAGTGTGTGTGTGTTGGTCAGTTAAAGGGCATGCATCCGTGAGAATGGCAACCCGTTGCCGTGGTGAAGTGAAAAGTGAAAGCATGCCTCTCCCTCTTTCCTGTTCTCTCCATCTTGTTCCGCCTCTCTCGCTCTCTCGCTCTCTCCCTCTCCTCTTGCCTTCTCCCTCTCTGTCTCTCTCTGTCTCTCTGGACGTCACCGTGTTGCTCGTCTACATGCCGTCTGCCTATATGGCTGGCAGAGCAGAGCAGATCCATAAGGTCAACATGGGGCAGAGCAGAGGAGCGGAGGAGGGAGGTGAGAGGAAGACAGAGAGGGAGGGGGGAGGTGTGATTCTGGGAGAGAAGAGGGATTGAGTGTCAGTCGGAAAACGGACAAAAATAGATAGAAGGAGAGGGAGCCATAGACAGATAGTGAGAACGAGAGAGATGGAGAGAGCGAGGGATGGAGATAGAGAGAGAGAGAGAGAGAGAGAGAGAGAGAGAGAGAGATGGAGAGAGCGAGGGATGGAGATAGAGAGAGAGAGATGGAGAGGGCTCTATTGATCTGTCTGTCTGTCTTGTTTACCTGTCTGTCCGTCCTATTTACCACCCTGTTTGGTATTCAGGATGCCCATCCATCTAACCATCCGCCCCTGCCTCCCTCCATTTCACCAGTCCAGCCCTCAACCTCTCCTTGATAATATCGTCCTGGTGATCCACAGTGCCCATTACCTCACCTCTAAGATCTGCAGTCTGACTCCCACAGCCTCCAACTCACCCTGGAGGGGGATGGTATTCATTGGAGACAAGCTCCCAGCATGCAGTTGGGCAACAGACCCCTGGATCTGAACCAGTCACAACCACGGTGGAACTAGGCTTCAAGCCCAGGGCCAGTAGAACTCGTTGAACTTTGGTGTCTGGAGTTGGAACCTTGCCGTTGGAATGATACCGTTTATATCATAGTTGATGTAAATATGTGTGAAATGTAATGCTATGGATGTTATAGCTGGGGATGACAATACACATTTATCAGCACAATGTATGGTGATGGAGATGTTTAAGTGGTATTGTGTGTGTGTGTGTATGTGTGTGTTTGCAGCGCAAGGGCTGTTGCTGTTGTATATTTACTGGGTTGGGAGATGAGGTGAAGGGTTCAGAATTGTGCTCAATGAAGCCCATTGAGAGGAGAGGATGGAAGAGCAGATCACAGGTGACTCAATGTCAAATACATGTGACATCCACACAGACCGCCTCTCCCACACCCACCTGCACTGACCCAGTGGGATGACTAACTGATTTTGAACCAAATGCAAGGAAACACACACACACACGTACACACACCTCAAGCACCCTGGGGAGCAGAGAGACAGAGATGCAGGGTACACTCTGTTCCATCAAGGATGGGTCGGAGGTATGTGTGTGCGTGTGTGTGCGTTGGGGGGGGTGGGGGGGAGTGGCAGGGAAGGGGGAGGGGGGGCTCAGATCTAATTAAAGCTAGCGAGCGTGAAATGTGTATTGTTGTTTAGACGAGAGGATTTGGAAGGGGGGAGGGGGAGGGGGGGTGGCTACACAGGAGACAGAGGGGGGTACTCTGGACTGAGGCTAATGTGTTTTGGAGCTAATGTATTTTTATTGCGAAGGACTAGAGGCCAGTGTCAGGCTACTGCAGCTGCAGTGGTAGGCCAGCACACGTGTGTCAGATGCGGCTGATGTATTTTCCCCTGCGGAGGAGAAGATGCGAAAGACAGATGAGGGAGGAGAGTCGAGGGCCGATAGAGGGAAGGGGAGAGGGGTAGAGAGAGGGAAGGAGGAGAGAAAGAGGGACAGACAGAGGGAGCGAGAGGAAACGGGGGCCAGGAGGGAGGTCATCAGAGGAAGAGGGTGTGAGGGAAAGGGAGGCAGCGAGGGAGGCAGAGAGAGAGTGCTACAGAGGGAGGGAGTGAGGTGAAGTCTCATCAGTATGCTAGTTACTGTTCTGCCTGTTTGATCTTGAGGGAGTGCTTAGCGGTGTTTGTGTGTGTGTGTGTGTGTGTGGGAGGGGGTGGTAGGAGCAGAAAATAAGGGCCCTGGTATAGTGTGTGCGTGTCTCTGTATGTGTGTGAGTGTGTGTCTCTGTATGTGTGTGAGTGTGTGTAATTAGGTGTGAGGTGTTGGTAACAGCACTTTGCTCATTATAAGGCCTTGGCAAGTGTCCAGCTCTGTGGAGATCATCAGCTGCCTCTCCAAATAGATCTTCCTTCCCCTTCTCTCCTCTCTTCTCTCTCTTTTCCTCCCCTACTTTCCTCCTCTCATCTCCTCTCCCCTCCGCTCCGCTCCGCTCATCTCCTGTCCTCTCTTCTCTCCCCCCCCCCTCTCTTCTCCTCTCTGCTTCCTGCAGTATTTGTCAGACCAATGGTTCAGAACGTCGGGTCTTACATCAGCAGCCTACCTGAGAGGACAGCGGATCTGTCCTTCCTTGCTGTCCCCTGTTCTCCCCTGTTCTCTCCTGCTCATTCCTGCTCTCTCTTGCTCCCCCTTCTCTCTCTTGCTCCTTCCTGCGCTCTCCCGCTCCCTCTACTGTTTCCTGGTCCCCCCACTTTCCCCTGCTCTCTCTTGTCCCCCTGCTCTCTCTTGTTCCCCTGCTCTGTCCTCGTCCCCCTACTCTCTCCTACTCTCTCCTGCTCCCCCTACTCTCTCCTGCTCCCCCTACTCTCTCCTGTTCCCCCTACTCTCTCCTGCTCCCCCTACTCTCTCCTGTTCCCCCTACTCGCTCCTGCTCTTTGCTGCTCCCCCCTGCTCCATCCTGCTCTCTCCTGCTCCTCCCTACTCTCTCCTGCTCCCCCACTCTCTCCTGCTCCTCCCTTTTGTCCCCTACTCTCTCTTGCCCCCCCACTCACTCCTGCTCCTCCCCTCTCCCCCTACTCTCTCCTGCTCCCCCCCACTCTCTCCTGCTCCTCCCCTCTCCCCCCTACTCTCTCCTGCTCCCCCCACTCTCTCCTTTCTCCACTCTTCTGTTCCTCGCTGCTCTTGCCTCCCCACTCTCTCCTGTTCTTCTGCTCTAATCTGCTCCCACTCTTCCTGTTCTCCTGCTTAAATATATGATAATAAACTACTCTCTGTTCTCACTCTACTATCTTTCTCCCCACCTCTCCTCCCGTTCCTCCCCCCCCCCCCCCCATGCTCTATCCCTTTCTCCCCTCTTATCCTGTCCTCCTCCCATGACTCCTATCTTCTACCCCACTCATCTCCAGTTCTCCCTGTCTTGCTCCCCCACTCTCTCACTGTTTCTCCCTGCAATCATACTCTTGCTCCCTAAGCATATAGAGATAAGATAGGAAATAATAAAAAAAAAGAGCTCATTGCTGACGCTGCTGTTCAGAAATACAGCACTAATTAGCTTATATTATAATTCTCTTCAATCCTAGAAAAAGCTGGTTGCTGTAACTTGTGTCTTTTCTTTGCTCTTGTCTGTTTGTTTGCGGTTTCCTTCTGTATGGTACTCAAACTGGTTGGAGAGAAACGCGCGCGCGAGGGGCAAGTGACGGAGGAGCGGGCAGCTGGCCCGTTTATTTGTAGCGCAAACGATTGGCTGATCGGCGGCGCTTCTCATTAGATGGACTCTGCGGTTGCAGATGAGATCACTAATGACTGCTTCCACGCAGCGCTGTCTAACCTTGGGCCAGATGTTGTGTTTGATGCTGGTTTGGCAAACCTGACAGCTTGTTAGGAGAATGCACCTGTTAGCACGATACGGATTGTGGCGCTAACGGTCAAAAACGTTCTAAACATGAGAGAGAAGGCGTGCGAGAAAGCGTGTCATTTGTACAGAAAGTATGATTGCATGAATATTTAAGGTAAACGTATTTTCTCTGCTTTATTACCTTCCGCTCCTACGTTTTTTTTGTGGGATGAAATCGGTAGATAAATATAGATTCCGTTTATTGAAAGCTGGTGTGCATTCAGTAGAGTAGCAGTATTACAGAGACACACCCACCACAGCTGCTCAGGACTAATGAAAGACCATGGGTAACTTCAGTTTAGTTTCTTCAACTACAGTGTGTGGGTTTGTGTGGTGTGGGGTGTGTGTGTCACTTGTGCCTGTCTATGGTTGGTGATAACGAGAGCAGAGAGCGAGAGAGGGGAGAGAGAGAGAGAAGAGGGAGAGAGAGGGAGAAGAAGGGAGAAGAGAGAGAGCAGAGAGAGAGAGAGGAAAAAAACAAAGAGAAAGATAGAAAGAAAAAGAGGAAGAGAAAGAGAGAAGCAAAGAGTGAATCTTACCTAGGCTTCATTGTGTGTGTGGGTGTGTGTGTTGTGTGTGCTAGAAGAGAGAAGAAGAGAAGAGATGAGAGAGGAGAAGAGAGAGAGAAGAGATGAGATGAGAGAGAGGGAGAGAGTGAGCGAGAGAGAGCAGAGAGAAAAAAAAAAGTGAATTCCCAAACCCTGTCAGTGTGTTGAGACTACAGAGAGAGAGGGGGGGGTGTATCGAAATGAGGAATATAACCCTGGCTGCAAGCTGTCCAGTTCCTGATAGGCGTCTCTGTCAGAGACCAGAAAGAAAAAAGATGAGAGGACAGAGACGGAAGCCGAAATATGAGAGGATGAACCGACGAGTAGGTAGAGAGAGAACAACAAGGCTATTGGTGGGGTCGCTGGGAGAGATAAGTGCTATATGAAGAGACAGAAGAATGGAAAGATGCAGCAGCGAGATCTGAGACCGAAGAGGAGAGATAGAAGAGGAAGATGGAGAGAGAAAGAGACAGTGGAATAAAGAGAAGATAGAGATTATATCTCCTATAATATAATTTACAGACAGTTATCTTGACGGCCGGCATGGACGACACAGGCTGCAGACGGGCAGGGTTTGATTGTAACTGCCACTGTCACGCAGGCATTTCTCCCTCCCTGATCACAGAGGAACAATCGCTTTGAGAAGTTTTCTCCTTCTTCAAACGACCGCTGCTCTTACGTAAAGAAGAGAGAGGCGTTGAAAGAGAGAGAGAGAGACAGAGAACGCAAAGTGGGAAATGGGGGGAGAGTGGATGTGTGTGTGTGTGCACGCGTCTGCCCTCTCTGCCGATCAAACGCACGCGTTATTTATAGAAACAGCAAGTAGACGCGCCTGCGCTGGCAGCGCGCACGCCACGCTCTTCTAACAGGTGTCTGTCAGAGCATTAACACAGGAACCGTTAGCAAGGCCGCAGAGGAAGGTTGAGAAGACGAGCATGACAGTGATGATGAACTGCCACACTCCATGGAAAACCTCGACTGGGTCTTGTCAGCTTAATTTGTTTGCATGTCAGAAGGCAGAGCAAGAATGGAGAGAGCGAAGAAGAGAAGAGAGAGAGGGTGGGGCGGCAGGGTGAGCCTTAGCTGCATTCAATAAACAAGGCTTGCCGAGGGTCTGAAAGCCTAGTGTGAGGAGAAGGGGGGGCAGAGAGATCGGAGAGCAGAGGTCTCTTCCATGGAGTGTGTTGTGGTGAAGAGGATTGGCCTCGCGTGCATGTTGTTGGATAGTCGGGCTGCGCATGGTGTCGAGGAGAGTGTTATGTGTTGGTGTGTGAGTAGTGCCGTGTGTGTGTTGTGGGGGGGTATTCCCACACCCCTCCCTTCAACACATGGGTGAAGAGGGGCAGCGCTCAAGATGGCAAGGATGCGCGTGTGTGTTGTGGCGTAACTAGGGTGTTTATAGTTTTTTACTATTATATTATCATATCAGACAAACAGAGATGAGATTTAGTTAATTAAGAGAGTGAGAGTAGTAGAGAGAGACAGAGCGACAATGTTAGAGAGAGACAGAGAGAGATAAAGTGAGAGTGATTTGCAGGCTGGAGAAAGACAGAGAGAGAGAGAGAGAGAGAGAGAGAGAGAGAGAGAGAGAGAGAGAGAGAGAGAGTGAGAGAGAGTGAGTGAGTGAGTGAGTGAGAGAGAGAGATAAAGACAGAAAGAAAGAAAGAAAGAAAGAAAGACAGACAGACAGTAATCTCACCCGGGGGAGAGAAGTGTGGGTATTAGGGATTTAAAAGAAGAGAGGGCAGTCTCTCAGCAGGTGTGTGTGCGTGTGTGTGTGTACATGTGTACGTGTGTGTGTGTAGAGGCAGGGGAGAGCAGTGAGTTTGGGCAAGGGTCAGGGGTTCTCACCAGGGAGCACACTGCTGGTATGGCTGACCGCCTCATTCAACTGCAATCCCATATGAGGACACACACAACCCTGCCCTTTGTGATTGATGGAGACGGGCTCATTATACAGAGGAGGTCTTTTCATAATAACACCTGTGTGCAGGAGGTCAAACATACACAACGTCTTCTCCACCCAACATTTCACAACGACCAATAGTAATTAGACCTCAGCTGGAGAATTGCCATGCAAAACAAAAATGCGATGAAACATCATACTCGATCATCGCTATGTATGCTATCAAGTATATCGTTCTTGACATCTATCTAATACGCAGGACTACATATCCCATGGTTCGGTGGTACCCAAGTAGTTGGAGGTTGGATCGTCATCTGACTCACTTGGGGAAATCATAAGGAAGATAATTCTTGACCCTGTGCTTTCTGGGTCCATTAGCTGATGTGCTCGGCTCATCCAGGGAGCCGCTGTTGCTAGGGCTGGGTGTGTGTATACGTACGTGCACATTCAGGCGGAAACCTGTGTGTCTGCGTGCCGATCTGGAAGTGTGTGCAAGGCTCCAGTGTGTGTGTGTGTGTCCCGCTTGACTGCCTTCATGCTATGGACACAAAGAGCGTTCCCCACCAGTGAATTAGCCTCCATGGCAACCGGTGCCACATAACCAGTGAGTGCAGCTCTCTGTGTAGTGGGCACAGGCCTGCTGCCAGCCCGCGGGACACCAGGCACAGAGGCATGCCCACGGTCATAGACAATGGGCATCACCATGGCGACAGGGAGGGACAATAGGCATCGGCATGCCGAAGGGCAGCCAGACAAGTGAACAGTCAGTGGTCGCTGCGATAATGGAGTCTCTCTCTCTCACACACTCTCTCTCTCTCTCTCTCTCTCTCCCTCTCACTGGGGGAACATGTTTAAAAGCAGGATGCAGCAAAGCTTGTCACCTGCAAACACTGATGTCACGTAAACGCGTGACAGGTGACACGCGAGGACGGTCAACAAACAATGCAGAGGCTTAAAGTTTGCACTTGGCCTCCCTGCATGTCCGCAGCCTTGCATGTGCTTGTGTGCAATGTGTGCGTTTTTGTGTTTGTATGTGTAAGAGTGCCCTTCTCTCCCTGTCCTCCCAGCTAGCCACAGCAGAAGGCTAATTGCTAATGTTCCAATAGAGGAGGACATGAGAAGGGTGCTAATGGGCCCACATGTCTGTCCACTGACCTGCCGTATCCATGGCAGCCGCAGATTAACACACACACTCTGCTGCCAGTGAGTGAGAGGGAGAGAGTTCTGATGGAAAGGGACTCCGTCAGAGACTGTTCTTCGGATGCCAACAAACACGCTTTTCAGTTTGCGAGCGTGCGCCTCAAACTATCGCTCCGGTGTCTCTCCAATATCATCGAGATTCGCACTCTCTGTTCACACTCTCAAGACTTCATTCTCTGTTTATTTGAGTCGGTCCGTGCCTGAGTCTGCATAACCCGCGAAGAAGCCTGGAAAAGAGATCAAGCGAGGGCGTGAGATCAAGAAAAGAAGAGAGGAGGAAAGCGGCGGAAAGAGTCTGCTGAATCACAGCAGCACCTGAAAGAGGACGGGAGCAGTGATCGATCGCAGCTGCGTGTACAAGCCCGATCGCGCGCGCGCGCACGCACACAGACACCTATGTGTGCACACAGACACAAACACACACACACAGCAGCTGGGCTGCAGAGAAGCCATCTGTACAGCCTTGCCACAGCCACAGTGAACAGCGAGCGCTGCTCTACCATACTGTACTGTACTGTGTGTGTGTGTGTGTGTGTGTGTGTGTGTGTGTGTGTGTGTGTGTGTGTGTGTGTGTGTGTGTGTGAGAGAGAGAGAGAGAGAGAGAGAGAGAGAGAGAGAGAGCAGGCAAACGTAGACGATGGAGTGAAAGAAAGAGACTGACAGGGAGAAAGAGAAGGAGAGAGAGAGGGTTAGACATGGAAACTTTCAATCATGACGCTTTTAACCCTTGTGCTGCCTTCGGGTCATTGCGATTCACCTTTTGTATCACATCAGTGAGACATTGTGACCCGAAGGCAGCTCAATATGCAGACACACGAGCACAAAAGCAAAAATCTACAGACAGCAGGCCTTCACATAACACTCTCATACGGAGACTTTACCACGTACAGGCAAACCTGAGCTTTCCAATAGCGACACACACACACACACACACACACACATAGACATGCACATCCCCATGCATGCACCAACGGTCACCTGCAGCTAGCCAACACAAGCAATGAATACAAACCAAGCAGAAGAGGGGGAGGGTGGAGGGTTTGATAACGAGAGAGAATAGAGAGAAATAGAACAAGGGGGGTGAGGAAGAAAAGAGCCTGCGAGAGGATGCACGTGCTTGTTTGTGTGGCCAGCCGGATCTGTAATGAAATGCGTAGTGATATCGTGTAAGTGTATGTCTCCTATCTATAGAGTCCTTCTGGGGGGTGAGGGGGGCTGAGAGGGGGGATAGAACAGCTAATGCTAATACCATGCTAATACGGCTACTGCTACAGAGTTAGCCTAGCATGAAATGCTCGTATCAAATGTCGGCCTGGCGTATTAGCTTTGCATATAATCCGACGGTACCTTGTCTATTTCATCATTTTAACCAGACTAAAATGAGCTTGGCTAGCCATGCTTCCAAGATAATCGTTTTTTAAGCTTTAAATTAGTTTAGGCTAGTATTAGCCCTCTGTTGAACTTCATAGCGTATCGTGCTAGCTACTCTGCAGCTAGTGAGAGTGAGCCCAGCCCAGAGAATGTACAAAGACAAACATCTTGACATCACGGCAGTAAACAAACAGCCTGTGTGTCCATATTTACTGATGCGGTCTGACTCCAACTCACACACACACACGCACACATACACACATGCTCCATTCAAATACACGCAGTGCACATATAGCACATGATCTAGAAAAGACAAAACTCGCTTGTTGGTACGGAGCATGTGTGTGTGCATTTGTGAGAACATACAAGAGCGACAGCCAGTTGGAATGACACCCCAGCTTCCTTCAACTCCCCCTCCTTCCGTTCCCTCAGACTCTCCTCCCCCCTGCGTCACCCCCCTTCATCCCTCCATCCCTCCTCCCCTCACTGACATCTCTCAGCTCATCCTGAACTGACTGTGAGCCCAGACAGCCTGTCGTTCTCGCTCATTCTCTCTCTCTCTCCCCCCTCCTGTTGTTCCCTCTCTCCTTTTAGCGCTCTCTTTCCTCTTTTCCTCTCTGGGATCTCTTATCTTCTAACAGCTCCATCTTTCCATCTTCACTCTGTCTTCCCTCATGTTTTTCTGCCCTTTCTGTCTGTCTGTCTGTCTGT
This sequence comes from Plecoglossus altivelis, assembly GCA_036571765.1. Taxonomy (NCBI): domain Eukaryota; kingdom Metazoa; phylum Chordata; class Actinopteri; order Osmeriformes; family Plecoglossidae; genus Plecoglossus; species Plecoglossus altivelis. The sequence goes on from BROE01000018.1 coordinate 10,771,274, forward strand.
CTGTCTGTCTACCGTTCCATCATTTCTTCGTATATAGCTTGATCCCTCTTCATCATCTCCATCTGTTAGCCTCCTTTTCCCTAAACAGAACTGTTATCCCTCCCTCTCTCCCTTCCTTCCTCCTCTTCTTTCTCCCTTTTCATCCCTGTTCTCCGTTTGCTTCTCCATCTTGAGCACATCTGTGAATCTAACACCAATCTTCTCCCTTTCACATTCTCCCCTCACCCCTATTGCACTCTCATTATTCCACCTCCTCTTCCTCCTCCCTCCCTCCGTCGGTCTCCCTCTCTATCCTCTTGTCTGTCTCAGGAGATGACGCATGGTTGCGCCTCCCTCTTTCATTCAAACAGACCATCCTTCCCTCCTTCTCTACATCTCTGTCTATGCCTGTCTCTCTCACAGTTTTTTGCACACTACTTTAATCCGATAATTTATGCAGCATGTTCGTGCCAAAATCCAAGGTTAACAGCTGAGGTGCTACAGGAGGAAAGGAGAGCACGTGCCTTGGGTAATGTAGTCCGAGCATAGTTGGCATAGTGTTTAGTCAGTGACACGGAATTATGAAGAAGACTCAATTACCCAGAAGACTGTGATCCTTTATGTGGTGACACTGCTTCCTGCTCATGGGACATGTAGTGTCCTCTTAGCATTATGTAACAAATTCAGATATTTTCGAGATGTCTTTATCGAGAAATTGTCATTAACCTAACCGCATTTCATGGTATGTTAGACTTGGCCTTTTGACTTAATTAGCCCATTTATGTGCATTACTGTGGGAAAATGACATTTCTCTATAGATAATGCATTGATATGCATGGCAGCGAGCGGGCTGGGGTATGTGTCTGTATGTTATAGAACCGGAGGAGGATAGAAGGAGCAGATGCCAAAAAGAAACCACTGGAGAGTAACCTTCCAGCTCTCTTCCTCCTCCCGAATCACCCCTTCCATCCTTTCTTTCTCTCCGTTTCTTTTGATCTGACACACCTTTCAATCACCCCTGCTTTGCTTTCCCTCTCTCTACACTTCTCAATATTTTCCCTTCATCATCATTATCCTCCCTGTGGACTCTCCATCTTTGACAATGTCTATCTTCTCTCTCTCTCTCTCTCTCTCTCTCTCTCTCTCTCTCTCTCTCTCTGTCACTCTCTCTCACACACACACACAAACACAGACACACGCGGTGAAATTAAAGGTGAAAAGGGTCTCTCCCCCTCAATCTTCCTCTTTATCTCTTTCTCTATCTCTCTCTCTTTCTCTCTCTCTCTCTCTCTCTCTCTCTCTCTCTCTCTTTCTCTCTGTCTCTCACAAGCACACACACAAATAGTCTCTCTCCCTTCCCTCTCTCTCGTTCTCTCTCTGTCCTTCAGTGTCTGTAGCCAGCTGTGTCTCTGGGCCATTAGTGCCCTGTCCTCCCCCCATTTTCCCCATCACCGATTCCCCCGGCACAGTCTCTCCCTCCCCCAGCCTGCACTCCTCCCCCTCGCCTCTCCTCCTCTTCCTCCTCCACCCCCTCTCTCCATCCCCGGGTTGCTGGGACATTGTCACGGCTGCAGCAGATAATAATCCCGTCGAAGGTCCACTCTCGTCCACCACTGCAGCAAAACGACATACGCACACTTGCAAACATGCGTGCGCACACGCAAGCAGTTAATACGCTCGACGACGTGCGCGCACACACACACACACACACTCTTACTCTCTTCCCCCATACACAGTAACTCTGATAAATACACACACACGTCTTGAGAGTAATCTTGCATTACGCCACAGCCTTCCTTATCCCCGGTAGTCGTCCTGATAAAGAACAGGCGTGCATCTTCTGGCCTGAGGCTGCAGCCCTTGGGACAGCACAGCAGGAGGCTACAGCAGCACCGGGGGGCTATTCTTGTCCTCTGGCTCATCTGTCTGGCTCAGGGAGAATGTGTGGTCAGCAGAAGGGTGGCTGGCCCACCTAACACGTGACTGAGGGCTGGAGGGGAGATCTTGCTGGGACTGGACTGGACTGGAGGGTTAAAGAATCTGAGATATGAACACAGAGCCTGTGTTTATGTGTGTTTGTTGGGTGCTGTTAAGGGGTGGGCGCGAGGGGAGCTTGGGAAATGTCACTGGGACAGCTTGTGCTCCACTGCGCCCCCCCCCCATGCACACACACACCACGCAGGTATACGCACTTCCCATGCTCTGACAAATTCACACCCTGCACACTTTCCATGCACGTTCGTTCGAAAGGGTACACACTTTCGTACACGAACACACTATCCATTTTAGATGACCCATTCCGCGTCCCCTTTTATCCGTAGGAGGGAGATATAAATGGACCGTCTGAAACGACTGTCGGCGCACTCAGCCCATTACATCATCTGCATCCGTCCTGTGATCTAACACTCCTCTCTTCCCTTCCTCCTCCTCCTCCCATCTCTCACACCCCTCCCTTTCTCCTCCCGGAGAACACTCCATTGATTAAATCGCTTGATTTCTTGCTGCTGCATATCGACTTTCATGCACTTGAATATGGAGATGAACAGATGAGGCTGGGCTGTGGCTCCTAGTCGCCCTGGCGACCACTCATCAGGTATATATGACATGAGGCTTGACAGGAACCCAACCCCCGCCCCCCTCAAATGTACATACACGCACACAGACACACTGGATGAGGCACTGCTAGGTTAGGCGGGTGGGGAGCTGGGGCAGGGGGGGGGGGGTCTGCAAGGGGAGTGCTGGGGGTGGTTGTTAAGCTCACAAGGGTGGCAGCATGTGTCTGCGTGTGCGCGTGTAAATGTGCATGTATGCATGCATAAATGAAGCTCTCTCTGTGGCATGACGGTCTTGCAGGGCCCAGATGACCTCACTACCCTTGGGTGTGTGTATGTGCATGCGTGCGTGCGTGTGCGTGTGTGAAAGGGTTTCGTGTTTGCCGTAGGAGAGCCGCTCTCTCTCCCTGTGCTCTTTGAAGAATCGCTCCTCCTCTCCTTTCCCCTCCTCCTCTCCCTCCACCCCTTCCTCTCTGTCCCTCCTTCCCCTCCCTCCGTTTCCTTCCTTCCTGTTCTCTCTCCCACCCTCAATTTCTGCCCCCTCTGCACCCCCCCCCCTCCACATGTTTCATGCAGCTTGCAGTCACACTGACAGCAGCCCAGTGCTTAGTCTGGAGTCTGCCATCACACACACACACAGGCGCAAGCGTTCCAACTCACGCTCAAGGAGATACACTCAACACATTTACCTGTCCTAATGAGATTTAGAGAGCGCGTGTTCTCTCCCTCCACCTCTCTTTCTCTCTCTGTCCCCTCTTCTTCATCTTCCTTCGATTCTCCCCCTTTCTCGCTCCCCCTCTCGACCCCTCCTCTTTCCTCTCTCTCCCTTTCCCTCCAGCCCCGTTCCTCACTCTTTCTCCCTCTCTCACACTCTCCTTCTACTCCCACCTCTCTCTATGTTTGCAGTCCAGCTGAATGTCATTGTGATCATAACAACTCCCTGGACCTGTTTGCCTCTGTTGAGAATCTCTGCAATAGTTCTTGGAGTAGCTGGGCTCTTAGGAAATCGAGTATGTGTGCGTGTGTGTCCCTGTGTCTGTATTTATGTGTTTTAGTTCATGTGCGCTAAGGGATGTGTTTGTGTGTGTGTGTGTGTGTGTGTGTGCGTGCGTGCGTGCGTGCATGTGTGGAGGATATTAGGTAAATCAGGTCTTCGATATGCCGTGCATGTCTCTCTGAGAGAGATGACAGTGCAGTGATTGGGATGATTTCAGGGACGTGAGGGGAAATCTGAAGTTAGCCTCAGGGCACAGGTGCTTATCACCTCTCTCCACGCACCGTGCACGTGCCCGTGCATGCCTGCCCACGCGCACTCACAGACACTTCCTCTCTCTCCTTGCTCTTCGGAGAAACTTAATTATCAACTCTCTCATGGGTAGTTTCACCATGTTGCCTGTCTAGCCACATATTACCAGCCTACCATGTGCGTGTGTTAGGTCTTCATGCACCATACTAATTAGCATTCAGAGATGTACTCAGTCTGTCTACAAATAAACCCTCTCCTTATGAATTACTCACAAATGCTCTGATCAACACGAACCACCCCCTGTTTCATTACGAAAGACACTTACCTGACAGGCTGGTTTGATGAAAGTCAGGCTGGTTAAATGGTTGGACTGGTTGAGTGGGAGGTAAGGCTAATCTGGTCGGATGGAAGGTCAAGCTGATTGGATGGAAGGTCAACCTGGTTGGATGGAAAGTCAAGCTGATTGGATGGAAGGTCAAAATGGTTGGATGGAAAGTCAAGCTGGTTGGTTGGAAGGTCAAGCTGATTGGATGGAAAGTCAAGCTGATTGGTTGGAAGGTCAACCTGGTTGGATGGAAAGTCAAGCTGATTGGATGGAAGGTCAAGCTGGTTGGATGGAAAGTCAAGATGATTGGATGGAAGGTCAAGCTGGTTGGATGGAAAGTCAAGCTGTTTGGATGGAAGGTCAAGCTGGATGGATGGAAGGTCAAGCTGGATGGATGGAAGGTCAAGCTGGATGGATGGAAGGTCAAGCTGGTTGGATGGAAGTTTATGCAGGATAGATCTGGTCGGTTATACAGAGAGGGAATTGTAGGGTTGTCAACATCTACATCGCAGCTGCTGCTACTGCTGCTGTGTGGTGAATTAAACATCTGCATCAATCTCTCTTTCTCTCCGTGCTCTTCTATTCATCTGTCAATTATCCTTTGCTCTGCCCGGCGCTAGCTTTCATCCTTGTCCTCTCTCTCTTTCTCTCGGGGTGAGACAGAAGGAGGGACGGGGGATAGGAGAATGGAAGGAGTTGGGAGGGAGGAAGAGATAAGGAGAGATGGGTTTGTGTGGTATGGACGGATAGGCAGATGCATTGATAAGGACTGCAATCTGCTCTCGCGCTGCATGGCCACTTTCTTCCTTTCTCTCTCTCCCTCATTGTCTCTCTGTCTCCCTCTCTCTTCCTCTCTTTCCCTGTTCATTGTCGATCGCCCTGTTTTACACAAACACGCACACACTATCTCACCCTTTCTCTCTCATAGCCATTTCATTTCAGGCAATGAGCTCTCTCTCCTGGTTCTCAAATGTCAGAATGCTGCCTGTTAGATGGTTGGACCGTCTAACACACTGACCCCTTTTTCTTTTCTCACACTCATTCTCTCTCCGTTAGCCTCTCTTTTTTTCTCTCTCTCTCTCTCTCTCTATCTGTCTCTCTCTCTCTTTACCTCCTTCCTTACACTCTCTTCATTATGTTTCAACTTCGGGGGATAGAATGATTGTCTGCTCCTCTTGACTTCAGAGGAATGGAATGAGAGCAAGGGAGAGAGTGGAGGGGAGAGAGTAAGAGACAGGGCTGTATTGTAGATCTCTTCACAGCCAGATTTCCATACACACACATCACATACATGAACACACACACACACACAAAACAAACACACACCATAAATACAAATGTGAACACACGCACACAACCAAACACACATAGACACGCAAACACACATACGCAGAGACACACAAACACAGGCACCCACCTTACAGAGAGAGAGCGACTCCTGACTATACAGAGACTGAATAACAGAGGATTAGAAGCTTAGTGGTCTGCCATGAAATCCCCTTTTCCTCCCCAGTCTACAAAGGAGAAGGCAAATTGGTCACATTATGGAAAAGACGGAGGGAAGAAGGGAAGGAAGGAAGGAAGGAAGGAAGGGGCGAGCGAAGGAGAGGGAAAGGAACGGCGAATTATCCCCTGGAATCCGCCCCCTTGTCGTTGTTGTTCTGGCGTGTCCACGCATGGCTGCCGCCTGCACCTGTGACATCACAGTCATCCCTGCGAGACTCTCTGTATTGCTCTCTGTGTCCGGAGAGAGGGGTGAGAGACAGAGGGAGGGAGAGATGGAGGGGGAGAGAGGAGGAGAGGGAGAAGTGACTTTGGCCTTGAAACCTGCTATTGTCTTGCCTCCAGGACAGCCAGCCAGGCAGCTCAGTCAGAACGAGGCAGAGAGAGAGGGAAAGAGGGAGAGAGAGACGGTTGCCATGGTTACATCCCAGGAGATGCAAGCACTTGTTTATCTGTTGGGCCGGTGTGAGCGCGCCCGACGGGCGTTCCTGTGTGCAGATGTGTGAGCGTGTCTGTGCACGCGTGTGTTTAGGTGTGAGCATGTGCGTTGGCGTGTGCGTGTGCGTGGGCGCGCGTGTGTGTGAGTGGGCACACGTTCATGCCTTCCTATTCGTCGATCCGTGGGCCTGTGTAATCAAGTGTGTGTGCTCATGTAAGTGTGCGAGTCTGTGTTTGCGTGTGTGCATGAGCGTGTGTGTGGAGAAGGAACCACAGTCTGACCTCATTGCAGACACCAGATCAACAATACCTTGCACAGTGCCCCAGAAATACTGAACACATCGCATCGAACACAGAGCCAACCTGCGCATGGGTGTTGAGGGACGTGGGGCGACAGAAACCCAGAGTTAAAGGTCAGCTAATTAGCCGTGTCTTAGCCTGAGACATTTCCACTGGCACAGAGTCTGCAACGCACGCATGCTGTCAGTCCACATAGGCTAGCAGGAAACAGGGGGCAGGGACGAGGGGGCGTGAGCGTGGTTTTTAATTTAGTTTATTTTCTTTAAGGGGGGAAGGGCTGGGCGAGGGGAAGGGTGTGGTTTGGAGTAGAAACAGAGGAGGAGTAGGAGAGATAAAGAGAAGTGTTACCGGTACTGTATGAGAGAGAAAGACAACATGAGAGATATAGAGTAGTGATGCGGTCACGATAGTGGGGGGGTAGAAAGGCAGCGTCGGGTAGCAGGGAGTAGTAGTTTGTTGGCGTTGGGATTATGAGATGATTTTTCGAGTATCCTGCCTGCCCTGACCAGTGTAGAGGCCGCGCCGCCGCTTGACTGGAGCGCTTGCGTTTTCACCATTCACACGTGTAAGTCGCAGGGTTTTACCAAGCATCCAAGCACCCAACACAGGCAGGCACAAACATACCAAAACACACGCCGAGAACCTCACCACTCCCCCATGCACACACACACTACGCAACACCCACCCCCTCACCCCTGAGCACATATACACACGTCCACACAAACGGGCGCAGGCAGAGTGAGTCTTTTGCAACGGTTCCTAGCTCAGCCTCAGGTAGGGCCAGTCTAAACTAGTATTATGGTGATTTCAGCGGGAAAGTCGCCCACAGTTCCCGTTTAGTCGTTTGTTTATATTCGGGAAAGGTGAAGACGAGCTCAAATTGTCTGCATTATCAACAAGGACTTGGTTGATGAACCAACTTCAGCGCTGTTAAAAACGCTAGGCATTTTTTTGTGTGTGTGTGTTTGTAGGGTGTGTGTGTTGTATGGTTGTGTGTTTGTTATGCGGTGGGTGCGTGTGTTGCGTTCCTGTTTTCCGGCAATAGCGCCAGACTCCAGCAGTGTACCAGAGAGGTGAGCCTCAGAGTCACCCTCCTAAAAATAACAAGGCAGGTCCTCCCTCAGGGCCCCAAGGAGCCGTCCTGCTCACAACCTGATCCTTAGTGCCCTATTTCATACAGTCACCTCACTCCCTCTGTCTCTATCTTCTCCGCTCTTCCCTACTCTCTCCCT
>BROE01000018.1:10778925-10822782 GCA_036571765.1 Plecoglossus altivelis
AGGAAGGAAGGAAGGAAGGGGCGAGCGAAGGAGAGGGAAAGGAACGGCGAATTATCCCCTGGAATCCGCCCCCTTGTCGTTGTTGTTCTGGCGTGTCCACGCATGGCTGCCGCCTGCACCTGTGACATCACAGTCATCCCTGCGAGACTCTCTGTATTGCTCTCTGTGTCCGGAGAGAGGGGTGAGAGACGAGGGAGAGAGAATGGAGGGGAGAGAGGAGGAGAGGGAGAAGTGACTTTGGCCTTGAAACCTGCTATTGTCTTGCCTCCAGGACAGCCAGCCAGGCAGCTCAGTCAGAAACGAGCAAGAGAGAGAGGGAAAGAGGAGAGACTGAGAGACGGTTGCGCGACTATGGTTACATCCCAGGAGATGCAAGCACTTGTTTATCTGTTGGGCCGGTGTGAGCGCGCCCGACGGGCGTTCCTGTGTGCAGATGTGTGAGCGTGTCTGTGCACGCGTGTGTTTAGGTGTTGCAGCATGTGTGTTGCGTGTGCGTGTGCGTGGGCGCGCGTGTGTGTGAGTGGGCACACGTTCATGCCTTCCTATTCGTCGATCCGTGGGCCTGTGTAATCAAGTGTGTGTGCTCATGTAAGTGTGCGAGTCTGTGTTTGCGTGGTGTGCATGAGCGTGTGTGTGAGAAGGAACACCGTCTGACTCTCATTGCAGACACCAGATCAACAATACCTTGCACAGTGCCCCAGAAATACTGAACACATCGCATCGAACACAGAGCCAACCTGCGCATGGGTGTTGAGGGACGTGGGGCGACAGAAACCCAGAGTTAAAGGTCAGCTAATTAGCCGTGTCTTAGCCTGAGACATTTCCACTGGCACAGAGTCTGCAACGCACGCATGCTGTCAGTCCACATAGGCTAGCAGGAAACAGGGGGCAGGGACGAGGGGGCGTGAAGGCGGAGGGTGGGGGGAAGGGGGCTGGGGGCTGGGGAAGGGGTGGGGTTGGAGAGCGAAAGAGGGGAGGGAGGAGGGAGGAAGAAAGGGAGGGTTACCGGGAGTGATGAGGAGAGAAAGGGACAGACAGAGAGAGATAGAGAGTGATGGCGGCAGGGTAGGGGGGGGGGGAGGGAAGGCCAGCGGGGGGAGCAGGACGGAGGAGGGGTGGGGAGATGAGATGAGTGTAGTCATATCCTGCTGCCTGACCAGTGTAGAGGCGCGCGCCGCTGACTGGAGGCGCTGCGTGTCACATGTCACAGCGTGTAAGTCGCAGGGTTGACCAAGCACCAAGCACCCACACAGGGGCAGGCACACACGCAAAAGCACGCCCGAGAACTCACCCCCCCCCATGCACACACACACTACCAACACACACCCCCTCACACCCTCACACATTACACACGTCCACACAAACGGGCGCAGGCAGAGTGAGTCTTTTGCAACGGTTCCTAGCTCAGCCTCAGGTAGGGCCAGTCTAAACTAGTATTATGGTGATTTCAGCGGGAAAGTCGCCCACAGTTCCCGTTTAGTCGTTTGTTTATATTCGGGAAAGGTGAAGACGAGCTCAAATTGTCTGCATTATCAACAAGGACTTGGTTGATGAACCACTTCAGCGCTGTAAGAAACGAGGCATTTGTTTTGGTGGTTGTGTGTGTGTTGTATGGGTTTGTGTGTGTTGTATGGGTGTGTGTGTGTGCGTGTGTGCGTTCCTGTTTTCCGGCAATAGCGCCAGACTCCAGCAGTGTACCAGAGAGGTGAGCCTCAGAGTCACCCTCCTAAAAATAACAAGGCAGGTCCTCCCTCAGGGCCCCAAGGAGCCGTCCTGCTCACAACCTGATCCTTAGTGCCCTATTTCACAGGCACCTCCTCCCTCTGTCTCTATCTTTCTCCGTCTCCCTCTCTCTCCCTCCGTCTCCCGTTCTCCGTCTCCCCTTCTCTCCTCCAGTCTCCCTCTCGTCATCGTTTCCTCCCCCTCTGCCTCGGTTTCTCTCTTTCTTGATCTCCCGCTCGATCGCTGTCTCCTGCTCTCCCTCTCTCCCTCTGTCTGCCTCTCTTTCTCTCTGTCTCTCTGCCTTATCTCCATCTCTCTCTCTCTCTCTCTGTGCAGCATTAATAAGCAGGCTTGTCTCTTCCTTTCACTTGTCGTGTCTCAAAGGGCTTTGTGCTGCCCTCTGCCCACACACACACACACACACACAAACATGCTAGCTATCTGGGGGACAACACCACACACAAACATGCTCACACACAAACAAACACAAACACACACAAGCCCTCTTTAACGAGGTGGACCAACCTCTACCTCCAGCTTAGCTAATGAGATATCCCCCAGATTACTGGCCGAGAGCACCCAGCGGTCAGCAGAGGCGGAAAGAAATATGTCTTCAGGTAGCTCAATCCATGTGGTTTCCACATACATTTGAGAGCAGGTGTGTGTGTGTGTGTGTGTGTGCGTGCGTACGTGCGTGTGCGCGCGCGCATGTGTATGTCCTGCATGACAATGTGCAGCATCATAAATTCACCACATATGCACACACTATATCATTTATGTGGGGGACTGTGCATGTCGATCTGTGTATTATTCATGTTCCTATGTGTATGTGTGTGTGAGTGTGTGTCCCTTTGGTACAGTGCAGGTATGAGACAGCCAGGGCCTGCAGCTAGGCTGTATGGAAATGAGATGATGCACTGCTGAGATCTAGCTGATGAGGAGGAAGAGGAGTTGGGAGAGGAGATTGGAGAGGAGGTGTGTGTTGGTGGGGGGGGGGATGAAGAAGGCGTTGGGAGAGGAGGTGTGCGTTGGAGGGAAGGGGGTGAAGAAGGCGTTGGGAGAGGAGGGTGTGTTGGTGGGGGGGTGAAGAAGGAGTTGGGAGAGGAGGTTGTGTGTTTGGAGGGAGGGGGTGAAGAAGGAGTTGGTAGAGGAGGTGTGTGTTGGAGGGGAGGGGGTGAAGAAGGAGTTGGAGAGGAGGTGGGAGAGGTGGTGTGTGTTGGTGGGGGGGTGAAGAAGGAGTTAGAGTAGGACGCGTGTGTGTTGGGGAGGGGGTGAAGAAGGAGTTGGACAGGAGGTAGGAGAGGTGTGTATTGGAGGGGAAGGAGTGAAGAAGGAGTGGGAGAGGAGGTGAGAGAGGAGGTGCGTATTGGAGGGGAGGGGGTGAAGAAGGAGTTGGAGAGGAGGTGGGAGAGGAGGTGTGTGTTGGAGGGGAGGGATTGAAGAAGGAGTTGGACAGGAGGTAGGAGAGGAGGTGTGTATTGGAGGGGAGGGAGTGAAGAAGGAGTGGGGGAGGAGGTGAGAGAGGAGGTGCGATAGGAGGGAAGGGAGTGAAAAGATTGGAGCGGGGTGGGAGAGGAGGTGTGTATTGGAGGGGAGGGATTGAAGAAGGAGTTGGACAGGAGGTGTGTATAGGAGGGAAGGGAGTGAAGAAGGAGTGGGAGAGGAGGTGGGAGATGAAATTGGTCAGGAAACGGGAGAAGGGGAGAACAGGGGATTGGAGGTTTGCTAGTGTTGAGGGAGGGTTGTATAGGCTGGAGTGTGTGCGTGTGCGTGCGTGTGTGTGTGCGTGCACGTGTGTGCGTGCACGTGTGTGTGTGTGTGAAAGAGACAGAGAGAGAGAGTGAGCAAGAGAGAGACAGAGTGAGAGAAAAACAGGGCAAAGTGGGGAAATGGCTGCCACTAGTGGATGTGAGTTGAAAATATGAGAAGTTGAGAGGAGGCAATCAGAGAGAAAGAGGGAGGCGGGGGGGCAAAGAGAAAGACTGGTGACAAACAGCCAGAGAGGGAAAGAAGAGAGGTGGGGATTTAGACAAAAGTAGAGAGGGCCGAGCAAGGGAAGGTTGCAGGTACAGATAAAGGGATGAGACGGAGGCATGATAGAACGGGCAAGGGAGTTGAGAGGGAAAAGGAGAGAGTGGCATGGTCACAGAAAAAGATGAGAGGAAAGAGAGAGAGAGAGAGAGAGAGAGAGAAAGAGAGAGGGAGAGAGAGAGAGGAATAGGGAGGGGAGCAAGGCAAAATCAAAAACAGAGAGATGAGAGAGGCTGAGGGGGAGGAAGAGGGTGGCACGAGCAGAGACATGAGAGGAGAGAGAAGGAGGGAGAGAGAGATGCGGACAAAGAGAGATGAGAGAGAGATGAGAGGAGGGAGGGAGGCGTGAGCGGCCCACATAGATAAGACAGGGAGAAGGGAGGACAGAGGGAGGGGGGGAGGGCGGTGGGGGAGGGGTTGTGGGGGGTAGGATGGCACAGTCGTTGGCAGGGTACTGATGGGGAGTGTGTGTGTGTGTGTGTACCATGCAGCCAGCGTTGGCAGAGACTCTATCACACACTCCCAGGCCTGGCCTCTGGGTCCTGAGTAGCCATGGAGCAGAGAGGAGAATGCATCAGCGTTACACTCCCCTGCACACACACACACACACACACACACACGCACAAACATGCATACACGCACGCACACTGAAAAATATATTCAGACAGGCACACTCAGCACACAGCGCATGGCAAAACGCACATACACGCACGTTCAATCCTCTTCTGTCCTTCACACACATATACACACATTGCAGTCCTGTGGTGAGGCGTGTGTGTGTGTGAGTGTGTGTGTGTGTGTGTGAGTGTGTGTGTGTGTGTGTGTGTGTGTGTGTGGGGCTAATTGTGCTCGCGGTGCCAGAGCAGATGAAGGATGATGTCCCCGTGATGCTGCTGCTAACGTCCACCGGCTGGAGGTGAGGGAGAAGTAGGACGTCGCCCTCCCCCTCCGCCCTTCCCCTCTCCCCCCCACCTCCCTCTTACCCCCACCACCCCCCCCCTATAACCCACTTTCACCCATCCGCTCTCTCCCTCCTCCCCCCTCCTCGACTTTGTCTCTCTCGCCTTGCTCAGCTGTCTTTCTTCCCCCATGTCTCCCTCTGTCTGTCGCTTTCCCACGCACACCCCCCTCCCTCTCTCTATGCCCCCTTCTCATCTCTGTTGCTCTCTTTCTCTCTCATTCCCGCTCTCTCTCTACGTCGGTCTATCTCTTTTTATGCAGCACTCCCCTTGTGTGTCGCTGTTCATGCATCCCTCCTCCGTTCTTCCGTCGTTCAGTCCCCCCTCCGCCTCCTCCTTGCACCCCCCCCTCCCCGCCCTGTGGTTTCTGTTTTTGGCTCACCCCCTTTCACCCCTTTGCAACCCTCCCCCTGCCGCCCCCCCCCCGCCCTGCTCTCACCTCTCCCCTTCTAACACCCTCTAACACCCACTTTATCGCTGTCTCTCTCTCTCGCTCCTCCTCTATTTCTCTATCCCCACCATCTCTCTGTCACTACCCCCTTCTCTCTCTTTATCTATCTATCTCTCTCTCTCTCACTCTCTCTCTCTCTCTGCCCCCACCCCTTTCTTCCCCCCTTCATCTCCCCTTTCCCCTTCCTCTCCCCCTTGCTCTCTCCCCCTCCCCATCTCTCTCCCCCTGTTCTGATGGCCCACCAGAGACGGCTACCGCATGAATGATTACACACCCCTCCTGAGTGCTCGCTGCGGCCACACAACTGTCAGACCAGACAGGGGGAGGGGAGAGAAGTGTGTGTGTGTGTGTGTGTGCAGGTGTGCAAGTGTGACTGAGACACCGTTGTGGTGCATTAGTGTTTACGTATGCACCTGGGAGGATATGTTTGCTTGAGTGTGCGTGTGTGTGTGTGTGTGTGTGTGTGTTCCAGTGGTAGGGGCTGTAGGCTGTTAGATGTAACAAAGAGGAGAGGACAGAGGTAGGTCTGACCACAGCACATCCGTATCTCCTATCCTCTCCTCTTCTTTCCTTTCCCCTTACCTCATTTCTTTTCCTCTCTTCTTATTTCCTCTCATCTTACCTCGTTTCCTTTCCTCTCTCTTCGTCACCTCTCCTCGCTTCTCTTTTCATCTCTTCTTGTCTCATCTCTCCTCCTCCTCTTCTCTCATCTCCTTTCCTCTCATCTTTGCTTGTTTCTCTACTCTCCCAAATCCGCTCCTTCCTTTTCCTGCATATTTTGTTAATCCATCTATTACCTATTACACTCACGTCAAAGCATTGTCCACAGTGTGCATGTGTGCGTGTGTATTTTGTGTGTGTGTGTGTGTGCCTGCTACCATCAGGTTTGTTTGATATAGGCAACTGGGAACCGACATGAGGGTAAATATGCAAGGATGTGTGTGTAATCAAGGGCTGATTGTTGCATCTGTGCTTACTCCCGACGTGTGTGTGTGTGTGTCTTAGTGTGCATGTGTGGATTTCTAAGTGGGGGGGTGAGGTTTTCCTAGTTTGACATGCAGAATGGAGTGGTTTTTGGTGTGCAAGGTGTGTGTGGTTTTCGGTGTGCAAGGTGTGTGTGGGTTGTTTGTGTTCATGATGTGTATTTGTCTATTTGTGCAGCTGCAGGGGGTTTAAATGTAGAACATGTGTGTAGGTATCTCTGGAGCCCATGTGTGAGGTGCGTGTATGAAGTGTGTGTGTGTGTGTGTGTGTGTGAGAGAGAGAGAGAGAGAGGGTGGGGGGAGGGGCTCCGCGTCCTTCCTGGAGGTGTTAGGCTGGCCCCACAGGGGGGGATGGAGACTTCACACCCAATCAATGCCTTTCAACTGAAGGATTGTGGTGGAGTGCAGCCACGGAAACAACAACACCGCGGAAACAATGCCACGGCAACAGCGTCACGGCAACGGCATCGCTGCAACCCTGCCACGGCAACAACACTGCCACGGTAACGCAGCAGCGACAAGCCAGGCAGCTGCAGAAGAGGTGCTTGATTTGTGCAATCTCTTCTCCTCTCTCACTCTCTCTCTCTCTCTCTAGCTTTCTTTTTCTCTCTCCCTTTCTCCCTCTATCAGCGTGACTAGGTTTGATGTTAATGGGGCCTTCATCGCAGCTCTCTAAGGTTTGACCCACAGGGAGAGGAGAAAAGAGAGAGAGACAGAGACAGAGGGAAAGAGAGGGGGGGGGACGGCAGGGGGACAGAGAGGCTGAGAGGGAGAGACAGATAGAGCGGGTGAAGGAGGGAGAGAGAGAGCGAGAGAGGGAGAGAGAGAGAGAGAGAGAGGGTGGAGGGAGAGATGACTGCACCGTGGTGTTTTGCCCCTCCTGAAAGGGCTTCCTCTCCTTTTCATCAGCAGACGCCTGCTGCATATCTCATCCTCGTCTCTCCTCCCCTGCCTGCAAATCCCCTTTCTCTTTACCTCATATGTATGCAAATAAGGCCTCCTATGCAAATGAGAAAGGTAGGGACGCGCAGAGGGGAGGACAAGGTGCGAGGAGGAGGTGTGAGGAGGAGGTGAGGAAGAGGGGGAGGAGAGAGATGGAGGACTTCTTGATCTCTCTCAGGGGTCAAGAGTCAGGAGAAGAAGGATAGATTCCTGCTGTGCTCCCCAGGATAAATCAATCTATCAGATGGACAGCTAAGGAAGGCTAACATCCAACCAGGCAAGCTGTGCTAAATAGTCGCAGTAGGCGCTAGGTGGTTGGAGGGGTGGGGGAGTGGGGGCTACAGGCATTAGCTTGCTGCCGTGTACATGCTAGTTAACCAGATGCTACGTGCTGTTAGATCCGACATGCTACGTATGTGCTCTGTGTGTCTGTGGTGCTGTAGGGTTAGGATTAGTAACCACTGAACATTCACCGGTACCTTTGACATGGGTAAAACAATGCTCTTGTCGCTCTGTTGCTACTCTAAGGCTACGCTAGTGTTCTGGTAGCGTGGTTGTGTGCATGTGTTGGGGAGGGCACGGGTAAGGACCTCCAATTAAATTGTACTTTTGCGCGAACCTGTGCGTGTGTACGTGGGTGTGCGCATGTTTGTGGGAGTTTGTGTGCGTGTGTGTGCCTCTCTAGCACGGCTGTCAGGGCCTTCTGCTGAGGGACTCAGAGAGGCAACAGCATCATTCGCTTTCACGCTTCACTGAGTGTGTGTGTCGGTGTGTGTGTGCGCGTGTGTTCATGTTTGGATGGGTTTGTGTGTCCAGCAGACATTACAATCCAGATTGACTTCCAGAATCCCTGTGTGTGTGTTGTAGAGAGAGAGCAAGAGAGAGAGAGAGAGAGAGAGAGAGAGAGAGAGAGAGAGACAGAGAGAGCAAGCGAGAGAGAGAGAGAGAGAGAGAGAGAGAGCAAGCAAGAGAAAGAGAGAGCAAGCAAGAGAGAGCGAGAAAGAGAGAGAGACAGAGCAAGTGAGCGAGAGAGACAGAGAGATGATGTGGATAACTCTAGAGAAAACAGATCATATTTGCCTGCATGAGTGTGTGTGTGTGTGTGTTTGTGTTTGTGTGTGAGTGCGGACGTGCATGCACGTGTTAGGTGTTCCGATGAGCCTTCATGCCCAGTACTGTTAATCTTTCCAACCAAGCTGCTGTCTGTTATGGTGTTAAACCTATGTGTTGTAACATGGCACACACACACACACAGTTCTCTCTGACAAAGTAGCTTACCCTCAGAAGATTTGGACTGTGCGGGTATCTCTGTGCTTTTACATTTGATGGATAATATTTACGTTGGCGAGGCATGAGATAATCGTGAATGTACCTGTGTGCATTCCCTGCCAGTGATATGACGGCTCAAGGCTCGGGACGTGCACCTGCGCGTGACAATTAGCTTCCTATTAGGTTGTTATGCACGGCGAGCGCTGGAGAAAAGACACGTTGTGTGATGTAGGGTGCGAGGTATGGCTTTACTTCAGACTGGGATGACTCCGAACACTCTGCTATTGTCTCTGTCTACCTTGGTATGGTATTATGGAGTCGGAACCAGCATCATGGGAACCTTATCCCACGTTGTTATGGTGTGTGGCTGTGGTTGTTCGCTCTCTATTCCTATACTTCTCCCTCTCTCTTCTTCTCTCGCTCGCGTTCTCTCTCCGTCTCTCCCTCTTTCTCTTGCTCTCACATGACAGGCAGACTGACAAGCAGACAAGGAGACAGACAAACAGACAAATAGGCAGACAAGCAGATAGACAGACAGGCGGAATGACAGGTCGACGAACAGACAAGGAAAGAGGCAGACAGACAGACAGACAGACAGACAGACAGACAGACAGACAGACAGACAGACAGACTGGCAAGCTGGCAGACTGGCAGGCAGGCAGAGAGACAGACAGCGTTGAGCTGCCATCAGGCCACCAGACATCAGCAACACCTCACCTCCCTTGTGAGACACCGTGGGCCCCAGTGCCAACCCCCCGTACACCTTGCCCTGACCGCTCACACATGACGGGCATCCAGATCCCGCCCCAGTCATGCCCCATTCTCCTCAGTCACGGACACATGGGCACACACCCGCCCAGCCAGCCACCTGACTCCCTACAGCCACACATGGCGGGCACTGGGCACTGCTGCCGATGGGGCCTCTTGCACACTGAAGCCCCTTCTCTCTGTCCACACCTCCTCTCCCCCTGGACCAGAGGAATGCAGTGTGTCGACACACACATGGAGACAGTTAGAGGTCACGTTAGGGGTTGGCACACACATGGGCACATGCACACGTATGACGTGCAGTTGCGATGACTTTTTACTATCATGGACAGGATGCCTATTCTGTAGGTGCCTATTCTGAAACCCCGTCTGTTTGTCTCACACACAAACACGCACACGCACACACGCAACACACCTCAGTGGTTACGCCCTCCTCTGCATGGCACAAAATGGCGGCGAGTGTGTGTCCGGGAACAGGCTGTGTGTGTGTGTGTGTGTGTGTGTGTGTGAGAGAGAGAGAGAGAGAGAGAGAGAGAGAGAGGGGGGGAGAGAGAGAGAGAGTGAGAGAGAGATGGGAAGGAGGCCAAACAGAGGACGAGATGCAGGAACTTGGCATCAGCGGTGTGGATTGCACAGTGTGCGTGCGAGTGTGCGTGTGTGTGTGTGTGTGTGCATACCGCTCAGGTGAGGGAGGACATTGACTAGCTCAGACAGAGGCCCCAGCTGACTGTTCCACTTCCAGACAGCCACAGCACGGCCAGTGTCCTCTACACACGAAAGACAGATTAGAGGAGGGAGGGAGGGAGGGAGGGAGGCAGGCAGGCAGGCAGGCAGGCAGGCAGGGAAGGAGGGAGGGAGGGAGATGAAGAGGTGGAAAACGTTCCGAAAAAAGGTAGAGAGAGCCAGGAAGATAGGGAGGGGCGAGCAAGCGAGAGATGTTGAGAAAACGAGGGAGAAAAGGGGGGTGGAAAGAAAGAGAGAAAGGGATGGAGAGAGGAGCAGAGTGACCTTCAGTCCAACCCCACCTCTCTGAGTCCGTCTGTCGGTCTGTCAGTTCTCATATCCCTGCCTCTGTCCTGGACTGCGTGGCAGGTCATTTGTTCGCTATTGGAGATTAAAGTTTAATTAGTGAGGGGAGAGTCATTTGGGTGTTAGTTGAGTGGAAGGAGTAGACTTGTGTGTGGGGGGGGGCAATTCTCTCCCTCCTGTGCACACACACACACACACACACATGCATACATATACACACATAAAGGCTCATCATAGCAGGAAAGGGAGTTAGATTGAGAGAATGAGAGGAAGAGAGGAAGAGAGAGAGACAGAGAATGAGACACAGGGAGGGGGAGAGATCCAATTCCTCCTTTCATCAACAAAGAACAAAGGATGGTGTCTTCCCCTTCCTCCTCTCCCCCTCCCTCCTTCCCCGCCTCCTCCTCTCCTCCTCTCCTCCTCTCTTCCTCTCCTCCCCTCCTCCTCTCCACCCCCTCAGCCTGTCTTGGCAGAGTTCCACAGCCATATTCACACTCCACCATCCCTGTCCACACACACACACGCACATGTGCACACGCAAACACACACACAGCCATTTCTACCCGCCACACACTGCGCTGCATGTGTTCCAACCGCAGTCAGACAAGCATGGACAGTGAGGCAGGGGAGGAGTGAAAGAGAGGAGAGGGGGGTTAGTCCTTTTTTTTCTCCTAATTTCCCAGAAAACTGTCAGGGAGGGATGAGGGAAGGTTATAGTGACAATGGTACACCCATACAAACAGACACGCACACACGCACACACGCACACACAGTCATTGGACATGAATCATAGCAACAGCACCTGAGACACGGTCATGTGATTTCTGTGTCTTTCTCTCCTCCCTCACTTCCTGTCTCTTTCTCTACCTCTCTCCCTCCATCGTTTCCTGCTTCCGTGGAAACTTCACATCAACACAAACTTCTCATCAGCTTCTTTCATCCACACACTGAAACGTCAACACACGCAGACGAACACAAGCACACACCAGCGTCAACGTCATTTCACCTAGTAAGAAAAGGTCCGATCAATATGGCCCAAGACCGCCTCTAATGAACCGTCTGAAATTCTAGACTCATCCCCCTCTGCCGTTCATTCCACTCTCCGCTCTCCTTTCCCTTCATCTCCTCTCTTCTTCCCCGCCTCACACCTCCCTCATCCTGCAGTAGCTGTTTCTCCTTCGTCCCCTCTGTCTCCACATGCTTCCGTTTGGCTCCAGCTCCATCCCTCAGTCTGCCGGCGACGCTTTGTTGGTTCTCTTCCCGCTCTGGCTCTCTCCGTTCTGTCGTTTGACCCCCCCCGTCTTCTCTCTCGTTCTGCCCCTTCTCTGTTCCTACCCCATCTCTCCCATCCCCGTCCCTCTCCTGCACCTGCTTGCCACTTCCTCCCTGATCCTCTATCCTCCAACAACCCCCCTCCCACCACCACCACCACCCCCCGCCCACCCCGACACCTCTCCCCCCCTCCGGCCGACCCCGTTCTCATTTGGCATGCACTATCTGTGTATCAGCAGGGGAAAGGCTTTTAGTGTCGGCCGCTCTCACCGTACCCTCGGCCTTTCCGAGGCCCAATTCCCCAGTCTGCTCTTCAGGTAACAGAGACGCCCACCGAAGATAAGGAGATAGAGGGAGGGAGGAAAGAAGGAAGAAGGGGGGGGTTCTTCCCTCCTCCCTCTCTCCCCCCTCCCTTCCCCGCCTCCTCTCTCCCCTCTCTCCTCTCTTCCTCTCTCCCTCCTCTCTCCACCCTCAGCCTGTCTTGCAAGTTCCACAGCCATATTCCACAACTCCACCATCCCTGTCCCGACACACACACACGCACACTGTGCACACGCAAACACACCACAGCCCATTTTCTACCGCCACCACTGCGCTGCATGTTTCCAACCGCACAGTCAGACAAGCCATGGACAGTGAGGCAGGGAGGACGTGGAAGATGGTCCTTACCCCTTCCCCTGCAACGCTCAGTCCGCGTCAAACGCCCGTACCAAACTCACGAGATCGGAGGGGGGTTAGTCCTTTTTTTTCTCCTAATTTCCCAGAAAACTGTCAGGGAGGGATGAGGGAAGGTTATAGTGACAATGGTACACCCATACAAACAGACCACGCACACACGCACACACGCCCACACACAGTCATTGGACATGAATCATAGCAACAGCACCTGAGACACGGTCATGTGATTTCTGTGTCTTTCTCTCCTACCCTCACCTTCCTGTCTCTCTTCCTCTACCCTCTCCCTCCATCGTTTCCTGCTTCCGTGGAAACTTCACATCAACACAAACTTCTCATCAGCTTCTTTCATCCACACACTGAAACGTCAACACACGCAGACGAACACAAGCACACACCAGCGTCAACGTCATTTCACCTAGTAAGAAAAGGTCCGATCAATATGGCCCAAGACCGCCCTCTAATGAACCGTCTGAATTCTCTAGACTCATCCCCCTGACCGTCCATGGTCCACTCTCCGCTCTCACTCCCTTCATCTCCTCTCTTCTTCCCCGCCTCACACCTCCCTCATCCTGCAGTAGCTGTTTCTCCTTCGTCCCCTCTGTCTCCACATGCTTCCGTTTGGCTCCAGCTCCATCCCTCAGTCTGCCGGCGACGCTTTGTTGGTTCTCTTCCCGCTCTGGCTCTCTCCGCTTCTGTTCCGCTTGACCCCCCCGCGTCTTCATCTGCCTCGTTTCCTGCCCCTTCTCCTGCTTCTTACCCCATCTCTCCCATCCCCGTCCCTCTCCTGCACCTGCTTTCTTGTTTTCCACTGCTTGCCCACTCTCCTCCCTGATCCTCTCATCCCAACAACCCCCCTCCCAACCACCACCACCACCCGCGCCACCCGACACCTCTCGCCCCTCCGGCCCGACCCGTCTCTCATGCGCTGCACTATCGTAATCAGCAGCGGCGGAAAGGCTTTTAGTGTTCACGGCAACGCTCTCACCGCTACCTCGGCCTTTCCGACGGCGCGCCCACACCTCCCCAGTCTGCTCCCTTCCACCAGGTAACAGAGCACGCCCCAACCGAAGATAAGCGAGATTAGAGGCGAGGGAGGAAAGACAGCTGAAGAGAGGGGGGGCGCAAGTAACGCGCGACCCCGAGGCCGTGAGGGAGAGGCGTGCCCCAGGACGGGACGGGGAGGCGACGGGATCGGGAGGCGCCGAGGGAGGAGGGAGGACGGGAGGCGGAGGGACCCCACGGCACGAGGCCAGGGAGGGACGCGGACGGAGAAGGCGCACGAGCCAGACGCGGAGGAGGGAGGAAACCAGAGATGTAGCCGAGAGCCACGAGCGACCCATGGGCCTCGCCGGGGGATAACGGGAGACCACTGACGGGAGAGGGAAAGGCAGAGGGAGAGGCAGAGGAAGAGGAAGGGGGATATGTGAGACAGAGGGGAGAGAGAAGAAGGAGGGAGAGAGAGAGACAGGGAATGTGTGGTGGATGTGGAGAGGGGGGACGTTGACATGAATAGACCATGAAGAGCAGGATATCAAGGGCACCTTCTGGGAAGGGCCTGGAGGCGCTGTGAAGATGAAACACACACACATAACACGCACACCTTGAATGTGCCCGAAAATGCCCCAGTGTATGGGAGGAAAGCAGTGCACTAGAGTTTGGTTGTTTTTTTTTTGCACATGCAGATGCCCTCACCTCTCTCCTCTCCCTCAGAAATATATGCACAACGACTTAGAATAAGACAAAAACACACATGAATACACTTAGTCACTCTTGTCAAACTTCAGATGTGCACACTGTGTGTGAAGCGCTGTGGTTACCTCTCTGTCTGTCTCGGTCTGTCTCGGTCTGTCTCTCTTTGTCTGTGTCTCTCTGTGTGTCGCGCTTCCTTTCTCCTGCCAATGCCATGTCTCGACCTTGAAACTGAGCTAGAAGTTTGTGCTTATCGGTGTTTCACGCAGAAAGAGAAGTCCTGCATGAGAATACTGCTGAAAGTTGTCCAGAGTGTGGGCCTAAGACAGCTCTAAAGACAGTCTAGGTGTGTGTGTATGCGTGCGGGCGTGCGTGCGTGCGTGAGTGCCTGTGTGTGTGTGTGTTTGTGTGTGTGTGCGTGCGTGCGTGAATGCCTGCATGTGTGTGTGCGTACATGCGTGCATGAGTGAGTGAGTGCCTGTGTGTGTGTGTGTGTGTGTGCGTGCGTGAGTGAGTGCCTGTGTGTGTGTGTGTGTGTGTGTGTGCGGGTGCGTGCGTGAGTGAGTGAGTGCCTGTGTGTGTGTGTGTGTGTCTGTGTGTGTGTGTGTGTGTGTATGTGTGTGTGTGTGCGTGCGTGAGTGAGTGAGTGCCTGCGTGTGTACGTCTGTTTGTGTGTCTTTGTGGGGGTTGATGTGTTCTCAACAGTTCTCCAGAGCAGCGTCTACTTCCTCACTTTCAGAAGGCCACAGACACAGCAACGCGTGTGTATGTGTGCGTGCGCGCAGGTGTGTGAGTGTGTGGTCTCTGTGTGTGATTGTGTATGTTTGTGAGTGGTGTTTGAGTGTGTTGTGTGTCTTTTTCCTCAAGAGATTGTGCTCCTTCTGAAGAACGATATCAAAGTCCACAAGGAAACCAGCGTACAGCGTAAACGTTCACACTCACACACGCACTCACACACGCACTCACACACGCACACACACACGCACACACGCACAAACACTGACATGATCCTGCAGCTACAAGACCACTACAGCAGACTAGTGGGGAAGAGAAGAGGAGAGGAGAGAGGTGGGAGAGGTGGGAGAGGACAGGAGAGGAGAGGTGGGAGAGGTGGGAGAGGAGAGGAGAGGTGAGGAGAGGAGAGGAGAGAAGAGAAGAGGATAGGAGAGGAGAGGAGAGGAGAGGTGGGAGAGGAGAGGAGAGGAGAGGAGAGAACAGAAGAGAACAGAAGAGAAGAGAAGAGAAGAGGAGTGAAGAGAAGAGAAGAGGAGAGGAGAGGAGAGGAGAGGAGAGGAGAGAAGAGAATAGGAGAGGAGAGGTGAAAGAGGAGAGGATAGGAGAGGTAAGGGGGGAGAGGAGAGAAGAGGAGAGGACAGGAGAGGAGAGGTGGTAGAGAAGAGGAGATTAGAGGGTAGGGGGCAGGGTAGAGAAGAGTCGAGGACAGGCGAGGAGTAGAGATAGCATAAAGGAGAAAGATTATGGGAAGGAAAAGGATTTACAAGTTTGTCCGCTATAGTACGCATGTGCGTAATTGCGTGTATGTGTTTGCATGAGTGAGTGATGCGTGTGTTTGCGTGTGCGAGTGGTGTGCATGTAGGCATGTGCACACACATGTGCCACAATGCCTCACAGGGAGAAATAAATGATCGTGCCCTTATTGAGCGCAGCAAGGCATATAGCCTTTCACACCCATAATGTCAGCATGAGTAGCAGCCTTATTGATGAAGTCAGTCTCTCTCCGCACAGCCTCCCCCTGCCAGTGCACAGATCAATGGTACAGCCCATTCTCCGTGGGCTTGGGTTGGTAGAGAGGGGATTGGGGGGGGGGAGCGTGCCATGCAGCCCAGCGGGTGTGTCACAACAGAAAGCGAGCAAGATCAAACAGTCCCCTCTGCTCCAATGGAGCGAACCACCGGGTACCTGGAGAGGAGGGGGAGGGGGGCTGGTAAAGAGAGGAGCCGTTCCTTGGTGCTGGTTCGGGCTGGGCCAGGGATGAACCGTGTTGGGTGTGCGTGAGCTCCTTCTCGCTCTCATCTTTTTTTCCTGGAAAGACTCGCTGATTCTCCACACCTCCTCTGGTGAATCTGTTGTTTTCCCAGCGCACTGTGTGGGTCTGTTCCAGAATGTTCTGATGGAATACCAAACAGTCACTTCAGAGACTGCTTGCGCTACTGAAGTGTGCCCAACTCCCCAGGTGTGTGTGTGTGTGTGTATGTGTGTATGTGTGTATGTGTATGTGTGCATGTGTGTACTGGAGGAACAAGACCATCCATCGTCCTCATTTATCTGCTTTCCAGCTCAGATAACATTTGATGATCTCATCTGACCCCCCACCCCCTTTCTTTCTTTCTATCTTTCTCTCTCTCTCCCTCTGTCTCTCTTTCACGCATTGTACCACTGAAATAGACAGATACCCCTGTCTGGGGGCAGCAGGGGTCTACCTTGTTCACTGCAGTTCACAGGCACGCACAAACACGCACACACAAACTCTCGCTTGCAAACACGCGCGCGCGCAGGAGGCAGTGATCGATCGGGAAGGATAAACCTTTCACCATATCCAGCCCTTTATGCCCCCCTCTAAATACACACACACACACACACACAGTTCTTACTGAGAGCCACGGGTAGTGTTGGGTGCAAAGCAGACAATCAATCGTCCTCACCTCCTTCTGCTGGGATGTCCAGGTATCCCGGACACCCCTGGCATGAAGAACACAAACGGAAAGAGACCAGACCCCCTCCCACCAACCCCCCCCCCCACCCCACCACCCCCACCCCCACCCCCCCATCACCCCCCGTTGTCTGTCACTCTGTATTTCTCCTCTCACTCCTCTCTTTTGTCCCTCTCGCTGTCTTTCTCTTCCGCCCTTTGCGCGTTCTTTCTTTCATCCCTCTATCTCTCCCTGTCCATCTTTCGCACTCTCTCTCTCTGTCTGTTTGGCCATTTATTTTGCTCTCTCACTCTCTCTCTCTCTCTCTCTCTCTCTCTCTCTCTCTGCTGGTCTGTCTCCGTTACCATGTCAACAAAGCCAGGTTGAGTCCTTCAAAGGGCACGGTTCTGCAGCTGCCCACCAGAGGTGACCGCCGGTCAGCGATAGAGAGAGAGGGGGATGGATAATGGGGGAGGGGTGGGGGGTGGGGGTAAATAGATAGAGAGGGAGAGATGGACAGAGGAGAGAGAGGGATGGAGAGAGAGGCGGGCGTAGATATATTGAGAGAAGGGTTAGAGAGAGAGCGAGAGGGAAGAGGCAGAAAGGTGAAGGATGGTTGAAGCGGGGTAGAGAGATGTAGAGGAAGAGGAGGTGGAGGAGAGAGAGAGAGGCAGGTAACGATGTGAGCTACGGGGACAGCATGCAGCAGTCTGGGCCGTTCGACAGGACGACATCAACCAGGCTGTGTTTGTGTGGCCAACATATCATCTGTTTCTCCTTGTGGACGTGATGTCAGTGAATGGCCGGGATGGTGTCCTGCCCACATAGTTAGAGTCTTCCCATGGTTTGATGGCAGTGATTCAATTCCTTTGTGTTGCACTAATGGCCCGTTGAATCCGATAGATGAGGATCAATAGACGTGGGAATTGAAGGAAGGCATTCTGACATCATGCGTAGGTTTGCACAGCGCTATGGCACGCCGTACATCGAACGTCAATCGCGTTTAAATGAACTGTAGTGAAATGAACGCGCCTCCCTCAGAAGGTGAAATGTCGGTCGTTTGGTCGACCATGTTGGTTGTGTTGATTGGAAATACTTCATAAGGTAGAGCCATGTGGTTGTACAGTATGTGTGTGGCACATGTTTGTGTTGTGTGTGTGGCACGTGTGTGTGGTTCATTGTGAAATCCAGGAGGGATTCAGGTGCTTCATGCCCTTTGCTGTGCTTCCTATCAACCTACCAAGCATGTGGCTCTGTGCTTGCAGGTTCCCTGGTGGACACCATGTGTGTGTGTGTGTGTGTGTGTGTGTGTGTGTGTGTGTGTGTGTGTGTGTGTGTTTGTGTGTGTGAGAGAGAGAGAGAGAGAGAGAGAGAGAGAGAGAGAGAGAAAGAGTGAGCGTGACTGTGTGTTAGTGTGTGTGCATTTGTGTGAACGTGCTTGCGTGCGTGTGTGTGCGTGCTTGTTTGTGTAGTACGCGTCAGTGTGAAGCTGTCTGTAGTCACGTGTGCGCGTGTGAATGTGCTCATGCGCGTCCGTTCCTGAACGTGTCCGTGTGTTTGCGTGTGTGTGTGTGTTTTGCATGCCACCTGCGCACTTGTGCCTCACATCGCTGAGTGGCTCTCCGGTTGCCACGGCAATGACAGAATGGGTAGCGCATCCTGGTGTGAGACTGTTCTCTGAGAAAGGTCATTGGGCACTGCGGAGCTGTCAATCACCTGGAGAGATGGCTACTGAAGCGCTTGCCAAGGCAGAACATTCAATCCTGACCAAGCAATATTCCGTCGCTTCTTCTGTGCTTCCAGGAAGTCATTCTGAAGCAAAGAGGACGGCATCTCTACCTGCTTTCATGGCCAAACAGGACTTGAAAAGCCCAAAGTCCGATGGCTAGCCACGCACGGACTTGAAAGCATTCCTCTCTCAACCTTTCCCCTTCTCGTGTGTTCTCTCCTACGTTCCCTCTCTCTATTCTTCTATCTCTCGCTTACACCTTCTTCGTTCTATCCCTCTTTCCGGCTGAAAATCATGTGTGCGTGCATGCATGCGTGTAGCAGGGGCTCTATTTTGCCCAGTTTGTGTTTCCAGAAAGCCATCTTCATCAGGAGGAGGAGCAGGAACAGAGCATGCCTGTGAATGCTGATGAGTCATCCAGAGCCCCAGTGGTCGCCAGTAGCACCTCTTAGACACTCATCACTCAGCAACTGGGGAAACAGCAGGGATCCAAAATGGACTCCTTACCGAGCAAGGCAGAGCTGTTTCTCAACATTTGAAGTGTCATTTAGAACCTATTTGATTCCAGACATCTCTGAAATGCCCTAAAATCTTCTTTTCTGATCCCATCCCACAACTGACTTGCGATTGGCTCACTACCCCCCTGCATCTCTGCAATGGGAAATTCATCGTTTCGGGCTAATCTACATTCTTAGCTGGTTTCTTTATTAGCTTATGCAAATATACAAGAACTTCCTCTCTCCTGTCAAGCTGAGCCAATCGAAGGGCAGTGTTTTGTTGGAAGATGTCAGATGGAAGGTGGCTGTGGCAGGTGCCCTTCTTTCCACCTGGCTCCCCTCAAATCTCTGCGACTGCCTGGCCCTGACCCCCTGACCACCAGCTGTACTACAACGACAGCAGGACATTGACGAACGTCAGACTTCCTCCAGCGTGTCTCCCCTGTGGAGAGAGCAATAACAGTCAATTTACCATGGAACAGATCAAAAAATAAAAAAAATCACAGGAAAGCGGCACAGAGCACAGCATAGCCTTGCATGGAGTAGAATACAATTACACCGGGAGCTGGATTTCATTAGTTACGTGACGAGGGATGTGTGATGAGAGACAGTCTGGCAGGGATGTTGAGCTGGTCGGTGTTAGGTTTGGGGGGGTGTCGGATTTGGTGTGTTGGGGTATTTTGGAATGCAGAGGATTGAGGTGCCGGGAACGCTGTGCCATGTTGAGTCTGGGGTGTGGAGACGTTCCTTCAGGGCCGCTCCACATTCCCAACAAACTGCCTCCGCATGCATAATTAACGAGGATGACTCGGATGTAAACAAGGGGAGGAGTACTCTCCGAACGCTCGCTTGCTCCTGCCCTATCCCCCCGCTATGTGTTTGCGTGTGTGCGCGCGCGCGTGTGTGTGCGTGAGCGTGTTTCGGCGAGAGACAGAGACGGAAAATCCTGTCTCTTGTTGCTGGTGAAGATGATGTGATGAGGAGAGAAAGGGGGAGGGGAGAGAAAGACAGATGGAGAGAGAGACAGAGAGGGAGGGAAGCGTGAGAGAGACATAGGGAGAGAGAGGGGTGGGTGAGAGAGAGAAAGAGAAAGGACAGAGAGAGTTGTGGAAGGTGAGTGAGAAAGAGAGAGAGGGGTGAGAGAAACAGAGAGAGTGCGGGGGGTGAGTGAGACAGAGAGAGAGGGGTGAGAGAAACAGAGAGAGAGAGTGGGGGGGGGTGAGTGAGACAGAGAGAGAGGGGTGACACCCTTTCTCAGCTCTCAGGATTATCAACCGTACAGCGGAACAATCACATCCTCTCCCCCCATGCGATGTATTATTTACATGCGCGCACACGCGCACACACACAGACATAGCGAGCGAATCTGTCATACACACTTCAGCTGTAAATGCCTTGTGACAGCGGCTACCTGTTTCAACTTTGTCTCACTATTTCAAGGTTTGATCAAATCAATTTGTGTAGGTAACTGGTTGTTTGTGGATGTTAGCGAGTCACGGATCAGCCCAGGCACATTATGGTGGTCAGCAAGATAATCGGTAAATTGCTTTCAAATTGTGTTTTGGGTTGAAATAATCTATGATTTATCTGGGGGAAAGACTAGTTTGATCATAAATCATGGGGATGTTGTTTTTGTTAGTTGTGAGGAAGGACCATAAACTACAGTTATGTTGCTCTCATCTCTTTCCACTGGTTTTCCATTGTCTCGTGCTAGTCTTCAGAATTGAGAATTTTCACCGTTCGAACTTGACCCTGTGGTCCAAACCTCATCCTTCTCATCCTTCGCCTCCACAGGGCAGCTCTGGAGGGTAGGGCTTCCTCAATGAATCCTGGGAT
Source organism: Plecoglossus altivelis (assembly GCA_036571765.1). NCBI lineage: Eukaryota > Metazoa > Chordata > Actinopteri > Osmeriformes > Plecoglossidae > Plecoglossus > Plecoglossus altivelis. The sequence goes on from BROE01000018.1 coordinate 10,799,432, forward strand.
TGGTGGTGTCACACAGCTGACCATAATGTTGAAATAATGAGGCTGCCGTTTAGCCCTTGTTGTGGCAGCTAGATTGCTAATTATGGAGTCCACCACCTCCTAGCCTTGTGTACAGTGTCCCGGTGCGGGAGGAAACGAAAGGAAGAAAACCGACGGGCGCAGCTTACATTTCCCAGGAGCCTCCGTTTTAAAGCCCCGTCCGTAAATCGTCTCCTCCTCCTCTGTCTTCTCCATTCTCATCCCTCTATCATCTCCCCCCTCCCCCCAGCCTCTTGTCTCATCCCCTCCCCACCTTCAATCCTCTCCCCTCAATCCCCCTCTCCTCTCTTCCTCCCAACCTCTCTGGATCTTGTCGTCTTTCTCTCCCTCAATCCCCCCTCCCCTCCACCACCTCTCTTTCTCCCCCCCGGCCTCATTCCCTTGTCTCATCCTCTTTTCCGTCAGCCTTGCCCTCCTCTCTCTCCCCTCCAGCCCCCTGCCCCTGTCTCCTCCTCTGCTCTCCCTCCTCCCGTCTTCGTTCTCCTCTCTGGCCACGGCACAGGGCCAGGTTGAGAGCTGAGAGGGGGTGGGGTGGGGGGTGGGGCGGGGGGGGGGTTCTCTCAAAAAGAGAGAAAAGAAGAGAGTCGACCTTCTTCCCCAGCACAGATAACATTGTGTTGAATGAGGGATAGAGAGGCTAGGCAGACGCGAACGGAGAGAGAGGGTTGTTGATGAGAGGCTGTTTGTGGGGGAAACGGGCTGAGAGAAAGAGTGAGAAGGAGAGAGAGAGAGAGAGAGAGAGAGAGAGAGAAGAAGAAGAGAGGAAAACGAGCTAACACCCAGTGTTGTTGTAGCATCTTGCAGGATCCAGATGCTGAGCAGAGCGTAACCAATGGCGGTGTCAACAGCAGACAGAGGAGCTTTCATCAGCCTCACATATCAGCCCCTCACACACACACACACACACACACACACACACACACACACACACAAGAGCGAGAGAGAGAAAGAGAGAGAGACAGCTTTGCGTGGTGAATTCACAAACTCTACAATGGAATTATGTCTCTGTCGTGAAAGTGTCCTAAACCTGAGACAAGACTGACTAAGACAGAGAAATGGTGTGTGTGTGTGTCGTGTTAGTGTGTGGGGGGAGGCGGAGTTTGTTTGTATGTGAGAGAGAGAGAGAGAGAGGGAGAGAGAGAGAGAGAGAGAGAGAGAGAGAGAGAGAGAGAGAGAGAAAGGGGGAGAGAGAGAGTGAGGGAGACAGAGGGAGTTTAGACGGCTCTTTATTTCTGTCTGCTGAACTGTGCTGAAAGAAACACCACAAAATACAGCGTGCAAGCAGATGCACACAGACAGACACACGCGCACACACATCAAAAGCAGCACCCTGCCCATGATAATGCCAATTACGGCCACAATCTTGTCCATTGTTGTCCAAAGTCTGAGAGCACTATTATCTGAGTTTCACAACAAATACACACACGCAAAAAACACACACGCAAAAGCCTTCACACGCAAAAAAAAAAGCATCTGCACGTAAACGCACATAATCACTCTGTCATGTGTCTCATTGCACGCTCAAATTGTGATCGCCTGAATACACCTCTAGCATTTGCGTTTCACTGGTTTGGCCTAAAAGTCCGACTATCTCCCTAACTGGCTTATTTGGGTCATCGTATAAACATCCCCACCCCATCCCTCACACACACACACACACACACACACACACACACACACACACACACATGCACACCACTGGTGAAGCAGCTCTACACTGAGCAGTCTAAGAGGAGAAGGAGGGGTGGAGAAGCTGTTGGTGAGGTGGGAGGCGTTTGGGCTCCCGGGAAGCTGTTTGTGTGTGTTTGGGTAGCACAGCCCAAAGCGGAACACACTTATTCACACACACACGCACACACACACACACACACTCGCGCACAAACAGAGAGTGTGCTGTGTAGATGAATAATGTTGGTGTCTGTCTGGTGGGACAGCAGCGTCCCTGGGGCGAGCGAGGCGCGGGGTTGCAGAGCTGGAACAGCCGACACACAGCCCTGTCTCCAGGTGACTCTGTTCCTTTTATAGAGAACCCCCACCCCTCCCCCCCTCCCTCCCTCCCCCTCCTCCTTCCCTCCCTCCCTCTCTCGCAGCCTCCTGCGGCTGGAGAACGCACGCGCGCGAGCTGCGTGCCGTACGCACACACTGTCACATGCATGCATGAGACGCGCATGCTGCCAGATACTCCCTCGCATGCGCACATGCAACCTCAGACAGTGTTGGGTTCGGGCAAGGCAGGGCGGAGGAGAGAGAGTGACGACTCCAGTTGAAAAGCTGCTGGAGAGGCAACGCTGCACTGAAGATGCACCGTACCATGCCGAAGGACGCGTGTACGTGCGTGCGGGTGGTTTTGCGTGAGCGTGTCTGTGTGTTGTTCAGGAGGTAACGCTTGACTTGGAAGGTGTCGTGACGCACCAGACGTGCCTCCGTTATTGGACGCTGTCCTAATTTTGCGACCTGGGAATGCGATGATATAGAACAGAAACAGCGAATCTCCGGCCATGATATCCTTACCCAACCTCATTTTTAGGAGCACACGATCTCTTAACACTCGCCAATTCCATGACACAGGCGTATGCTTGTGTGCGTTATCCTGGCTTCCTGACTGCTTCCTGTCAGCGTCCCCAGAGGTCATGTCCTTGTGCTGGCGAGCTTTCTTTGGACAGACGGCTGGCTCACAGAGACGCTCCTGCCTAGCTCTCTACCTCTCGCTATTTCTGTCTCCTTCTCTATCCCTCTTTCGGTTTCTCTCTTCCCCTCTCTCCCTCTTTAGCTCTCTCTTTGCTCTATCTCTCGCTCCGTCTCTCTCTCTCTCACTCTCTCTCTCTCTGACTCACTTGCTCGCACCATGTGCTCCTGCATGACATGTCAATCACAGCCTCAGTGAACTGCAGTTCTCCCTCCATCTTGAGACAACCAAAATGGCTCCTCTCCTGTATCTCCTCGCTTTCTGATGTCCAGTTCACCTTGACCTTTGCTATGCCATACCTGAAAAAGGAGAAAAAAGAAATTATAGCAAAATATTGCATTGAAAGTTTAGAATGTTATCACACGCTACCTGTTTACTGTACAGAATATGGCCTGTTGTAAATAATACTATTATTTAGAATAGAGAGTAGAATTGCAAAGGTATGTTTCAACAAACGTTATGAATGAATGCTCTTTGCTTTGAGAGAATTAAAATCAGTCAGATCTCTCCAACTGGTGATGGATGGATGTAAGAGTTGAAAAAGGATGACAGGGTGGAAAAATAGCAGGATCTCTGATGCTAACTCAAATCCTTTTCTTCCTCTCCCTCCTCCTTCCCCCCTCTTTCTGTCTCCCTCCATCTCCCTCTTCACCTCAGAGCCCCACCGGCCCCCCCTCCCCTCCTCCCCCCGCCACCTCCTCCCCCGCCCCGCTCTTCAGCCGGAGCCATGCAGTCCTTCAGGGAGCGGAGCGGTTTCCATGGCAACCAGCCCCCCTGCTACCCACAGCAGGAGCCCCACGAACTGTCCCGCCTGGAGAGCTACCGCCAACACCCGCCGCCCCAGCACCCCCACCCGCACCACCCGCAGCCCCACCACCCACTCCCGCACCCCCAGCCCCACCCTGGACCCAGCCCTCATCCAGCCCACGCCTCTAGGCAGGGCTATGAGAGTCACGCAGTGCCCGCCACTACTGGAATGCCCCCTGCCGGAGCAGGGGCAGGACCAGGGACTGGGGCAGTAGGAACAGGGCCTAAGGACTGTTACAGCCAGCAGGCCTACCCTGGATACCCAGGCAGCGGTGGGGGTGGAGGAGGTCCCAACGCAGGAGGGGCAGTTGGGCCCACGGCTCCCCAGGCCAAGAAGCCCTACAGGGGGAGCAAGGTGGCTCCCCCGCCCCCCAACCAGCACCTCCAGGCTGGGGGCTACAGCAATCACATGGGCCCTGGGGGTGTATACACAGCCCAGTACATGAGCGAAGGTCACCTCCAACAGAAATGGGAAGACCCCGACGCGCTAGCCCAGTATGAGCAGGAGATGGTGGGCCGTCTGGAGCCAGGGCAGCCCGGCTCGTCCCAGTACCTGGACCAGACCATGCTGGGTCACTCTCAGAGCCAGTGCCACCTCCCTCCGCAGCCCTCCAATCCAGTGTACACCAGCCCCCACCACCAGCCTCACCCCCCCAACCCAGCACCTTCTCCCTTGATGTACCCACAGAGCCACCTCCATTACCCCCAGCACTCGCCCTCCCCATCGCCCTCCTCGTCGTACATGGAGAAGTGCGGGCCCATGCCTCACTGCTACAAAGGCTACAGCATGGCTCCCAACTCCCAGTATGCCAGACAGATGGGGGGGCATGGTGGTCTCAAACAGGGGGGGTACAGGCCCCAGAACAGCTATAGCTACCAGCAAGCCCCTTCCCGGGGTGGCTATGACCCCCAGCCGCCCTTACAGGGCATGCCCCCGAACCAGGAGGGCCACCCCAAATACCAACTCTACAGCCAGCCCCAGCAGAACTACTGTTTGTCTGAACTGTCGGTCCGATCGCCTGAGCAGTACTACCAGACCTGCAGTCCCTCCTCCAGCCACTCCCCCGCCCGCTCTGTGGGCCGATCCCCCTCCTACAGCTCCACCCCCTCCCCGCTGATGACCAATCCCGAATCGTTCCAGTACGGCCAGCCTCCCATGACTCCTGGAGCTGCCTCCTCCTCCTCTTCCTCCTCGGCAGGCCTGCAGGAGCAGGGCATGCTGCTGCCCCCGCGCTCACACCCCTCGCCCAACCTCCCCCACCCGGCACCTCACACCTACAGCGCCCCGACTCCGCCCTCCTCCGCCTCCTCCTCCGCCTCCATGAAGGAGCGCTTCTCGGAGAAGCTGCTCTCCAACCCAAGCCTGTGGAGCCTGAACGCCCTCACCTCTCAGGTGGAGAACATCTCGAACAACGTGCAGCAGCTGCTCCTCTCCGAGGCCCTAGTGGCCAACAAGAAGGGCGGCAAGCGCAGCAGCGGGGGGAGCAGCGGCAGCTCCAACAACGGTTCCTCCAAGAAAGGAGAGGAGTACAAGAGCCCGCCCTGCCTGGACGCGCAGCACGGGGGTGGGCACGGAGGCCCCATGCCAGATCCGTACAGCACACCCCAGCACCAGCAGGTGCCGATGGAGCTTCCGGAGGGAGGCTACTCCAGCAGCTCCGATGATCAGCTTGACCGGGGCTACTACTACTGCGGCCAGGGAAGGAGTCCGGCTCAGGCCTCAAACAACACCCACCTAGGCTTGGACACAGCCTCGTCCTGTTCCATGACCTCCCCAGACGACATGTCTACAAGGTCCGGGGACTCCGGCCTCCATGGGGGGGTCTCCAGAGACAACTTGACGCCTGACCCCAGATCCCAAGGGGGGCATGGAGGGGACGGAATGAGCACCCCCGTAAAGAGCGTTGGGGATGAGAGATCCCCAGCCAGCGTGACCATCCCCAGCCCCTTAAAACAAGAGCGGGACTCCCCACCAGACATCCAGAGGCTGGGAGAGCCCCTTAAAGAGAACTTTGAGGAGTTGGCCTGGACAGAGAAGATGGCAGATGAAGAGGAAAATGAGAGCGGGAAAAAGACTGCAGACGAGGAGCGTGACTGCCGAAGCATGGAAGCTGCCAACGTGACACAGAAGTTAGAGAAATGGCCAGAGGATGAGAAGGGCCCGGCACTCTATAACAAGATCAACCAAGCTGTGACAGAGAAGAGCTACTGCTACCAGGAGAGCGTCTACCCGGGCCTCCAGAACAAATACGAGCTGGATGAAGGCGACTCGGCAGACAAGTCTCCGGGCCTCTCGGACTCAAGCCGCAAGGGAGACCTGACGGCTGAGATGAAATCTGAGGCGTTCAAATCTGAGTCCCCCACCGATTCCGAGAGCTCGATGAAAACCTCCCCTTTTATTAGCAGAGGTGACCTTGACCAGGATCAATATTTAACAGAGAAAGAGGACAGCTCTGAGAACGCCTCACCAACCCCCCAGGGTGACGCTTCAGATGAGTCCGTCTCGGAAAAGAGAGAGAGCAGAGGAGAGGACGAGGAAGAAGAGGAGGAGGAGGAGGAAGAGGAGGAGGAGGAGGAGGAGGAGGAAGTGGACGCGCAGCAGCAGCCTCCTCTGCCTCCGAAACCCCCGGCAGAGGTGAGGGAGGAGAGTGAGAGCCTACTGTCATCGACAGATGAGAGCATGAATAATAGAATCGGGCCAGGGGAGTCTACCAGAGAGTTCTGCTACAGAACAGAGGGCCAGAGCGTCGAGCCTCATGCTAACGCAGATCCTGCAGAGACTGCCGCCCACCCAGACGCAGCAGCAGCAACAGATGCAGCAGCCCCCTCCGAGAGGAGGTCAGCCATGGGGGACGTCGTACCTCAGCCTCTGTCTGCCATGCCGGTTTTCTCAGCTCTCAGCGACACAACAACTCCCAGCGCCCAGTCCAGGGAACATATTGACCGCAGCGATGCGAAGGTTCTGGAACCTGATTCCCCCCAGCTACCAGGCAAGTCCATACTGCACTCAGCGCCCTCCTGGGCAGACACCCCGCCCTCCCCAAAGAAGGGCGACGAGGACATGGAGCCGGGCATCAGCTGCCCAAGCGCCGTCACGCCCTCAGCCAAGCCTGAGCCCCTGGCCCCATCTGCCCAGCCTCGGGCCTACGGACGCAAGCACGCTCGGGGCAGGAGGAGACTCATGCACTCAGGTGTGGGCATCAGGGGACAGCTGAGCCTGGAGAGGGAGGGCGAGGGGGCACCTTCGCCCCCTCAGAAACCCTGTATGGCCTCCAGCAAGAGCGCGCTCTTCTCAGACCAGATGGATGTGGCTCACCAGGATGCCATCATCGCTAGCGAGACGTCCACACTGCTGGCTGAGGGCTTCCGCTCGAGGATGTGCACCCGCTCTTTCAATGCACAGGACGTGTCTCCCAAGGATCATGCGCACATCAAGCGGAAACCAGGGCCAAAACCAGGGCCGAAACCCGGTTCAAAGCCAGGGCCAAAACCAGGTCCCAAGCCAGGGCCAAAAGTAGGATTAAAACCTGGGTCTAAACCAGGACCTAAACCTGGCATAAAGTCTGGAGCTAAACCAGGATCTAAACCTGGTCCAAAACCTGGACTCAAACCAGGACCAAAAACAGGGTTGAAACCAGGACCAAAAACAGGGTCAAAACCGGGACCAAAACCAGGACCTAAACAAGGCCCAAAGCTGGTTGAGGATGTCCTAGCTTCTGACATGGTCCCCCTAAAGGCACCAGTGGGTCGTCCCAGGGGCTCTGCTTCAAAGCTGAAGGTGATTCAGCAAGAAGGTTCCATTCAGCCTCTAACAGGTGGGTCAGGGAGAGGCAAGAAAGGCCCGATTACCAATGTCCAACAGGAAGACAAGAACCAGGATGTGAAACCCATGGGCAAGGACAGTAAGAACATGGTCCTCAGATCCCGAAAACCTTCCCGAGGTCAACTTTCCAAGGAAAAAGAAAAGCAGCTGGAAGAGGACATTCTGCCAGCAACCCTCATCGAGTTCAAGCAGGCCAGCGTTTGTCTGAAAGCTAACGAACATGCAAACGGAGACCAAAACCTTGCTGTCGTTCCTAGCGAAATAGATATCAGCATGTCTCTTCCTGACAGACCAGAAGATAAAACCTTACTTCCTCTAAAGAGAAAGGCCAGCCCGGAACCTATTCTGGTGCCACTGAAGAAGAAACGAGGTCCCAAACCCAAACCTAAAGCCTCACCAGCGTCTGAGGGCCCCCTGCGAACCAACCATTCTTCAACCAAACTCAAGGAGGCAGGGGCCCGGGGCCCTAAGAAGCAAAAGCTTAGCCAGCAGCTCCAAACATCTCTGCTGCCTAGAGATAGTGCTCTTCCAGGGGGCGCCAGTGGTACCACCACCGTAGACATACCTGCCACACCAACTCAGTGTCTCACCAAAACCAAGTATCTGCCACCACGCAAAGGTCGGGGACAAAAATATGAGGCGATGGTCCAGAAAATCACATCCCCTGGGTCAAAGAAACACCAGCCAACCCCCCAGCCTCTAGAGAATGTTCTGGTAGAAGAGATGACGTCAAAGACTGTGCCTCAACACGTCTGCACTGACAACAGGAGTTCGGCGTGCGAGAACAGGCCTCAGGTGCTACCGAGGGAAGCACGACCGGATGAGGTCCGACAGGAGGGGGTCAGAGAAGAGAGCGAAAGACAGTATGTCTGGCAGAGCAAGGAGAAAAAAGGTAAAGTCAGGATGGAGGCAGAGGTGAGACAGGACGAGCCGAGACAAGAGGAGGTGAAACCAGAAGGGGTGAGACAAGAAGGTGCGAGACTCAAAGAAGAAGGGGGGAGGCAGGAAGAGCTGAAACCAGGGGGGGTGAGACTTGGGGAGGGTAGGATAGAGGGGGTTAGACAAGGGGAGGTGAGAGAGGGGGACTCGGCGGGGGTGCCAGACGGATCGGGTGCCAAGCCCACCAGAACGAAGCGCAGGAAATGGGCCCTGGTGGAGAGCACAGACGCCACGGTCGTTGCCATGGAGACGGGGAGCCTGATTATCAACACGCCGCGCCTGGCCAAGCAGAGAGCCATCAAGAACAACCACGAGATGCATCTGAAGCAGAGGCGGAAGAAAAGGAAAGGACAGGCGGCGGAGGAGGAGGAGAAAGCCCAGGTGACAACTGAGCTAGAAGCGGACGCTGAATCGGTTGTGCCTGCTGAAGCCTCTCTTTTGGTCTGTCCAGGCGACACTGCTCCCTCCTCTCAGGTCGTGGCCACAGAAGCAAGCGTGGTGCAGCCCAAGAGAGGGAGAAAGCCCTCCTCCTCTTCCGGCAGCATTGTGGCGCCCTCCAAAAAGAAACGGGGCAGAGCCACTTCCGAGCTGATGGGCAAACCGGGAAAGGTCCACAAAAAGCCCGGGCCCAAACCCGGAATGAAAGACGCCATGGACGTCATCGAGGCGGTGGTGAGGGCAGCGGGCACCGAGCAGATGCTCAAAGAGGAACAGATGAAAAAAGTGGCCTCCGCAGAGCTTGAGGAGGTGGACCAGGAGTCACCTGTAGTACAAGTGTCAAGCAATCCAGTCCAAAACAAGCTCACGTCCGCCTTCTGTCCGTACGTGCGAATTGACAGCTCAAGAACATTTTCTGCTCTCTGTACCATAGTCAACAGACCAGAGGAGGAGGAGATTCACCAGCATACAAAAACCAGCCCGGTTCAAGTTAAAACCCCAACCACGCTCGATGCCAAGGCAATACAGCGTACCTCAGCTATGCTCCAGGGACCCTTAGTTAACAGGACCTTAATCGACAGGTGTCTCACATGCTGCCTGTGCGGAAAGCCGGCAAATTACAGGGAACTCGGGGACTTGTGTGGACCCTACTACCCTGAGGATAGCATTCCCCGGAAAACCTTATCGGCCAGACACGTCGACCCTCCGAGGGAAAACACAGAAAAGACGACTAGTGCGACAGTCAGTGCTGACCGTGTGGAGGAGCCCGCCATCACAAGCACTCCTGAGAGGGAGACGGAAGCAGACAGCAAGGTGGGCGTGGTTGAGGGCAGTAAGGAGCCGGCGCCCGTCGTAGAGATCAGCGGCGATGGGCACCATCACCTCCACCACCACCACCATTGGCGCCCCAGGCGGGCAGAGAGGGTGGAGCGGGCAGCGAGGATGGGCGGTCCTCGACGCCTCACCTTGAGGGAGAGGTTTCGAAGGATACAGCAGCTGCAGGACAGGCTGCACGGAGATGGAACAGCGCCTCCCAGTAGCCTGGAGGGGAACGGCAACAGCTTGCTGCAAAGGCTGCAAGGAGAGGCTGAGGCAAAGGAACACTGGGCCCATGAGAACTGCACCATCTGGACCAATGGGGTGATCATGGTGGCAGGGCGACTCTTCGGGCTGAAGGAGGCTGCTAGCGCCTCAGCAGAGACTGTAAGAACTTGCAAACCTCTCTTTTTTCTTGACCTTTTCCCTCGCTTTTTCTTCCTCTCTCTCTTTCCACATCTGTCTCTTTGGTCCAACCAAAAGATTCAACACAGAATTAAAGCGTTGACGTGCCAAAAAGAGCTTATCTTTAACTATCTGTCCACCTTCTTGTCTGTCTCTCTGTCCGTTCTCTCCGTCGCTTCCCCTCGTCCCTCCCCTCGGTCTGTCTGGATCCAGAGCTGCTCCAAGTGCCAGGGTGTGGGCGCGTCGGTCAGCTGCAGCCTGAAAGGCTGCTCTCACAAATACCACTATGTCTGCGCCAAAGAGATAGGTAAGAGACCTCCACAGGGAAGGAAAGATGGGGGGGGCGGCAGGGAGTAAAAGACTGGAAGGTCGAGGAGAGGGAAAGAGGCCGACAAGGGTGTTAATAGGAAGTTGGTGAAAAGAGGAGGGCGGAGAAGGGGGGAGAGGAGGATGCGTGCACGTATGTACGTGTGAGAGAAAGAGAGAAAGAGAGAAAGAGAGACTATAAGTGGAAGCTGCAAGAAAGCGTATTATTGAGTGACAAGAGCGATGTTGGAAATGTGGGAGAGAGGGGGTGGGAAGGAGGGATGTTGAATAAAGGAATGATGAGGGAGAGCAGGGCCCAAGAGTGTGTTAAAAAGAAGAAAAAAAAGAGGAGGGGGTATATGTGCATTATTGACCGCAACCCCTGTGGCTTCCTCCATCTATTCAGGCTGTCCAGGGACAGAGAGAGAGAGAGAGAGAGAGAGTGTGTGTGTGTGTGTGTGTGTGTGTGTGTGTGTGTGTGTGTGTGTGTGTCCATGTGTGTATTTACACACGTGTCAGAGCTGAATGTGTGTGCGTGCGTATAGATGCGTGTGCATGTACATGTGTGCTTCCCAGCATGGTGTGTCCCCTTAATTGCAGACACGTGCCTGTGTTGTGCATGCGCGTGTGCGTGTGTGTGTGTCAGCATGTATGTTGTATAGCCTCCCCTTTTAGCTCATGCTAACAGTGTTGAGGATTAAGGGTCCTCACACGTCTGCCTAGCCAGCACTGGGGAGGAGCTAAGACCCTTTTTAATCCTGCAGAGTGCACCAGCCTCTTCTCATCCTCTCCCTCCCCTCCCTTCCCCTCTCGTCTCCCCCATCTCCGTGTCGCTCTCTCTTCTTCTCTCTATCTCTCCGTCCAGGTTGCACGTTCCAAGAGGAGGACTTTTCCCTGACATGTCCCAAACATGAGGTAAGCTCCAGCCACAATGCAGGACACGTAGACGGCTGCCACACCGATGACACTGGGGTGAAGAAGACCTGGTGCTCATAACCACAGCTATGATCACGTTCTTCTTCTTGTACTGCCAGACACAGGCTGCATGTATCCCTGTTGAGGATGTCAGTGCACAGGCATTGCCGTGGTGTAGTACATCCTTTTAAAAGACAGAAAACGTGTGAGAGAGAGGAGTACGAAGGAAGGGCTTTGGCGATGGGGAGATATACTTTGGAAAAAAAGGGAGGACAGATGGACAGAGGACGGCTGTGTATCTTAGGAATGGATCTCCCAAGACAGCAGCCAATCACACTTGTCAGCTTGTGCTATTGACAAGGCAGCCAGTCCACTGACACCAGTGTTAACACCATTACACTGATTGGACTAACCGTCAGGAGTGTTGGGATCCTTGTCGATGCGCTCTCCCTTACCTGGTTCAAGAAGCCTCTGTGTATATGAGTGTGTGTGTGTGTGTGTGTTTGTTTCAGTCAGTCTGTTTCAAAGAATGAGGTCATTTTCTTTTTGAGTCCTGGACTCAGTGACAAATACCTTTGCTGTCCTGAGAGGAGGAAAGTGATCTATTCTGGGTTGTCTGTTTCTATAGCAACAAGAACCCGTGACATTGGTAAAACACCGTCAAATAATCCTTGCTTTCTTGCCACCAGTTCCTCACGGGTTCTTACAGAAAAACATTACTCAGCAATCCCTGCTGTGAATGGCTGCAACTGTAAGCGGTCGGCCACAGCACTGTGTTTTTGTTTTGATTTGGTGTGCTCCTAGTTTCCTTCAGGGAAGCCGCCATCTTCTGGCCAGTCATGTGTACTGTGCTCGAGGAAGGTCAGACAGAGGGAGGGAGGGAGGGAGGGAGGGAGGAAGGAGGGGAGGGAGGATTGAAGAGGTGCTGACATTCAGCAGGGAGCAGCGGTGCATTGAAGCAGCAGCAGCCTCTTCCCTCCTTCCCTCCTTCCCTCCCTCGCTTCCTCCCCCCTATGAGCAGACTGACAGGGATGAAAACCTGCCTGCTGATCAAAACACCCCGCCCTCCCCTGCTTTCCCTCCGCTCCCGCCTTCTCTCTCTCCTCTTCCCCGCCTCTCTCGCTCTTTTTCTGTCTCACTCTCTCCATCCCTCTCATCTCCTCCCCTGCCACCCTCCCTCTCTCTTTCCATCTCTCTCTCTCTCTCTCTCTATCACACAGACACACGCACGCGCGCACACACAAACACATACCTCTCCTCCTTTCCCCACTAGACTCTGCGTCTCTTCTCACCCCCTTCTCTTTCTTCTCGGCCCCCTCGTCAATCTTTGATCTCCTCCCATCCTTCCCTCGCTCCCTCCGTCTCCCCCTCCTCCCCTCTCCCAACCTCCCACGTACAGCAACACAGAGAGAAAGCTCAGAGCGGCCTGAGCTCTCATCGACTCCAGGATCTGAGGGCCGTGGGTCTATGTGATGCCAATTTAGCAGGCTGAGCGGCCTAATCAAAGAGCAGTATGGAGACTCACACACACGGCGATGCGCACCCCCACCCCCACATGTATACACGCACACACACGCACACATACATGCGCACACGCACTAACACACAGAGCCGCAGCACCCCCACCATAACTCTCCCTCTGGAACTCTCCCCTCTCGTCTCAGCATTCTCTTGTCTCGTAGAGGAACACAAACACACACACACACACACACAGGAAGAGAACATGTGCAGAACTCACAGCAGCGCATAGAGGTTTGGGTCAGAGATCCGTGCATAGACATGCAGTTAAAATAGATCTTACACACCACTCCCACTGTTATAATCGCAAACGCACACCACTTGCAAACACGTACAGACCTACACCACTGGCCAATACGTACGGACACAAACTCACACCACTCGCAAATACACACGCAGACTCAAACACACACTGCTCCTGCCGTATGTAACCACAAGCACAAGCCTCTTACACACACTGTTTGTGCACATGCACACAAATGGAAATATTTCAAATGCTGACAAACACCTTCACAGGTATTTGCAGTATTTCCTGCAAACATGCATCACCCCACCTCCACACACCAACACACACTCACACTCACTCACACACACACACACTCCCAGAGAGCCGGCTGCATACCAAGGCTGTTAGGAGTGTTCTTTGAGGCTGTGTGGGAAGAGAGGAAGCTGCTATATCAGAGAACGGCAGGGAATGACAGAACACGTAGAGAGATAGAAAGACAGACTCAGGGAAAAAGAGGCGCTGGTTTGTGTTCCGAAGAAAAAAGGAAGGCACATGAGGAAGGTGGCTAAACAGAGATGCAGGGAGGAAGAGAGGGAAAGAAAAGAACGAGAGACTGGAGAGAGGGATGGTGAGAGCGAGAGAGATAAAGATGGACCGTTCTAGGAGACACAGAGAGAGAAAGAGAGGGAGAGATAGACAACACCAGTGCAAGCAGACATGGAGAGAGAGTGCATAAGAGAGAGAGAGAGCATGAAAGAGAGAGAGAGACAGAGCGAGAGAGACAGAGCGAGAGAGACAGAGAGAGAGACAGAGAAAGAGAGAGACAGAGCGAGAGAGACAGAGAGGGACAGAGAAAGAGAGAGATAGAGCAAGAGAGACAGAGAGAGAGTAAGTGAGAGAGAGACAGAGAGAGAGAGACAGAGAGACAGCGAGAGAGACAGAGAGAGAGAGACAGAGAGAGGGGGAGAGAGAGACAGAGGGGGAGAGTGAGAGAGAGAGAGAGAGAGAGGCTGCAGAGGCTAAGAGCAAGAAAAAAAAACACCCCACACCGGCAGCACAATTAGTAGGCGTTCCTGCTGTGTCTTTCACAGGAGCCGGTTCATCGGCCAGCTGCATCCTCCACCCCTGCACACTGCAGCTATAGCTTTCATGTCTGTACTCTGCAGAGCTTCTCTCTCTCTCTCTGTCTCGCTCTCTCTCTCTCTCGCTCTCTCTCTCTCTCGCTATCTCTCTCTCTCTCACACACACACACACACACACATACATGTATACTGTGGTACAGTTGCTTTCAAGCTGGCCAAGATCAGACAACACACAAAGAAAAAATCTTCTACCCCTACCCCACATACTACACACTCACTGCAGCTTTTATGTCTACACAATGACCAAAACCATTTAAGAGCTCACACACACACACACACTGCATTGCTGGTAGCTAAGAAATATGCAGCTGGGGTATTCAGCAGACTGAAGTGTAAGACGCACACGGTACTACACAGATGCACACCAACGACCTCTCCAAAGTACACACTGGAACCGCTCTTTTGAATGAGCCCAGACACGTAAACACACGATACCTGACACAGAACCCGTTTGGGCCTGTGATTGTGTGTCTGGCGGTCAATATTGTGTCTGTGTCAGTCAGTTTCTGTCTCTCTCTTTCTCACCAGACAGTGTAAAACAGACCAGTGTTCCACCAATCCCACGCGGCCATCACCTATGCAGGAAGAGAGAAGACAGAGGAAGCAGACCCCGCCCCCAGACGCCGCACCTGAAGCCGATGGCTCACAATGGACAGATGCATTGTCCAATCGGGTGGGGGTTTCTCTGAGGGGCCTGAATGGCAGCAATATGGACACTGGAGCTGGCCCCTTAGTGTTGCCCCTGGCAACCCTTTATCTCACACACCCTTTGCTGAAAGGCAGCGGCCCTCAATAGGAGGAAGGACTGCGTTAAGAGACCCTTGCTCCAGGGACAGGGTCTGTTGTGTAGGGGGGGGGAGGGCAGAGGGGGGGGGGTTGTGGAGGCTGTTTGAGATTCGGAGTGCGTTGTTCCGCCTTTGGAAGGGTCGCTATCATATTCGGACACCTGGTGGCTGCTGATTGGCCAGCAGCCTCCCTCTGGCCACCTTGTCAGATGGCCAAGAGTTCCAGATTGTGGTGGAGTGTGGGTGTGTGTGTGTGCGTGCGTGTGTGTGCGCGCATGTGTGTATGTCACATCCATGGAGATAGAACTGTTCTTTGATGGTCTCATAATGTGTCTGTCTGCGTGAGGGTGCACATTCTGGATGGAAGGTGCCATGCCTCCAAGCAGCCGCCACACTGGATGTAACTTAATGTGCGCATACGTGTTGAAAAAAAAGTTACAAATATGTACATGACGTGCTTTACAGGTTCTAAATATTCTGATATTGAGAGAGAGAAAAAAAACAAGCAGTATTTTAATATAATGCTCGTATCCTCCAAGGTGTATTTTAATGTGCATTTACGGCTATGCGACACCATTGAGTCAACGTGGGGTACGTGTCCGGCTTTGTGTTCTTAAAAAAGAAAACGACAAAAAAAAATCTAAAAACAAGAAACTCTTCAAAAGTGTCACCCACTTTAGCCGTGCACGCATACAGTATGTACACGAGACTCCAAGTCACCCAAATGTCAAACGATCGAGCTGAGGGATCCCATGCATCTCGCGTCACGTCATCGCTGTACACTTCCAACACATCTCCGTTCGTCTTCGTCATCCTCACCACACGCGAGGCCTAGCACTTTCCACTGGCACTACATCCAACACTTAAGACCACACCGCGAGGACGTTGTTTGTCCTCTGCACCTGCTGTGTAGCTGTCCTCTCTCTCTCTCTCTCTCTCTCTCTCTCTCTTTCTCTCTCTACGGGACACAGATGTAGCCTATATCTCTCTATCTATCTTTTCATCTCTCTATCTATCTCTTCCCCTCTCTCTCTCTCTCTCTCTCTCACACACACACACACACTCTGTCATGCTAATCACATTTAACCGCTAGGGGGCACTACATTCATATCACCAGGATACATTCAGTATTAGAGCAAAAAAGAAAGCGCTGAAAAATCACTTCTTTCAATATTCGATTCTGAAGCTCCTATTATTTATGGTGTATATAAGTATTTGACGCTGTTTAAATGTAAGATGTGATGTACTAATATAATTGTGTATAGTATTTCCTAGAGATGTTTATTTTCTATAAAATGAATATGTTATTGCTTATAAAATGTTATTAAAAGAATCCATTGAAAAAAAAACTGAAAAAAACTAAGGACCTTTTTGGAATGTCACTCGTTTTAAGTTGAAGCATGCCGTTTTGATTTTTTCATGTGATTTGATTTCATGTTTGAGATCGATGACAGCATCACTTTGTTTGAACTGTTTTTGTAACGCCTATGTGAAATATACCAGCACCTTTCAATGCTGTTCAGACCAACGACTGTTCTTTTTGTCATCTGTGGTCCAATCCAGCTCACGCACACATACATCTTAATTCATAATCCGGAGATTATATACATTTTGGACCGGTAAATTTAACCTGTCACGGCAAGAAAAAAAAACTTAGGCAAGGGCAAATCTAGATATTTTCACCTGGGTTGGCAGGCGGGAGAGATGGTGTGGCCTGATGCAACCATAAATTATAACATTAAAGGCCAAACAAATGCGAAAAATATGAATATTGTTGTTTTGAACATACTATAATGTGTATACATATATTATACCAGTAGGAGAATAGGGTAGCAAGCCTCTTTTGGGTTTGTCAGTGGTGTTGTTTTAGTGTTGGTTGACCATTAACAGCTCATTTATATGGAAAATCCTTTAAATGCAATGTCAGCACATCTTTGGGTCGTCCTTTAGTCCCTGGTGACCTGAGAGAACTTGATAGGAACCTGTGCAGGTCTGCTCTGTGTGGTCATAGGGGAGGGACCTGTGCAGTTCCGCTCTCTGATTGGTCATGGGGGAGTGACTTGTGCAGTTCCACACTCTTAGTGGTTGTGGGGGAGGGATCTATGCAGTTCTGGTCTCTGATTTGTCGTGGGGGAGTGACCTGTCGAAAGGAGACCTCAATATGACAGCACTGGGAATACAGTGTTACTGAGTAATGTCAAATAAACACTTTCATTCAAATATCACTCTTGGCTACCACTCATCCAAGAAGCAGCTCCAGATATTGATGGCTTTGTTACAAAATGCTCCTTTATTTACATTTTCAGGAATAAACCAATGAGAGAAGAGACAGCGTTGTTAGTTATGAAACAAAAACAACAACTTGACATTTGAATATATTGTTGGTTCTGTTCTGCCTCTATAATTACACACACTAGAGACACGCGCGGGTAATCACCCCAGCGCTTCCTAAGACGTTCACAGACGATATATCACACTCACCCTCGTTAGAAGTCGGGGGGGGGGGGGGGGGGGGGGGGGGGGGGGGGTGGGGGGGGGGGGGGGTGGGGGGGAAACACACACGTACAAAAGACAGATGCTAAAACAATGAGTTTTGTATCGTTCTGTTTTCTCGAAACCCAGCGCAGTCAAAAGAACATCTTTAGAAACGTAGGCTGACAGAAAAAAGGGCCCTATTTTTGTTGATGATGATCATAATCCAACAATTTAGACCCTGCATGATATTCCGAGTGTTACTCGTATATAAAAGGTGAACACTTTGTCTAAGTTCCTGGATACCTCAAACTGGAGCCTGTTGCCCGTCGCGACGCGCTAAAGCGCCAACTTGGCTTTTGAATACGATTGTGCAACACACACCCTTGCGCAATAGTGCAAATGGTCAATGCCGTCAGACTACCAACTCCGCCTTGATATTTTGACACTGCCCCGCCCCCCCCTCCCCCCCTGCCGCATTTTGACACTTAATGCTCATCCCCATGGCAACTGTCAACATCATCTTTGAATCTGGGGTCTGTAGCCTTGTCCAATCCTACACGTAACGGGGAGGGCTTCAAAATCACTCTGCCAATGGATCAAATACTGATCACTCAAATCCACTGCGCAGACCATAAATACACGTTAAAATATATACACGGCAAAATGAAAATTGAACTGAAGGAAAATAAACGCATGAAGCCATAATCGTTGAAGTCATCTTCAGCCTTACTGGGCTAGTGCAGATTAAAAAGACGTATATTCTGGTGGCTTCCAACCTTTTATACCAAGGTACATAGATCTGTAAATTACAGGGTGATCCACTCCCCTATTCTACATGGTAGACATCTGGGTCCGCTCTGTAATCCGGTTCTACGTGAGAAGTCAGAGGCCAAACGCCCCTCAAGGAAGCCTGCCCAGTCTGCCCAACCAGGATCCTCCAAATCAGATCCCAGCCAATCAGACAGACGGCTCCATCAGAACCCCGCCAATCACAACTGAGTACTTCTCTCATTAAGGTGCATCCCGGCCAAAGTGGGCTGGGACTAATCTATCAACGCAGGGTAAAAATGCTCTGTTCTTCTAACGCTCAGGAGCTCGCTGGCCGTTGCAGGTTTCCAGCAGGGCGGTGGCAGAACGGCGCCACCCTGTGGACACGCTCAGTCCCTACAGTGCATGTCAATTCACCGGTTTCAAAAGATCAAACACAAAAAAACAAAAAAAAGCGAGGAAGAAAACGTCAGCCTACATTATGAGTTTACTGAATAGTGAAACATTTGAAATCATAGCGATGACGCAAACACCGACCCTTTATTTAGGGTGAAGATGGCGGTCTGCTGATGCTGGGGGGGGGGGAGAGGATGACAGTGTGTCACAACAGTGTGTCTGTGTAATCGATTTGATATGACTCGGTCCTCTACAGTCCGCCAGTCTGGTCCATTTGCCACCATGCCAGACACCGGTTTTAAGTGGGCGTCAGTAAATGAATGTGTGAGAGTGTGTGTGTGTGTGTGTGTCAGTAAATACACGTGTGAGACCGTGTGTGTGTGTGTCAGTAAACATGTCCGAGAGTGAGTGTGTGTGACTAAATAAGCATGTGTGTGTGTCGATGGAAAAAGTGTGCGTGTGTGAATAACTGTTGGTTTGTGTGAGAGTGTGTGTGAGTGAGTAACCGCATGTGTGTGAGTTTGTCTGTGTGTGTGTGCGTGTATGTGTGAGTGAGTAACTGCGTGTGTGTGTGAGAGTGTGTGAGCTCTAGGTGGAGGTGACGGTGGTGCCGCTGCCCAGCTTGATGATCATCTGCTGACAGTCATGGAGGGTGCGCTTGTCGCCCAGCTTCTCCAGCGTGCGCGCGGCGTCCGCCAGCATGCCCACGCGCTGCCCCGGTGCCGAAAGGAAAGAGGGGGGCAGGTAGCGACACGCCAACATAACCGCCTCCGCCTGCTCGCGTTGGCCTGGCCTCATTTCGCACTCCTCTGTAACACGTAAACATGCGTGTCAAACAGGGAGGGGCGTGAGGAGGAGCTGAAAAACCCTCCGATTTTGGTTCGGCCCAAAAACGTAGAGCGGTAAGAAATCTCACACGCACGCACGCACGCACGCACGCACGCACGCACACACGCACACACACACACACACACACACACAGTGCTGTACCTGTCTTTGCTCCAGGGGTTGCTCTGCGTCGGAGGGAGCGGTCCAGCAGCTGGTGAGTACGAGTAGGACTGGCTCCTGCCATCAGCCTGGCAGTGGCCTCGTGGAGGAACAACTGCAAGGAGGGAGGGGGAGGAGGACAAGGAGGGGGGGAGAGAGATGGGGAGTGATGTGGAGGGACGGGAAGGAAGAGAGAGATGGGGAGTGATGTGGAGGGAGGGGGAGGAATACAGATGGAGAGGGAGCAAGGGGGAGAGACATGGAGGGAGGAATTTTAACAGGAAGGGAGGGAGAGATGGAGGGAGGGAGGGAGGGAGGGAGAGAGAGCGCGGGAGAAGATACGGAGGGAGGGGGAGGAATGCGGAGAGGGAGGGAGAGAAAAGGGGAGGACAAAAGGAGGCGGAGGATATGATGAGTCATACAGGCTTTAACTTTGAAGCACTCAGGGGGAAAACAGCTAAACACCTCTGTGTGCGTGTGTGTGTGTATGTGTGTGTATGTGTGTGTATGTGTGTGTATGTGTGTGTATGTGTGTGTATGTGTGTGCGTGCGTGCGTGCGTGCGTGCGTGCGTGCGTGCATGCATGCATGCATGTATGTATGTATGTATGTATGTCCGCGCGCGTGTGTGTGTGTGTGTGTGTGTGTGTGTACATGCACCCATCCTATTCCTTGCTGGGAAGAGAGCAGATGGCTCAAGCTGAACGTTCAGGTGTACGATCAGCGGCGTAAACAACTATTCCAACAGAACATGTCTGCGTGTGTTTCTTCCCCCTCACCCTGCGCATGGCGGGCCGGAAGCTCTGGGCTAGCTTGCGGAGCGAGCTGAGGTCCTGCTGGAAGCCGTGCAGCTCGGGGGGGGAAGCCTGCAGCAGCGACCCCGGAGAGGAGCCCTGGCCCTGCGCCTGGGCTGGCCCAGGAGCCTGCTGCAGACGCCACACGTTGGTCCTCGTCACCAGCAGCAGGTCACACAGCAGCAGCTGCACCACCTGGGGCAGACAAGGGAGGGGGTTAGTGAGTGTGTGTGTGTGTGTGTGTGTGTGTGTGTGTGTGTGTGTGTGTGTGTGTAGGGATGGGAGGGGGGGACACACACGTCTGTTATTGACAAAGCAGTTTAAAATGGCAGAGCGTATGCGTGTGTGTGCGTCCTGTGGTCTGTGTCTGGCTGCAGGAGGCTCAGCTCTGTGTTGCGCTGCAGGAACATTGCACTCGGCTGAGACACACATGCAATGCAACTACAATGCACCACAGCTCTGCCCTTTGTAGACACGCATTCTCGCCACCTATGCTGCACGGACACGCGTGTGCACACCCACCCCCCCTCCCCTCCAGGATTTGACACGCTGCGACAGCAGATGTGCTGCTGGAGGGCAGACATCAGGTTGGGTGTGTGTGGGGGGATGGGGGGCTGCAGTGAGCGTCTGTATCTACTGGTGTGACAGTGTGTGTGGAGGGGTAGGTGGGGGTGGTTAATACTGTGTGTGTGTGTGTGTGTGTGTGTATAATTGAGGTGTTATGTGTGTGTGTGTGTGTGTAATTGAGGTGTTAACACTGTGTGTGTGGCTGTGTGTGAAGTGGAGGGGAGTGTTAATACTAGGTGTGTGCAGTTTGGGGAGAGTTAATATTGTATGTGTGTGTGTGTGTGTGTGTAGTTGGGAGGGTTGGAAGTGCGTGCGCTGGTACCTTGTCGATGCTGCTGCTGTGGCAGTGTGGCCCCAGGTTCAGGCTGTCCCTCAGGAGAGCACTGGCCCTCTCACCATGACTCAAGCTTAGGGGCCCACTCAGGGGCCGCGCCAGCAGGGATCGCACTGCTCGGAACATGTTCAGACACGCCTTGGGCAGGGGGCTCCTGGCACAGGGAGAGATGGGGACCATGAGGAGGAACATCAGAATGTGTGTGTTTGGGTAAATACAGTATGTGTGTGTGCAATAGAGATAGATAGAGACAGACAGACAGACAGACAGAGAGACAGACAGACAGACATGCGAGAGAAAGAGAGCATGAGAGAGAGAGAAAGAGAGAAAGAGAGAGCGAGAGCATGAGCGTGAGAGAGTGTGTGGAAGCACAACAAAACAAACGTGTGTGCACGCGAGGGAGCAAATCACGCCTGTGTGCCGGTGTGTTCGACAGAGGAAAACGCGATGGGAAAAGGGAGCGAGAGACAGGAAGATAAGAGCGCTGGCAGGCGCGTCCCTGTGGAGGAGCAGCAGCGTCTGGAGACGCTTGCGTTTCCTGCCTGTGTACATGCGTTTGTGTACGGGTCCATGCATGTTTCCTGTTTGTGTGTGTGTGTGTGTGTGTCACTCACTCGGCGGCCTGCAGGCTACGCGGCAGGTGTTCCACAGCAGGGTACAGTCTCTCTGCGGCTGCGTCGTCTCCCTGGAGCCAGTTGATGATCACCACGGCAACTGAAGACCACCACTTGGAATGGGGATCACATCCTGGAGGTCACAGACAAGGGGTTAGGCGGACCGACACACACACACACACACTTGTAAACATGTTCAGAAGGATACGTGCAGCCTGCCAAGACAAAAACACACACGTACACACTCTGCAGACACACACGGACGAGAAAATCTCTCCAGCCGCCCTCCTGACTCTGACCTCAATCAATCTGGTGGGCCTCTGGCGTGGTCAGGACACTACCGCCTCACCGCCTCCCTCAAGAGCACACGGCTCCTTCATTTAACATTGGCGGCTGACACACACACACAAACACACACGCTGAGAAATCTATAGCCCTGCCAAGGGGGGGGGGGGGAAGAAAAGTCTCCCTTTCTTAACCTCTCTGCCGCCTCTCCCCTTCTCTCAAGGAGACCGAAGACAGATGAAGCTGACTGGAGGACAAGTCTGAGAGCCCCGAACACCTCGACTGAGAGGGTGAGAGGGGAGTGAGAGGGGGGAGAAGGGAAGAGATGAGGGGGGGAGGGGGGAAGAGATGAGGAGAGAGGAGGGGGGGGGGAGAAAAAAGGGAAGGGAAGACATGAGGGGAGAGGAGTGACAAGATTAGGGGAGAGGAGAGGAGGGGAGGGTGAGGAGGGAAGGAGAGTGAAGAGATGAGGGGAGGAGAGAGTCATGAAGTGGAGGAGAAAGAAGAGAGGAGGGGAGGAGAGTCATGAAGTGGAGGAGAGAGAAGAGAGGAGGGGAGGAGAGAGGAGGGGGAGATGAGGGGAGGAGAGAGTCATGAAGTGGAGGAGAGAGAAGAGAGGAGGGGAGGAGAGAGGAGGGGAGGAGAGAGTCATGAAGTGGAGGAGAAGAGAGAGGAGGGAGAGAGTCATGAGTGGAGAGGAGAAGAGAGGAGGGGAAAGCATGGACAGCATCTCCCCTCCACCTCTCGTTCCCCTCGTGCACCTGGTCTACGATCGTGTGGCTAAGCAGGAACGGCGACTAGAATGGCCTCCACCTATTGTGATATGAGACATGAGTTCAGATGGAAGGGGGAGGAGAAGGGTCGTACCGGTGACGGTGGCCATGTTGGATCCGATGGCGAAGGACTGGGTGGTGGCGCCGGCAGCGTCCGACGCGCTGGTCAGCAGCTGCAGGTACTCCAGGGCATCGGCGTACTCACTGAGGGATCCACAAAAACCAGAGAGTGATCCTTCGCTCTTGAGGTAAATGTGTGTGTGTTTTGTGGGCAGGTGTAATGTGTGTGCGTGCGTGCAAGGCTCACCCCTCCCCATCGCTGGGGGTCTTCTCGCCTTTGGGCTGGGCTACGCAGTACAGAGCCTTCTCCAGCAGGTGCTCTCTGAAGGCCTGCGTGACCTGAGCCAAAGGGTCCACTACACAGAGACAAGACATCACTCAGACAGCGCCTGTGTGTGTATGCTGTCAATATACTGGTTCGTTTGTACCCCATTAAATACTAACGCGCAATCCA